>CM076991.1:96962620-97451920 GCA_039090855.1 Macrothele yani
CTTTGGCATACTCAAACAAGGGTTCAAGGCATTTCTCCATCCGGTAATAATCTATCCACTTCAAGCACAGTCTTGTCTTGTTGTATTCGCCTCCTTCTGCGTAGAAAATGAATACATTACTTGAATCATGGCTTTTTACAAATAATTAAGACGTATATATACTACTGTTCGTGAAAATTGCAACAGCAAGAAAGAATCGGGCTATTCAAATCATATTTATATAACAGATTCCTTTTGTTACAGGATAAAACTTATTACATTTGTAGACCTATACAATATTTTTTCGCTTCAAAACTCAGTATCGTGTGAAGCCACCTTAAGCAACAATACACTGATAAAAAAAAGTTTGTTTGACACAACAAAATATTTTTGTTGAGCAGTTTTATCGATTTAGTTTGCTGCTTTAGCCAAACTCCATCGGGATTTTTTTGTTGGCAATGCAAAATTATTTGGTTGGCTATATTTTGTTAATTCAACTAAACGTTTTGTCACGATAACAATACACATTGTTGGATCAAACATATTCCCCAAAATCGACCTAGGCATTTTGATAAATGAACAAAACATTTTGCCATAATAACAATAAATTTTGTTGAATCAACAATAATTTTTAGCAAAATACATTTGTAAGTTTAACCCTTTAACGACCACGACCCAAAAATCTTGCATCACTCTAAATTACATAACGCCCGAAACTATCTGCTGTTACACTTCTTTTTTTAATAAAAACAACAGTGACTGAGGGTGACTCCTGCTGATCCCCCACAGGTCGAGAAAATTTGATGAATCAGTAAGGATAAGAAATCGGACTCACTCTAGACAGGCGTTTAGGGCGTCTATGGCCGTTTGTACGTACGGGCGTTATAGTCGTTAAAGTGTTAACAAACATTTTTGTTGACTGCATATCGACAAAATGTTTTCGTTGATTCAACAATTTTTTTGCTGAATTAACAAAACGTTTTTCTCAGTGAAACGTCCTCTACAGGGCGTCGCATTCAATGAAAGTGCTTTTTAATATCGTTCTAAGGAATAGCCTGACAGGCTTCTCCTATTCGAGACCAGAGTTCATTTGCGGTGACTGGCGAAGGCGCTTGACGAGTCAGTAGCTTAGCGTCCATGTCTCAGACATGTTCGGTAGGGGGCATATCCGGCGAACGTGTAGGCCAGGGAAGAAGAGATACCTGTCGTGCATGGAAGAAGTGTTGTACATTGCGGACCACATGTGACCGAGCATTGTCCTGCTGGAATATATAGTGCCAAGATACAACTTTAAAGAAAAGGTGTCATCTCTGCCTCTAAAACATTCCTGATGCATCTCTGGCTGCAGACAGTTTCATTAATTCTTATCAGGCGAGATCGCGAATTGAACCTAGTAGCTCCCCAACCCATGACGCTTGGCGTAGTGCTGGTGTGGCCCTGCAAAGTGCAAGCTGCCGTTCCTTTTTTATTATTAGAGGTTTAACGACCACCGTGAGCAACTCAATGGGCTTTAAGCAGTCCCCCGACCCTAATTTAGGGTCACTGGTTCCAGGGAAGGGAGAGAGCCTGTGCCGTAAGGCAAACACAACATACATGCCTCACGGAATTCGAACCCGGACCCCATTCGGACGAATGATCAGAGGCCATCGCTTCAAGCTGCCGTTCACCACGATATCTTCGAACACGTATGTGACCATCATGGTTCGTCCAGTAGAATCGGGACTCGTCAGAAAATACTACCTGTTGCCAATCAGCGAGACAATGTCTGTATTTGAGACCTTGTTGCGGCTTGATGCTCAGCAATGGGCTGCTAGCGACCAGTCCTCTGTTAAGCAAACTTTGTCGAACTGTGCTCGAGCACAAAACCTGACCTATGACAGAGCTTTTCCGCTGAGCTAACACCGTGGATGCCGCTGCGTGATCGGTCATTGCCATGCGGTCAAGAAATCTGTCATTTCGTGCAGTTGTGTGATTTGGTGTCTCATTTTCCGGATTTTTGTGCGTCCGAGCCTCATCTGTCCACTGACGTTTCGTTCCTGTACGAATGGCAATTCTGCGGTATAAAAATCCATCTTCTCTAATTCCAACAATCCTTCCTCGCTCAAAGTAAGACAGGTGTTGATAATACGAACTTCTTCGGTGACGGGCATCAGTGAAACACAAAAAACACCCCTTTGACTCAATGTCAGCTCTTCACTGATTGCAACATTTCTTTGGCGCCATCTCCTTATCCCTTTAACGACCATAACGCCCAAAACACCCGTACATACAAACCGCCATAGCCGCCTGCTTGGAGTGAGTCAGAATTCCTACCTTTACCTGTTCTTCAAATTTTCTCGACCTATGAGGGATCAGCAGAAGTCACCCTCAGTCACTATTGTTGTTAGTTAACAAAGAAGTGAACCAACAGATAGTTTCGGGCGTTATGGTGTTTGTAGTGATAAACGAATTTTGGGTCATGGTCGTTACAGGGTTACACCCAAAACCGGACAGTTGAGAGGGCGCTGCTGCGAAACCGCATGCGCATTTCCATTGATATTTTAATCATTTGTGTGTCCCAGCTTGCTGTGCATACCTCGCAAATTTCAAGCTATTACCAGCAATCCTTCATGGTGTTGCAATTTTCACAAACAGTAGCAAATATCATGAACTGCACAAACATAAATGCTTCACAAAAATATGATAGGAACTAACATTCTGAGCAACTCATGACATTGATCCGTTTCTACAGAGCTCCCTGTTTATGTTCGATCCCGTGTAGTGAGTGTTACGTATTCAACATACCGTTTTGGTGGGCTGTTATTTATATACAGTTCGTCCCAGAATTATATGGACAGGTGTAAAAACAGAGTAAATGTACGATTAGTAAAACTGTACGCAGCCCATTAACACTGTGGTGAAAATAAACCACATAATCTTTGCAGACATATTTTGCGGATGAGAAAATAATAATTTCGGATATGTATTAAACGTGTTAAAGTGTACTGAAACTGTCCCAAAATTATATGGAATTTCACATAAACGCGCAAAAGCTAACACGCACTGCTATGCAAATTAGTCTGGCGTCAGAGCAGGATAAATAGTTGGTAAACTTTTGAGTTTCAATTCAATTTATTAGTTCAGCTGTTTTTATGCCCATACAAAATGCTCAATAGAAGTAACAAATTAATAGACATATAACCGCTAGGGAGATCAGAAAAAAAGGCCAAAATGGCCTAACAAGTCCCGATCTCCCTTCGTAGAAAGCACAAGTCAAGAAATAAAATACATTACATCAATTGAGCATATTGTTAGTTATACAGTATTAGTAGTTAATAGTAAATGCATGGTAACGATGCCCAGTGTGTTGAAAGTAATTTGTATAGGGAACAGTTAGTGTTGTGAAATTATATTAAAAACATCATACATTTGTATTTCATAGTTTTTAAATGATGTGGACATCTTTATCAACTTTTAATTCGATAAAACTTTAACGTACGCAGTCGAAATGGTATGGCCACATTTCATCCATTCTATCTTATGACTAATTTCTTCCCCATCCCCTCTTACTTCCATTCCCGCCTCGCTGGTCCAACCGATCCCTTGTGTTTTTTAATACAATGTTAGTGCGTAAGTCAGTAAATAGCGATTCTTTTCTTAAATAAGCTGTAGTTATTAATATTATGAAAACGTGATGAGGCTGATTCAGTTTTAACAATGCCACGTAGGAAAGAGTTGTCAGCAGAAAATGTAATTCACGTTCGGGAGTTGCACTATCAAGGATTGAATGTAAGTGCGATTTCAAATATATTAAAAGAATCAAAATCTTCTATTTATAACGTTTTAATTGGTAGTAAAAAATATCCAGCTCAGAAACTAACTGGACGGCATAGCAATGTTTCGCTTGGAATGAAACGACATGTCCGACAGCTCGCTGTGCATGATAATCTGTCTGTATAGAATATAAATCAACATGAAATCGTGAAAATGTATAAAAGTACGGTTCACAGAGTATTGCAGCGCAATACTCTGCAATAATCGTGAAAATGCATAAATGCATAATCGGTTCACAGAGTATTGCAGCGCAATACTCTGCGATAATCGTGAAAATGTCTAACCGCCTTGAACTGCACAGCACGCACAAGCTCGATTAAACTGGGCCAAAGACCATATGTCATGGCAGGAGGAATGGCTCCACGTAAGTGACGAAAAGCAATTTAATTTAGATTGCCTAGACGGTGCTAAATACTATTGGCACGATACGAGAACAGAAAAACGCCAAATATTCAGCCGACAATACGAGGTTCGGTGATGGTATGAGCCTTTTTCTGGATTTAATGGGTGAGGTAATATCTGCGTTCTGTCAGGACGTCAAAATGCCGTAACATACCAGGAAAGTTTAAAAGACAGTTTGCTCTCAGCTCCTGCTGAAATAGGTTGTCCTGGTTGGGGTTTTTCAGCAGGACAACGCTAGCATTCACAGAGCATCCTCTACAATGGCCTAGCTGAGATCGAACAATGTCAAATTACGCAGCCCGGATTTCAACCCAATTGAAAATCTTTGGGGAATTTTAGTTCGAAGTGTTTATGACAATCAAAGGCAATTTTCAAGCCTTAAAGAATCCTGAACTGTTGGTATAATATTGACGGCCAAATTTAATATACAGTATACCAGAACCCATATTTCAGCTTATTGCACGTGAAGGAAAGTCCATTAATTATTAATTGTGCTTGCCATTTAAATATTCTTCTGTTTTTTTGTGTCCATAATGTTACATAGTTTTTCATAAAGCTAGAATATTGTGTTAAGTATACAGTATGTTACAGCCTTTGGCGTGTGTATATTATGTTGCTGGTCATAGTACATAATGTTCCACCAGAAGTCTTTGTTAGGTTCTGCATGCAACTGTTTTCGTTTACAAAATTATCTTTCCCTATATACATGGGACGAACTGTATTGGATATCTCTCGTTATTCTTTCTGGACTTTATGTTTTAGCTCCGGAGACATTACTTCCAGAAAGAATAAGGAGAGATATGTCTTAACTTCTGTGTGACATCACTACCAGTCAGACACCTAAGATATTATTTTGCTCCTGCCAGATTTCGGTTGGCGCACTGGAGGATAAATTCGATTTGAGATAGGTTAAGAATTTGGTGTTTTAATCTGAATGGTCATAATGACGAGGTAGGCTTCTCGGTAAATACAAGCTTTTAAAAAGAAAAATGCACCCAGAAGAAATCGTCTCATCAAGTTGAAAACTGGAGAATCAAATGTACATGTATAGGAAATGAAATTATTGCAATTCTAGAGTAGTTGGGCAATTTATTCGGATAAAACAGTTTTACGCGCGGAAAAAGTAAGTACGTTGTAGTGCCACCTCTGGATTGGATACAAGCGGTTAGCCGGCGTTGCATACAAGCAAACGGATCACGGACACTGTCCTGAGGTATAGCATGCCAGACGGTTTGGCAGGTCAGTTCGCCGACATTCAGGGATTGGCGTAGGTAGCGTCCCATACATGTTCGATCCGTGAGAAGTCGGGCGACCGGGCTGTCCATGGAAGTGTGTCGACATTACGTTGGCAGGCCGTGTGTAGCAGGGCATTATCCTGTTGAAAAAGTGCATTGTGATGCTTCGACAGAAATGGTAACACAACTGATCGTAGAATGTCGTCGATGAAGCATTAAGCCGGCTATCGTAGGAAATGGCTCCACAGACAGTCACTGCCATCGTGCGAGCAGTGTGTCGTTCCATGGAAAAGATGCGACCCTGAGCTGGTCGGCACCTCTCTAGACACGTATGCGTTGCTCATCGGCGCCAAGTCCAAACCGCGACTCATCAATGGAGACAATACGACGCCATTGATCGGGCCCGACACCACTCCACCCGGTGCAGGCGATGCTCACTGGTCAGTAGCAGGCGGCGGAGTGGCCTCCTCGAATGCAGCCCCCATGCCACAAATCGTCCAGCAAAGTTCTGGATGGCCACGTCCGTACTTGTAGACGACGCAACATGGCCCCTTCCATACCTGTAACCGACGCAACATGACCACTTCCGTACCTGTAGACGACGCAACATGGCCACCTCCGTACCTGTAGACGACGCAACATGGCCACCTCCGTATCTGTAAACGACGCAACATGGCCATGGATGGTTAAGAGCGACGAATGCGGTTCTGTTCGTGCGGCTGCCACAATCGCTCGAACCCCGCATTCTTTCTTTGCCCTCGGCCGTCCATAGCCCGCATGTGGATGGGTTGTGCTCTCCTCGACCCACTGGTACCAACATCGTCCGATTGGTGCCTCACTCCTCTTGGTCGGTTGGTCAAATCGCCGTACCTTCCCTGGATAGCGATACGGCGACTTGACCAACTGTCCTCTCTCGAACTCGCTCAACAGAGATTATATATACGGCAGGAAAGTGAGAAATTTGTTTATATTTCTGAAATGCAACTTTCTACCCCATTTTATACGGCGCGTGTTGAATAAGTAATGCCTCCGCTCAAGTGTCTCGCGCATAACTCGTTGCCTAGCAACCTGTCAGACGGAAAACAATTCTTTGGACAATTAGCTTCATTTTACTCCGTAATACATCGCCGTACATCTATTTGTTCGTATTTAAATGGATGATTTTGTTTGAACTCTGTCAACGGGTGTCAAACAAAACTTAGTTATAGAGCTTTTAACTCATGAAAATGTACCTCCCAAAGAAATTCAGATTAGTGGCACTTTATGGTTCTAAAACTTTGGACATTCGTTATGTAAGAAAATCAAAGGACAGTGGAGGAATGTTGACCGTAAAGGATCAGCCGCGGTGTGGGAGGCACGTAATCGCAACTTGCGATTTGAACAGGCAAAAAGTCGATGAGCTCCTCATCAGGAAAAATCGAAGAATAACTCAAAGAACCATATAAGGTACACTGCACATTAGCCAAGGTATTGGCAATGATATTGTTAACATTTCAGGATACAACAAAGTGTGTGTGCTCGTTGTGTACCGTGTCACCTAATGACTGAACTGTAGGAATCAAGACTCGAAACATACTAAAAAGTTGCTTGCTCGCTATGAAAAAATATGGAAGTCATTTTCTCTAAAGCATTGTGACTGGCGATGAGACTTGGGTTCACCATGATGATCCAGAAATGAAAAATAAATCGCTGGAAAATCGACACTCTTCTTCTCCTCGACCGAAAAAAGAGAATTCAATCTCAAATTTCTGCCGGCAAATACACGTTCACTGTGTTATGGGAGTACAGAGGCTTTATGCCGCCCCGGTGGCGCAGTGGTCTAGGGCGTTGGCCTATGATCATTCGTCCGTAAGGGGTCCGGGTTCGAATCCCGGTCAGGCATGGATGTTGTGTTTGTCTTACGGCACTGGCTCTCTCCCTTCCCTGGAACCAGTGACCCTAAATTAGGGACGGGCGACTGCTTATAGCCCATTGAGTTGCTCACGGCGGTCGTTAAACCTCCAAACAAAACAAAACAAACAAAAAACAGAGGCTTTATTAATCAGGAGAACGTGCTCAAAGGTGCAGCTATCAATTGTGAGAGCTACGTGCATATCTTAAAGAAGTTAAAGCAAGGAATAAATCGCATGCGTTGGGAGGGGGGGCAATGATTCTGCAGCACGACAACCCCAAACCACACGTCATAGTTTTCACTTTAGAGGCCATGCACAAAATCGGGTTTCAAGGTCTTGAACACCTTACTTGCAGCCTAAATTTGGCCCCACCCGACATCTAGTTACTTTCTGCTCTCAGGAGACATCTGAAAGGAATTCAGTCACAGATGACGAAGATGTTCATGCCGCTACAAGGAAATGGTTTCGAGAACAACCTGTAGATTTTTTTAAAAATATTTATTGGTCCCAGGTAACACATACAACTTGAATTCAGACAAATAGAGTATTGTGCGTCACAGAGTACGAATATATATACATACATATTTATATTGGAGGTTTAACGACCACCATGAGCAACTCAATGAGCTGTAAGCAGTCGCCCGTCCCTAATTTAGGGTCACTGGTTCCAGGGAAGGGAGAGAGCCAGTGCCGTAAGACAAACACAACATTCATTCCTCACTGGAATTCGAACCAGGACCCCTCTCGGACGAATGATCAAAGGCCATCGTTTAGACCTCTTATTCAGCAATACATTGAAACCATCAAAGTACAGATCGAACATGTGTTACAGCATGCCAGATTTGCAAATAACAGGGAGAGCCAGTGCCGGAAGGCAAACACAGAGATCCATACTTCACAAGGATTCGAACCCATACCCCTCCGTTGGAAGAAGGATCAGAAGCTATCGCTTAGACCACTGCGCCACCGGGGTGGTAAAGATTTTTACAGACACGGGTTTAAAAACCATGTCGAACGTTGGCGTATCTGCATCGAGCGTGTAGAAAAATAAAACATGTGAATTAAAGTAGGAATTCGGCCGCCCCGGTGGCTCAGTGGTCTAAGCGATGGCCTCTGATCATTCGTCCGAAAGGGGTCCGGGTTCGAATCCCGGTGAGGCATTGATGTTGTGTTTGTCTTATGGCACTGGCTCTTTCCCTTCCCTGGAACCAGTGAACCTAAATTAGGGACGAGCGACTGCTGCTTATATCCTATTGAGTTGCTCACGGTGGTCGTTAAATCTTCAATAAAAAAAAAAATAGGAAGGAAGTAGAAATTCTGAGCTTTGTTTCAATCTGATACCTTGGCAAGGGGCTTGTATATAAATATGGTGGCATTACTCTCTGGATACCCTCTGTATTACTAGTCTTCTAAATGTTTATATTTACAAAAGCCGTTTCAAATTTGCAATTGAAAAACACTATGAACTGTATTTCATTACATTGTGAGGCTCTCAAACGATCATAACTAGTGTTTATAGTTACTACGTAACTATTATTGTTTTGCCGTTGTGACAAAAATGATTAAGTGATTTAAAAAGCTAATTTGTCACAGCCAATAATGTAACAAAAGGAATGACAAAGTTTAACTTACGTAATTCCATTTTCTCCAGTCTCTCGGCTGTGTAGTTGTTGAGTATTTGTATCATATTTCTTATTGCATAGTCGAACAAAGTTTTATTATTATATAGGCACGAAAACGTTGTATGGGCTTCCACACACTCAGCGGCGAATTTCAGAATCCTAAAATAGAAACGGAATGTAAATTAAGTGTGGTGCACGGAGTAGTAGTGTAAGTGCGTAGAAGAAACATAAAGCAAATATCGATTTTATTATTATTTCTATTTGAACTTCGCATTTTCAGCAGTTTTACAGCTGAACCTCATCAAATCTTGAAAGCAGGAGAGTGAAATATTCATCATCATTTTATCGAAGTGCCATGACAATTAAGTTAACTTTATTACAACCCTAATTCGAATGTCTACTCAGTTTGTGTCATGTTTATTAAAAGTATATATTTCAGGCAGCATCCTTCGTTTCACGATATCTTAAAACCCCAGAAGAATTAAAACCCTCACAAGTCCAAAAGGCTTTTATTTGATTGTTAAAAATTAAATCACTAAAACATGAGAACTTTCAGGCTTCCACTAAGCCCATCTTCAGATGAATGAAACAGTAGCACAAAATGGGAAAGACATAAGCATACATTTGTAAGTGTAACTGATGACGTAGTAAAACGGGCATGTTTTGGGTGCGCCGTAGACATATAATAATAATTTTGTAAGTCCCATAGATCGTTGTCTTGTAACGAAGAGATATTTTGGTGGAAATTTTCACCAAAATACTTCTAAAATATCTAAAAATGTTTTGATGAAAATTTTCACCAAAATATCTCTTCGTTATAAGACAACGATTTATAGGACTTACAAACTTGTTATTATTATACATGTATGTCTACGGCGCACCCAAAACCTGCCCGTTTTACTACGTCATCAGTTACACTGACAAATGTATACTTATGTCTTTCCCATTTTGTGCTACTGTTTCATTCATCTGAAGATGGGCTTATTGGAAGCCCGAAAGGTCTCATGATTTAGTGTTTTAATTTTTAACAGTCAAATAAAATCCTTTTGGTCTTGTGAGAGTTTTAAATGTTTTAGGTTTTTATGGTATTGTGCAACGAAGGAAGCTGCCTGAAATATATACTTCATGTCACACGCGAAAAAAATAAGGTCTTAATCGTATTCATAAAAATATAATGGGCAATAAAATATCTTATTTATTGGAGAATGTGTCTACAGTGTTACCTAATGCAAAAAAAAAAAAAAGGAACAAAAATAACATGACAAGATTTTCATTATTGAAAGTACCTTCATAAGATAGGAACTGATATAACATGACAAGATTTTCATTATTGACACAACCTTCATAGAAAGGAACGGATATGAGAATATAGCATTTTGTACTTCGAAAAACTAAATACTTCAACTATATACTTCATTTTATACTTCGAGAAACTATCATTAAAAAAACAACCGCCCAAAACCACAGAGCGAACAAAACAAACAAATGTAATGGTTCATTATTCGATGGAACGTCTTTACGTTTGTCGAGTAATGATGCGTTAAAATGAAAGCCATTACCTGCTACAAGTCTATGATGCCAGCGAATTCCTTTTTACGATGCTGAATACTAAAATCTATCCAAGGAGCTTGAGCCACGGATCACTGGAATTAGTATAGGGGTCAAACAGTTGACGCATACAAATCGTAAAGTTTAACGCTGTTTTAAATTCACAAAATAGTAGGTCACGTTTACATGTACAACGCACGGAACACAAAAATCTGATTACCAGCTTCTTCGGCAAGACGAAGTGCGTATGTCGTGAAATAACCAATGGCTGCGCAGCTGCTTGTTGCCATGGTAACACTCTGCTCGGCGCTTGTGGATGTATGTAAAAGCGCTGCATATTTAGCGATGTCATCCAGGGCAGTGATTTTCAACTTTTTTGCATTCGCGGACCGGGAAAACGTTGGGAAACGTTCGCGGACTGGCGATGCCGAAACAAAACCTTTACAGGCTATTTCGGAGCATTTAATCTCGCAATGTTCTATAACATAATGATCATTGCGTACAATCCATAATTCATGTACCAGATTATTCCATGTCACCTACTTGCAGCTAATATAATTTAATCTGTTAATATTCCTTAATGATTAATAAGTGCTGTCCCTAGTCAATATACCGCAATATACCCTTACCGTTAATATCATTTTTTGGGGGTTAATGCGACGCCAGTTGCGGTTCCTTGGCAGCAATCTTCTTGAGTCGTGCTTCCAGCGTCATTTCTGCACGACGCAGTGTAGCATTGATGTCCGTTATGTTCCCGTGCTTCGTTTTGATTGCCGAAACGGTTGAAAAGGTTTTCTCGCAATAAATACGTGGTCGACAACGTTACCAATAATTTTAGAACTTTGTCGCTGAGACTTGGATATTCTTTCTCCATAATACCTCAAAACTGAGTCAGAGATTTGGATCTGAATATCGACACCAGACTGGCATCTGAAGGAAGTTAAACAAAGCGTTCCTTTTCCTGGTGAGTTAGCCTGCAGGAGTTTTGATCTGGGAAGATATTAGCGATCCAAGCTTCCTTTAATCTTCCGCTACAGGTATTAAAAAAAAAAATTATATCTAGATTTCCTCTTACTTTGACTCCATTCGAAAGAAAAATAAATAAATTCACTCGTTTCTCGCGGACCGGCCCAAAAACCGCTCGCGGACCGGCGGTTGGGAAAACACTGATATAGGGCATATCCCGTTGGACATGAGAACATGGTCGGCGACAACGGAGAGGGGTCGTTGTGCCCTTAGAATTTGGTGAAGTTGTATTTTTACCATTTCGATTAAGCATATTCATTACAGAACGATATGTTATTTCATTTAGTAGTGAATTAAATGAGCAGAATTTTAACATTTTGATTGTGTCTTATCTATGAAACAAAATTAAAATCGCAAAAAAATATAATTTAATCTGTGCCCCCTTCCTTCTTAAGAAATCCAGAACATGTTTCATATGCTGAACTGCCGTGTTACCCCCCCCCTCCCTTTCTTCCTCCGTAATTATCCCCCCCCCATCCCTAAATGTTAGCAGCTTCATGTTAGGTCTGTTCTCTATATGTTGAATGATAACAATATTTTTTTGACGATCGGATAGAATCAGCAAATTTGTAAAACCTATATTGTTTTCTTGACACTGCTACAAAAATTCATTTTGTGGAGAAACTTACGTGATAGACAAATATAAGAATCATTTTTGAAGTCTGAACAAGGAAATTATAAGACACTTCAAAACAATAAGACAAACAATGAGACTGTTTAGACCTATGTCATCTGAAAATTCTTTAGAGGTATGTAATTTATTTTCCTTTTCTACATAGTAACTACAAAATTCAAACCAAACAGAATACAAATTCTGAATTTGCTTGTGCCATATACTGGTCATTCATGTAACATCTCCTAATAAGCTTGAAAATAGCATCGCTCTGGAGCGGGAATCGAACCTGCATCTCCCGATTTCCGTTCGAGTATGCTAACCGTTACGTCACCCATTAAAGTGACGTTACCACCAATTGCGACTAAGCAAACTTAGCTTAGGAATCTGAACAATCTCAGATTTTTGCTATTCGAAGCACCGTTGCTTCCTCATAGCATTTTGATCCATCTCCATTCCAGAAGCGGATGTTGGTCCGAAATCACCAGTACCACAGATAAATCAATGAAGAAAGAAATATTCCTCATAATACATGGGAAATCGATAGAATATTCAAAGCAAACAGAATATAAATTCTGAATTTGCTTGAACCACTTACTAGTCATCCACAGATAAATCAATGAAAGAAGAAATATTCCTCATAATACATGGGAAATCGATAGAATATTCAAAGCAAACAGAATATAAATTCTGAATTTGCTTGTACCACTTACTAGTCATCCACAGATAAATCAATGAAAGAAGAAATATTCCTCATAATACATGGGAAATCGATAGAATATTCAAAGCAAACAGAATATAAATTTTGAATTTGCTTGAACCACTTACTAGTCATCCACAGATAAATCAATGAAAGAAGAAATATTCCTCATAATACATGGGAAATCGATAGAATATTCAAAGCAAACAGAATATAAATTCTGAATTTGCTTGTACCACTTACTAGTCATCCACAGATAAATCAATGAAAGAAGAAATATTCCTCATAATACATGGGAAATCGATAGAATATTCAAAGCAAACAGAATATAAATTTTGAATTTGCTTGAACCACTTACTAGTCATCCACAGATAAATCAATGAAGGAAGAAATATTCCTCATAATACATGGGAAATCGATAGAATATTCAAAGCAAACAGAATATAATTTCTGTTTGTAACACTTACTGGTCATCCATGTAAGATTTGCTTAATCGTTTGCTTAGTCTCAGTTGCTTGGAACTTCATTGTCTTGGGTGGTTTAGCAACTAGCATACAGAACGGAAATCGGGAGATGCGGGTTCGATTACCGCTCCAGGGCAACGAAATTTTCATGTTTTCTCAGATGTGTTACGTAGATGACAACATCTACGTAACACATCTGAGTAAGTGTTACAAGCAAATTCAGAATTTCTATTTTGTTTGCTTTGAATATTTCTATCGATTTCTCTTGTTTTATGAGGAATATTTCTTCCTTCATTGGTTTATCTACGTAGTAGCTGCGAAAGATCCCCCTCCGAAGTAGAACGGTAGAACGGGGAGGGAGAGTGAGTTCAGTAAAAAGTAACTAATGTGGGAATAACCCAAAACATTTTTATTGAAAGCAACTCATAATTTTGATCTAAACGTAATGATCTTCACCATCATCAAAGTTTCAAGTGAAAGTATACGAATGATCTTCATCATCATCATGAAGTTTTACGTGAAAGTATACGAATGATCATCATCATCATGAAGTTTTAAGTGAAAGCATACGAATGATCATCATCATCATGAAGTTTTAAGTGAAATTATACGAATGATCATCATCATGGAGTTTTAAGTGAAATTATACGAAGGATCTTCACCGTACATCATGAAGTTCTAAGTGAAATTATACGAATGATCCTCATCATCATGAAGTTTCAAGTGAAACTATACGAATGATGATCATCATCACGAAGTTATAAGTGAAGTTTACGAATGATCATCATCATCATCATGAAGTTTTAAGTGAAATTATACGAATGATCTTCACCGTCATCATGGCGTTCTAAGTGAAAATATACGAATGAACATCATCATCATGAAATTTGAGGTGAAATTATGCGAATGATCATCATCATCACGAAGTTTTAAGTGAAAGTATACGAATGATCATCATCATCATGAAGTTTTAAGTGAAACTATACGAATGATGATGATCATCATGGAGTTTTAAGTGAAATTATACGAATGATCTTCTTCATCATGAAGTTTTAAGTGAAAGCAGTTACTTACGCTGTCGATGCAAGATCTTCCTTGTGGGTGTGTTTTGAGTGAACAGTTTTCAGATCTTTCTCGTTACAAGTCTTCATATCCTTGAGCATTTCATCCACGCTTTCTTGATTACAGCTGTCAACTTCATCTAAAAATGGTCAAAAGAACAGTTACATATAAAAATTGTTTTAAAGGTTATTTATTTCATGGAATGTTACAGAATCATGTTCTAATAAAAATATCGAAGGTAAAAGAATTCCAAATGTAACACTAATAATTTTTCTCGAGAAAGTTATGCAAATTAAAAAATATTTTAAAGCATTTAAAAAACATCAAGTACACTGGTGGGCATAAATCAAGAAAGTACGATAAAAAATAAAAATCATGAATGGAATACGGGGTACACCATACAATACAAATTTTGAAGATGACAAGCCGTTTTTTGGTGTAAAGATGGCAAGGATGGTAAGTCAGATAATATCGAAAACTTGAAAATTTTGTCGTCCTGAAGCGGGAATCGAATCAGCGTCTCCCAGATAGCTCCCGGATATGCCAAGTCTTGAGACTTGGCCATTTTGGTCGTCCTGCAGCGGGTTCGATTCCCGCTGCAGGACGACGAAATTTTCAAGTTTTCGGATATTATCTGACTTACCATCCTTGTCACCTTTACACCAAAAAACAAATCGTCATCTTCAAAATTTATACTTCAGTAAAATTTACGTAAAATTTTATAGAACTCTGTATGGGTATATCATCATCATCAACGTTGTCATCTATTTTGAATGCACTACTGGATGAAGGTTTCCCCAAGTTTCTTCCATAACAGTCTATCTTGAGCCAGTTTCCTTCATGTCGCTCCCGCATATTATCGAATTTCAACCACCATTTTTCACGTGGTTTTGTTCTGGGTTTTTCTGTCCCTCCCTACCCAGTCTAATATTTCAGTTGTCCATCGGCGGTCCGTTATTCTGACAATATATCGAGCCCATTGCCATTTCAGGAATTTTACTCTCATCATGAGGTCTTCCACTCTTGCCATTTTCCTGATCCACGAGTTCCTTTTTTAGCACGTCTTTTGTAAAAGATCGTGCTTCTGTTATCGGTTTGTCCGTCCGTCCGCCCGTCAGTCCGTCCGTCCATCTGTACCCACGATACCTCAGCAACTATTAGCCCGATTTGAAAAATTATTTTTGCATTGTGAATCTTGAAATATGCAAATGATGATCCTTTATTTCGTTTTTTTTTACGATGTACAATTTCGCCGGTAGAGGGCGTAAATGCAGATGATGTCGAATTCAAAAATACGTTTTATTCCACATATTTGCTTCTAAACATCCGCTTGAAAAAATTTTCTTATCTTTCGATTCCATTTATGTCGAAGAGTATTTTAGATATAGTTACTTTTTTAAATTACGCATATATTTTCCGATAGGGGGCGTAAAAGTAAATTACATTTTCCCCGATAACTCTTCTTCTAAAACTCCAATTTGAAAATTTTTTTTTTCAGCGGATACATCTTCTGATGCACAATCTTTTGCATATAATTTCAAATTTTTGGTAAAGAATACTTTGGCCACCAGGGGACGTAAGTGTTAATTTTTGCTTCTGATGTATTTGCATTAAAATCGTAGCTTCTAAAATATCAATTAAAAAATTATTTCGTGTACTGATGCCACTCACATCGATAAACCTTTTCGGAATATTTTCTTCTTAAAATATCCCACAGTTTCTCCGCCAGGGGGCGTAGATGTAAATCTTATTTTTGTCAATATCTCTACTTCTAGGAGTCCGATTTCAAAACTTCCTTCTTTGTTGGATAGTGTTTTCCGCGTGACATGTTTTTCATATAATTTCAAAATTTTCAAGTAATTCATAGACTTTCTGGTAGGTGGCGTAGCGGTAAATTGCGTTTCCCCCTATATCTCTGCTTCTAAATCTCCGATTTGAAAAATTCTTTCTGCACAGGATACAGCTCCTGATGGGAAATCGTTTGCACATAATTTCTAATTTTTGTAAAAAATAGTTTGGCTACCAGGAGGCGTAAATCTTAATTTCCGCTTCTGTTGTATTTGCAGCAAAATATGAGCTTCTAAATTCTCGATTGAAAAAAACATCTTTTGTTGACCGATACTACTCACGTCGACAAACCTTTTAGGAGCATTTTCTTCTTGAAAAATGCATGGTTTCTACGGCATGGGGCGTAAATGTATATCTTATTTTTGCCAATATCTCTACTTCTAAGAGTACGATTTGAAAAGTTCCTTCTTTGTTGGATAGTGTTTCCGATGCGAGATGTTTTTCCTATAAATTCAAAACTTTCAAGTAAATCATAGACTTTCCGCTAGGGGGCACAAAGGTAAATTGCGTTTTCTGCGTTATTTCTGCTATTAAATCTCTGATTTGAAAAATTCTTCCTGTATCGCATACAAGAACTGATGGAAAATATTTTTCACATAATTTTTAATGTTTGGTAAAGAATGGTTTAGCCAACAGGGGTCATATGTGTTAATTTCTGCTTCTGAAGTATTTGGTGCAAAATCTGGGCTCCTGAAAACTCGACTAATTTTTTTTCTTCGACCTATACCGCTTATACGGATAAACCTTTTGGGAATACTTTCTTCCTAAAATAATGCATGGTTTTCCCACCAGGGGACGTAAAGTCACGTCTTATTTTTGTCGATATCTCTGTTTCTAAGAGTTCGTAAGCTCACGATTCCGTTTACAGCAATATCTGAGGGATTAAAAACCCTATTGAAAATCTTCTTTCTTTGGTCAGATCTATTGTTTTCCATACCGGTTCCATTGACTTTGAATAGGTTTGATAAATTTAATTTGCGTCAGAACGGATTCAAAAGACGTGCTTATTACACCCGAAAATTCGGTGTCAACTTTCTTGTTTTTAGCTTTCCTGATTACACCAAGTATGCATCCCGCCACGCTTCTTTCAGTTGTCGGCAATCTCTGTATGTGTTTTAGTTAAAGTCCATGTCTCTGCTGCATACGTAAGGACTATTAAGATGCCCTGGATAATATTTTTCTTTTAAGACATAATTGTAGACTGCTTTTGAAAATTCTACTGTTTCTGCCAATGCTCTCCAACCAAGTTTTGTACGCCGATTAACTTCTGCACCAGTGTGACCTTTGCTTGATATATGTTGCCATAGGTAAATGTACATATCAGTAGCCTCGAGATTCGCCCTATTAATCGCATATATTTTGACATAACTGGTCAAAATTGTGTAAAATACAAAATGATGTGAATTTTTATCATGATAAAAGCCACAAAGATATAAATTTCCAAATTTAGACGTTAGCGCTCGGAATCAATATGGTTTATCGTCACTGCTAACAGCTGTACAGAAATGATCCGTCATGCTTCCAACAATGTGGTTCAAGAGCTTAATAGGGTGAAGTTCCCATTCTTCTATCACAGCAATTCTCAGTTCATAGGTTGTTCTTGGAGGCGGTGACGACTTAAAACTTGCCGTCAAAAAACCTCCTAAACGTGCTCGCTTAGGTTAAGCTCTAGGGGTATTGCTGGCCTATACGTTCTTAGTATATCTACAAGTTTCGTATATCGGATCCTATGGGTCTCGTTTCGATATCTGTCAGACGTGAATTTTCTCTGTAGAACATATGCAGGGATCATCAATCGCAATACTTACACCATTACCTCGGGATCTGCAGAACTCCCGCATTCGATTTTTGGTATATTTGGCGGGGGATTTCGGGTGGCTATTTTTCTCAAGATGTATAGGTGGCGGGAATTACACATTAGCAAAAAAGTCCGAATTCGTTTCTGAAGACTACCAGTTCTCACTACTCAGGTATGCCATCTCAATGCTACCTACTCCTTGGTGATCCATCTCTTTTGAAGCCACGGGTAAGGTGGGTACGTATTTTAGCTTCCCTGTCATAAAGTCCTGTTTCGCGAAGTCTTCTAGATACAGTCCACTTTATCCCTTTAACAGGCTGGAACGAATTAACCCTAGCTTCTCGAACGAGTATACTCGCTGCCTAATGAGTAGGTCGAACGCGGCTGTATGCGCTTCTTGAGTGTGCATTGTCTAGTGTACTTTAAAATAAGGACACATACCATTTATAAAAGGAATTCCTTGTGTGTAAAAAAACATTTTGGCATTTTCTGCCACCTACATTCTTTACAAAGGCTTCACATTTTGTAGTTGCAGCATGTCAATGCAATGGAAAAATTGCTTTCTTCGTGAGAACTGACGATGGCAATTTCCAGGTGCCAATCTTGCAATTTTACGTAGGCTCAATCGTATTCTATTCCTACAGGACGGTGGCTCAGTGGTGAGCCTACGTTAAATTACAAGGCTACTTGCGTTGAGATTGAGAAGTCTTATTTAACAGTAACAAAAATTAAAATGGACAGAGATATACATATTCTGGATGCATTTAACGAAATTTCGGTTTATATAAAATTTGAACACAGTAGAAATGAGAAATTTTATGAAGGTCATAGCAGTAATATGAAAATGTAAAAGGCTTTCTGTACAGACACGTTACAGAATTTGTAACACGAAGAACATAGAGAACGTAAAGCAATACGTACATGTATCTTCAAACATAAAGTCAATTTCCATATCAATTCCAACAATCTTCTCGATTCTCTTTTTAATTTGGTATCTTGCGTCATACGTGCATTTGCCAAACGCTTGCTGCAAACACACCTCACTATGATTTGTTTGCCTGAAACGTTGCCAAAAGAGAAAGCATATATCAAATTTTCAAATAAAAACTGCAAAATTTTTTCGAGTACAAAGAAATCGATTAAGGACATTTGAATGTTCCTCAAACTCGTCGTACGAAATAACATTTTGCATTCACCACTAGATTACATCTACTCAGGAAATGAATGCGATATAAATATTTATCAAAATTGCAGTTTTTTTTTGTGAGGTCGGCTAAACGTGCCCATCCGACGCACGGCGGGTATTTAGAGGTTCGAACGTTCGTACCTGTCCAAGATCGAACCTGAAGTTATCTCCATAGCAGTCACGAACGCTGACCACTAGGCCACCCGCGGCCCCTTGAGTATTGACAATCAATGGTGTTCCTTTTTAAACGACGAAAATATCGTTTCTGATTGGAAGAAAATCATCTAGCTAAAAGAAATTCGGAAGTTAATACGAGTATGATCTATCGTACTAACATTTTTCTTGTTACACTTTCGCAAGTTGTAGAATCTAAATATATTTTTCTCACCAGGGATCAACACTGGAAAGGGACAGAAGGTCAAGAGTGAAAACTGCACGGCAGGTGTGGAAGAATTTCCCAGTCACAGGATTTCAAGAGATTCACGGCTGCAACAGAATAATGCGATCGGCCACTTTCAAAAACGATGCACAGTTAACGCACAGGTTGCACTCTCATCACCTTCGTATTACACACTGTCACTATCTCATGACGAATTTCAACAGGCGGAAGAGTTTTGCCAATAAGAAATACGCGATTTACAGAACCAACCAATTCCTTTGAACTCATTTTAAGTACTGTATCCTTTTTAAAGCTACTGATCCCCTCAGTTGCTGGCTGCAATTGCCATATTGTGGTGCTTATATACTACGTTCAAAAAGTTCCGGAACTTTTTGAATATTTGCCAAATGTCAGTGAATTACGTCATTCCCCGCTTAGCAATCAAAAACTATGATTTGACCGACCAGCTAGAACCGGTTTGGTCCAGATTCAACACATACAGTGTATGTGCGTAGTTCGTGATTACAGGCATTTGAAGCTCTCCGTCGTGAGAACAACGATGTCAAATTTCGAACAGCGTTCAAGTGTAAAATTTCGTGTTCTGCTTGAAAAATCTTTTGCTGAGACTTTTGAAACGATTAAGTCAGCGTACGGTGAGAGTGCAATGATTCGAACTAGAGTTTATGAGTCGCATCGACGATTAGAAAACGGGCGACAAAGTATCGAGGATGATGAGAGGTCAGGACGAGCTTCAACATCCACAACGGATGAACAAATCGCCATTGTCAAAGAAATTGTGAAAAATGACCGTTGAAAAACTATTGGAGCGATTGCAGAAGTTGTCGGCAAAACAGGAAGTTTTCACCGCTTAGACTTTAACTGGAGATGTTTGCAGTATGGGAACGCGCATTGTCTTTCTGGAACATTCAACCAGATATGCATCTTACTAAAAGGATAACAATAGCCTCTACGATATCCTCCCTGTACAGCCTATAAGGAACACCAGAGATATTTAGTTATCATAGCTGATTGCGTATTTGATCGTCACCAATGTCGTTCGCGCTGTATGACGGTAGGCACATACTCTTCAACTGGTCCGTTTACTGTCGTCTCCACGCGTGAACCTTCCGATCATCGGACCCTAAAAAAAGTTAAACTCTTTGTTGAAGATCACACGACATCATTTTGTCCGCCAGTTCACTCTAGTACAGGACCACGCTAGACACAGGAAACAACCCAAATAGCACACGGACATTGGCCAACGGTTGGCCCAATGATATTTTTGCGTCGGCAGCGTTGGGCGAAGGTTGGTTGTTTATCGAAGATTGGCCATCGGTTTTTCCAACCACACATGACCAACCATTTATCAACAAATGACCACTTAACGGTTGTCCAATGGTTGTCCGATGGTTGTCCAACAACACATGATCACATTGGAAAACTGTTTGCAACAGTTTTCCAATGTGGGTCCAACCGTTGAACCAACACATATCCAATTGTTGGCCTCTGAGTCGCCTCGTCGCTGGGCCGACCGTTGAAAGCCCACGGTTGGTCCAATATAATATTGCTACCTGGGAATGATCAGTGGACAAGAGCAAAGCAACCGAATGAAAGCTGGGCATGAAGTTCAGCCTATATCAGTTTATGAAATAGGGTATGTCCTGCTACGAGACGACTTAAAGCCAATCTTTACCGCTCTTCTGATGGTAGAAATATAATTACTGTGTGGGATGTTTATTCTTCCCGTGTTGTGGACGCTCTGTGCGATGTGATTCCATACCGATTAAAGATCGTTCCGTTTGTCAAAAAGAGCTGCCAGAATTCGTGTAGTGTCATTGTCACGGCCCCGATGTTGTGGAATATCGCGACTCTACCATTAAGTCTCTCAGAAAAGAAAAAACAATCCATTTTCTCTCAGATGCATTGATCTGGAGATATGCTTAACGAACTTGTTGTTGTCTTGGCAATCTGTAGGAAGCTCGCATTCTCTTAAATATCACAGTTCGAAGCCGAACTCCTCCCACGAAGCAATGAGTCGCAATTGTGACGTCATGGGAGGGGCAATCTCACTTACCTCGGCAAATGCTTCAATCGGACTGGTTCCGTATTGGAATCATGTGCGTATCTGGGATTAGTCTAGCCTGCTGCTGATGTGAATGCGCTCCCGATCATCCCTTTAAGTTGCTTTTAGTGTTACAGAAGTTACACTAATGCTCAAACTTAAAGGATAATTTAAAACTTCGAATACAACTCAAAGTATTTATAAGAAAATTCTACGAAACGCGGTAGAAAGGTTTATTACTACATTACCTATGCATCTGAAGGGGAAGAAAATGGTTATCTATTATTTCTCATGCGTTAATATCATAATCTTGTAATTTATGGGAAATCGCGGTCCATGGGACAATATTTAAAGCAATTTGATTAAGTCATGTAGCATTTTTCTATGGATTATGATTATTCCTGATAACCATGAACTTAAAACAACGACTCCTCATACTGTTTATGAAGGTATTCGTGAGGTCGTGAGGGTTTAATGACCATTTATCAACAAAAGCTCTCCTGAGTTTTTGGAGTGTTCTGGCAGGAGGCTGGCGCTATTAATGCCATTCTGCAGAATAACCCAAATGTTCAATGGAATCGGGGTCAGAGGATCTAGGTGGCAACTTCATTCGGAGAGTATTGTTCGCTTCAAGAAAATTGTCGACGAAATTAAGTCGACGAGGTTATGTATTATCGACCATAAAAATAAAATCTGGACCGAATACTCCTCTGATCGGCCTGACATATGAGTTAAAGGTCTTGTCTCTGTATTCTCAGAAGAGTAATAGAGCGACTCTCAAATATGTGAAAATCTGTGTGCATACATTTGTCATGACGCCTGCCATAAGCATCACGCCATCGTCTCCAAAGTAGTTCCTTTTTCTGGTGTTAGAGGCACTGTTGCGGGTCACTAGTTCAATCCAGTAGAGAATATTAGCGAATCAGTGTTTAAGTTGAATCGCGTTTCATTTATGGAAATAACATTCGCCCACCATACTGGACTCTTAAGTGTAATGTTGGCGACTCCACGATAAATGAGCGATTCATTGGTGGAAAGAACATTCGCTCACTAGACTCCAAGTGTGGTGTGCTCGTCTTCCGTTTCCATAGACAAATAAAGCGATTTGGAACCAAGTGTGATGTTGGTGACTCCATGTTAAATTAGCGATTCATTTGTGGAAAGAACATTTGCCCACTGGACTGAACTCCAAGTGTAATGTTGGCAACTCCACGTTAAATGAATGATTCATTGGTGGAAGGAACATTTTCTCACTGGCCTGGACTCCAAGTCTGCTGTTGGCGACTCCCCGTTAAATAAGTGATTCATTGGTGGAAAGAGTCATTCGCTCACTGGATTGGACTCCAAAGTGTGATGTTGGCAACTCGACGTTAAATGAGCGATTCATTTGCGGAAAGAACATTCGCCCACTGGACTGGACTCCAAGTCTGCTGTTGGAGACTCCACGTTAAACGAGCAATTCATTGGTGGAAAGAACATTCGCCCACTGGACTGGACTCCAAGTGTATTGTTGGCGACTCCGAGTTAAATGAGCGATTCATTGGTGGAAAGAATATTCGCCCACTGGAATGGACTCGAAGTGTGATGTTGACGACTCCACGTTAAATGAGCGATTCATTGGTGGAAGGAACATTCGCCCACTGGAATGGATTCCAAGTCTGATGTTGGCGACTTAACGTTAAATGAGCGATTCATTGGTGGAAAGAACATTCGCCCACTGGACTGGACTCCAAGTCTGCTGTTGGAGACTCCACGTTAAACGAGCAATTCATTGGTGGAAAGAACATTCGCCCACTGGACTGGACTCCAAGTGTATTGTTGGCGACTCCGAGTTAAATGAGCGATTCATTGGTGGAAAGAATATTCGCCCACTGGAATGGACTCGAAGTGTGATGTTGACGACTCCACGTTAAATGAGCGATTCATTGGTGGAAAGAATATTCGCCCACTGGAATGGACTCGAAGTGTGATGTTGACGACTCCACGTTAAATGAGCGATTCATTGGTGGAAATAACATTCGCCCACTGGAATGGACTCCAAGTGTGATACAAATTTTTGAAGATGATAATCCGATTTTTGGCGTAAATGTGACAAGGATGGTAAGTCAGATAATATCCGAAAACTTGAAAATTTTCATCGTCCTGGAGTGGGACTCGAACCCGCGTCTCCCAGAAGACGCCTGAGTATGCCAACCACTACACCACCCAGAACGACCAAGTTTCAAGTTTCCGATCAATTTGAATTTAACCATCACAGGATTCGCTAGTCGAAGCAACCGGCATTCATGTTTAGCGAATCTGGAGGTTAAGAATCTTATCCCGTGTTTGCCCGGAGAAGCAGATAAATCAGTTAAGTAGCCAATTTTCAGATAAATCATGAAAGTTGGCTACTTAAGATTAAATGAACGATTCATTAGTGGAAAGAACATTCGATCACGGGACTAAACTAAGAGTGCGATGTTGGCGAGTCCACGTTAAATGGGTTCACCGGGAGGTGCAAATTTGTGCGTCACTTCCAATTGATCTTCTTACGCAGTTAATACTATACGAAGAGAAAGATTTTGAATCCTGTAAGCACTGCAAGCTCCAAAGTGAGTTGCTTAGTTGGCATCTTTCTGTTCCGTGACAATAAGATTCATACAGTGACGGCATGCAGCATTTGTGGCTCTACGGCCTTGAAGAAAGAAAGCTTTTAAATCCTGTAGGTGCTGCAAGCTCCAAAGTGAGTTGCTTGGCAGGCAACTTCCCAAAACCCACATATCATGATTAATTATATTAATGTCTACTTTTTCTTTGGCTTCCACCCGACTTATTATTTCTATCTTTTCCATGCACATTTATATATATGTTTTGTTCCTTTTATTTCGCACGTGGTCCGGGCGTGCTCTCAGCCCCTTCAGCAGTTCTCCACCTGGGTCCTGCATTGGTCAACTGAACTTACCAGTGCTGGACCCTGATGAGTACTATTGCTTGTCCCAATGGGTCACTGAGTTACTCAATATTTCCAGCTAGTGTTATGGGACGATGATGTTTTCCGTACTCCAAAAGAGACGGTCGTAAAATGTCAGCTTGGCTATTCACCTAACCGGTATTTTGAATTTGAAATTTGAATCCTTAGACATCAGGGAGTTTTGCCCACCACCAACAATAAACAATGGGGACGGACATTGCTTATATTTTGTGAATATCCTGTTTCTTCCTACGGGAGTAAAGAGAAGAAGGGAAATTGCATGGTCATTTCCAGGATGGTCGGAGAGCCACACAGGAAGCTGCCTTGACCACCTGGATTTTATGCTTGGAATGGTGAATGGGGGTAAAAACAGGAAAGAGAGCAAGAGAAAAAAATACTTTAAATAAAAAAATAAAGAGTAATTTACGCCTGGTATTTTTAATTAATTAAGTGGTAACACAAGGTGGCTCGAAATACGAAGTATTTTCGCGGCAAAATAACTAGACATTTTATAGAACTTTCAGTGATAGGAACCTTCGGTTTTGGGACTGACCTGAT
Source organism: Macrothele yani (assembly GCA_039090855.1). Classification (NCBI taxonomy): domain Eukaryota; kingdom Metazoa; phylum Arthropoda; class Arachnida; order Araneae; family Macrothelidae; genus Macrothele; species Macrothele yani. Next base: position 96,987,758 of record CM076991.1, read on the forward strand.
TCCGTCTTACCAATCGCTCTCCACCGCAGAAAATTATCCATACAATGTGTTCGTGATATAATCTGCTTAAGGTGAAACTGAAGTGAAAGCCGGAGTTTCCATGATCATCTTAATGTGACACTAAAGTGAAAGCCGGAGTTTTCATGATCATCTTAATGTGACACTGAAGTGAAAGTAAAGGTTTCGATGATCGGCTTAACATGACAATGAAGCGAAAGTAAGGATTTCGATGATCGGCTTAACGTGACAATGAAGTGAAAACAAGTTTCCATGATGAGCTTAACGTGACAATGAAGTGAAAGCAGGAGTTTCCATTATCAACTTAACGGGACACTGGAGTGAAAGCCAGAGTTTCCAAAATCCGCTTAATGTAATACTGAAGTGAAAGTAAGGATTTCCATGCTCAGCTTAACGTGACGATGAAGTAAAAGCAAAAGTTTCCATGGTCAGCTTGATGTGGAACTGAAATGAAAATAAGAGTTTCCATAATCAGCTTAACAGGGCACTGAAGTGAAAGCAAGCGGTTCCATAATGAGCTTCATATGACATTGATGTGAAAGCAAGAGTTTCCATGATCAGCTTAGCTTGACACTGAAATGAAAGCCAGAGTTTCCATAATAAACTTAACGTGACACTGAAGTGAAAGCAAGGATTTTCATGATCAGTTTAACGTGGCACTGAAGTAAAAGCAAGAGTTTCCATGATCAGTTTAACGTGTCACTGAAGCAAAAGCAAGAGTTTCATAATCAGTTTAGCACGACACTGAAGTGAAAGCAAGAGTTTCAATAATCAGCTTAACCTGACACTGCCGTGAAAGGAAGAGTATCCATGATCAGGTTTACGAGACACTGCAGTGAAAGCAGGAGTTTCTATTATCAACTTAATGGGACACTGAAGTGAAAGCAGGAGTTTCTATTATCAACTTAATAAGACACTGAAGTGAAAGCCAGAGTTTCCAAAATCCGCGTAATGTGATACTGAAGTGAAAGCCAGAGTTTCCAAAATCCGCGTAATGTGATACTGAAGTGAAAGTAAGGATTTCCATGCTCAGCTTAACGTAACGATGAAGTGAAAGCAAAAGTTTCGATGGTCAGTTTTACGTGAAACTGAAATGAAAATAAGAGTTTCCATAATCAGCTTAACAGGGCACTGAAGCAAAAGCAAGAGCTTCATAATCAGTTTAACGCCACACTGAAGTGAAGGCAAGGGTTTTCATAATCAGTTCAACGTGACACTGAAGTGAAAGCAAGAGTTTCAATAATCAGCTTAACCTGACACTGAAGTGAAAGCAAGAGTTTCCATAAACAGCTTAACCTGACACTGAAGTGAAAGCAAGGGTTTCCTAGAAGAGTCACAGGATGGGATTAGGCTGACGCATCTTTTTAATGCATTCCTAATTTACATATTCCGGCCAACCTGCGGCAAAGCAAAATACGGGATAGACTTCCTCTATAAAAAAAAGTGTGCATATCCGCTCAATTTTTAATGCAAATACTGTACATACCTATGCGTTTTTGTAGATTATTCCTTAATTTCGAGCATCAGTGTAGTTCGTGGAAGGTGCAACTTATAGTTACTGCACATTTCAAGGCTGCTTTAGGGTCATTGCGTAACAGTGAGGTAGAATCACATGTTCACTTACAATAGAAGTATAATTAAACTTAAAATTGTCCAAAGTCTTTAACAAAGAAAAGAATTAGAATAAAAATCAATTAAATTTATTACAGCATAAATGATCCGGGTATTCCTCCCTTGTTGAGGTCCGTCAGTACACGAGTCAGTCCTGGAACACATTTTTCCACAATTTGGAATTCTAAGGTCTCAATGCAATCTTTCATCTCAGTGGCTGAAAAAAAAAAGTTCATGCTACATTGCAATAAAATGACAAGAAAAACATATGCACCTGTATTTCACTTGATGATATCTCTACTCTTTTCATATATAGTATGATCAAAATAAGTATCCAGGCCCTTCTCTATGTGCAAGCTCCCTGCAGTAAGAAAGGAATTAGTATCGAGTTGGCTACCCTTTGCTGCTATCATAGCTTCTGGGAAGGCTTTCAACCAGATTTTTGAACGCTGCTGCTGGAATTGGTTTCCATTTTGCCGCAAGAGCGTTAGTCAGGTCAGTCAACGATGTCGGGCAGTTAGGTCTGGCTTACAATCGGCGCTCGAAGTCACCTCAAATGTATTCCAGTGACTGAGATCAGGGTTCAGTGCTCGCCACTCAGACCTCTTCGATACTGATTTATCAAGCTATTCCCACAGTGACTTCGCTTTCAGCACTACGGAACTGTTCTGTTGGTAAAGGATGACGTCATCGAACTGTTGCCATAATGTTGGGAGCAAAGAATGGTAGAGAACGCCATTATCTGCCGCAGCGTTATGATTCCCCGTGTTATGACTTGATGGGAGTGCTAATCCCACTGCTTGTCAATAACTTTTAATATGTGTGGTAGTTTTGATTCCATTCACAAATAGTATTGTTTGTGGTAGCGTTAGTCAAACATATCTGGTACTTATCGTCACCAGCCGTTCCTCATTACCGTATCATTTGCAGGTGCTAGCAAAAAGATAAACAAACTCCCCGCCTCTAACATGTTGGATTAGGCGGCACTTAACTTAGCGTCTAATGGCAAAACGCTTTTATCACTTCGCTCAATTCTAGTTAGCTGGGTAGTTGTTTACATAACACCAAAGTTCTCTGTTTTTTATGATGGCTATTCGTATCATCACAACCCGGAACGGAAACTAAGAGGATCCAACCCAAATCAGGGAAAATAGCAGCCCCAGAGTATCATGCATCCTCCACCAAACTTCACAATCGATACAACACAGTCGAGCAAGTAGCATTCACCTTGACACTCACAAAACCCACGTTCGTCGGACGTCCAGATTGTGAAGCGTGATTCATTACTCCAGAGAACGCGTTTCCAGTGCTTCAGAGTGCTCTGGTTCCGAGTTTTACACCACTCCAACCCACGCTTGGCGTTGATTTTGCTGATGTTAGGCTTGTGTGCGGCTGCTTGGCCATGGAAACCTATTCCCTTCACCTCTCTACGAACCGTTATGATAGCTTTCAGAAGCATCTTGGAAATCGGTAGTGAGTGTTGAAACTGAGAAGAGACGATTTTCGGAACAACCGGCTTCAGCACTCTGCGGTCCAGCTGCGTCGTTTTACGTAGTCTACCAGGTCGCGATTGCGCAGTTGTTGCTCTTAGGTGTTTCCACTTCACAATAACATCACTTAGAGTTGATGAGGGAACCTGCTACAGTAAATAAATTTCCCGAACTGAATTTTTTGCAAAGATGGCGTCGTATGACCGTTCCACGTTTAATGTTATTTAGCTTGCCGTTAGGCCCAATCTACTCTTCGTGCTTGTCTATCATTTTTGCCATCCCACATGCGTCCTGTTTTACGTGTATGGGCCGTCGCTACGACGCATATGGCCAAATCCACTACACAAAAGATCTGTCTGGGATTTCGATCACATAGCGTATCTGACATTTTCTCCCAAAAAGGAAGATCTGTGACTAGAGAAATCTTATAATTCTAATGAAACAATTCAAGATTAACTTACACCAGCAAAGATCAATAAGTGACTTAGTTTTTAGTCGTCTTAATTAAAAATGTTAGCACCCAGATCCGTTTCTCTGGAACGCTTGACGTCACAGCAACGTCAGCATTGTTGCGTCATCACCTATCGAACAATTCGTGTGTGCTCTCGCTTAGTCAAGATGATTGTCTGCTATATAATAGCACGGGATCAGTTTCAGATGTCAAGGTGATCGCGTGCAAATTTAAAAAACATTGGATAATTAATGACTCGAGTTCTGGTTTTTCCGATCTACAAAATTGGAATTGAATTCTTAATATCACAGCAGGTTGAGTTTGCACATGATCACATTAAGATGTCAAGATGATCGCGTGCTAATCTAAAAACATTGGATTATCAATGACTCGAGTTCTATTTATTCGATCTACACAAATCGAATTAAAAATCTTAATATCGCCGCAAGTTGCGTTTGTATATTACTTTTATTTAGCACAATTCGAATATTAATTTATACGCTTTATTTACTTTTTACTTTTTAATATAACTAATTTTCCGAGTTTACTGCTGATTATATTATACTTTTTGCAAAATACCAATATATATAAATGCTCTGACTTACAATAAAAACTGAAATCTTTCTTGCGATGTCCAAGTGAGCAAGATTGCATCTAAAAGCAGATGTCGCCCCAATAGCACATTGCCAAGAATTTACATAGTTCCGATTTCTGATACCAGATATCGCACCATTTTGCAGAAAAAGCTTCGGATAGGACAGTCTAAAACAGGCCGTGAAGGGAATGACAAGTGTTCCGGAGAAAAAGTGATTTAACGCGAAAAATCAAAGCAAAAGTTATTAAGCTAAGTTAACAAGAAAAGAACTGGACTACACAGAAAATTGTTGAACAACAACAATTATTTCTCGCAGAATATTTATCGCGAGATCTTTTGAAAAACGGAAATAAATAGCATATAATTTTCTGTTCTAACATGAATGAGTTCTGTATATAAGTTTATACTATATTTCCTTACAAAAAAGCCGGTGTCTATTTGATTTGTTTTCAATCTGCTTCAATTAAACATTTCACCGTCTTAGGACGGGAAACATCCCCTATATATTGATACTGATTTAAAGTTTGAAAACAACCGTTTTAGGAAGGGCTGTTTTAAGTGCTGTATTTCTGGTTTTGGGTTCGAATTTCCTGTACGACATGAATACAACCTTCGTCATTAGGGTATTGATTTTCCTCATTCGCTAGAATTGGCAAATCTTATTTAAAGAAACACTGATATTTCTATATCTGGACATGCCTTGGCAGGCGCAAAGTAATAAAACCAGAATTTCGTTTTATATTAAAATATAAATAGCATCGATTTTTAACAAACTCAAAAAATGTAAACAAATTGTTATTTCTATCATTAAACAAAAAACCGCATCACATCATTTTTTAAATTAAATTTTCTGAGCTTTAAAATAAGACTTTTAGAAGATAAATCCATCTACATAATCAAATCACGCACTTCAAGATGGGATGTGTAATCGGTCTATTGTGCCGTGTGATGTCTTTTATCGATAATGCTGAGAATTGTTTCAGCTCTTGCTTATGGTTACGGCAATTAACATGAGCTATAAATTGGCTATAAATTGTCGTCCGCCCCAAACTTGAGGTCCCTGATTCTTGCGAAAGGAAAGAGTCAGTGCTGTAAACAAACGCACCAGAATATGCTACATCGTGGAACTGGAAACCAAATTCAACTTGGTAGACTAGCCTCAAGCATGCATCTCTGACCACAAGGCTACTCTACACTGTTGGCCACCCAAAATGCAACACCAAGAAGGGTCACGAGATAGCAAAGCCAGATTTACTGGACACATAACAACAGATACAAAGATAAAACGATCGAGCTTACAGGCCCGTGCGACTTGCGGAACACGCAGACATCAATTGTTCGTGTGGCCCCCTATGGCTGGCAATAACGGCCGCTACACGCCGCGGCATCTAACGAAAGAGGCTTTGGATGTGGGCTTGGGGTATGTCGGTCCAGACTGCTTCCACACGTTGCCACAGTTCATCAGACGTAGCCACGGGTGGTACTTGCCGGGACACTCGGTTGCCGATCAGCGACCAGACGTGTTCGATGGGCGACATATCAAGAGAACAGGCGGGCCACGGTAGCAGTGACACCTGGTGGGCCGTGAAGAATTGTTGCACGACGTGTACAACGTGCGGGTGCGCATTGTCTTGCTGAAACGTTGCTGCTGGCAGATCCTGCAGGTAAGGGAGGACTACAGGCTCCAAAACAGTCGGAGATGTAGCGGTGGCTGTTGAGTGTACCGGCGATGCGAACCAGAGGTGTGCGGGTGTCATATCCAATTGCGCCCCAAACCATAATGCCCGGCGACGGACCGGTATGGTGGTGCATAATGCTGGCGCCATACAGTCTTTTGCCGCGGTGCCGCCACACGCGGATCCGACTATCGTGGTGTTGCAGGCAGAAGCGGGATTCGTCGGAGAAGACAGTGTCGTGCCATGCCGTAGTCCAGGTGCGGCGTTCAACGGCCCACTGCCGCCGCACTCGCCGGTGGTGTAACGTCAATGGTAATTGGAGCAATGGGCGCGGTGCTACAAGTCCCCGCTCCAGCAGACGACGTCGAACGGTACGTGCTGACATAGGTTGTTGCGCAACACACCCTAATTCCTGCGCTAACATTCGGGATGTGGTGGTGCGAGCAGTTAATGCCCGCCGCACAACATGTCGGTCCTCTTGTTCGGTGCTGTTCCGCGGCTGCGGCAATCTCTCATGTCGGTCCTTCCGTCCCTCCTGCACCAACCGAATCCATAATAGCCTCACTGTGGCTGGATGTCGTCCCACACGGGCGCCGATGTCTCGGTACGATAAACCGCTGTCGCGATAAGCCACTATTCGTCCTCTGTCGAACTCCGAAACGTGCTGGAATGACTGCCGTATTCTGCGACGAGGCATCAGGAAGCTCCCCACGCACAGGTCCGGCAACACAACACACTTCCACTACTTACACCCAGCCTTCTGTGCACCCTTCTTATAGTGCTTGTCGGTGGCTTGCCGGGCGCACATGATTTGCATATGCCTTGCAATGCTAATCGTTTGAATGTCCTCTTGCGGGTGACGCATGTTGCGAATTTCAGGCCAACCGGATGCTTCCTTCTTGGTGTTGCATTTTGAATGACCAGCAGTGTAGTTCGTTGTTTATTGGTGCGCTTAAGCCTCAGTTGGGTAAGACCTACCCTTGCTTGGCCCGGTTTATACTTTCATCCCGAGTTCTCCGCTGCTTGCTATATATGTCTCAAGACTCGCTCTGCAGAAAAAAAATGCAGTTCTACATAAATAAATTATTTCTGTAGTAAACGGAATGAATGTAAAGAAAGGAAATGTAATATTTCTCGCTGGATTCCTCCCACAGATAATTCATCCCACCTGACTTTTTCTACTGTTATAAATGTTACTGCATTTCGTGTTTCATATTTGTAACAAAGCGGACTTCGATCTCCAAATATATACCGAAGAGCCAAAACATAATGATCACCAGCCTGATATGATGTTTGTCCTCCACCTGACACCAAAACAGCTCTTGCCTGGCGAAGCATGAATGCTACAAGATTTATAAATCTTGTAGCATTCATCTTACCAGCAAAACCTTAACTCTTGCAAGATACGTGGCAGGGCCACCGCAGGTCGGATATGTTTTTCCAAGACAGGGAAGTCTTTCTCAAGTTGCGCGAGCCATTTTTCGATCAATCTGGGAAGTTTGGCAAGGCGCTATATCCTGCTGAAGGAAAGGACTACTGCAGAGGAATTTCATTGCCGTAAAAAGGATGTATCTGGTCTGCAATGATACACTGCCTGGCCAAATTAAAAGTCGTGCATGTTTATACTTCATGGGACCACCTTTAACACTGAATTACAACACCCATTCGGCAAGGCATGGTGTCTATGAGTTTATGCACTGTGTCCCCACTGATTTGTGGCCGCAGCTTTGCAGTAACATTTTCGCCAAGATCCTTGGTTGATGACGGAAGAGTAGAATTACTCCTTAGATTTCTCTGCAGTATATCCCACAGACCCTCAATGGGGTTGAGGTCAGGACTTTGTGGAGGCCAATTCAAGTGTGCGAATGATGCCTCGTACTGCTCGAACCAATCGTTTACCATTTTAGTGCGATGAATCGTGGCATTGTCAACATGGAATAGGCCATTGCTTTCAGGGAAGAAACATTTTATTGATGGAATATGGTGGTCATTCAGTATGCTGAGATACTTAGATGATTTTATTTTATTGCGGCATAGTGTTGCTGCGCCAAGATCAGACAAACACAAGCACTCCAGATCATAACACTTCCTCCTGAGGCCTGTGCAGTGGGTACCGTACAGGAAGTGTGGAGTACTTCACGCGGTTCCCTACGATCTCTGATGCGTCCATCATGTTGGAGAAGAGTATACCTCGACTCATCAGACCACGTGACTCTCCCCCGTTGCTCAGCAGTCCAATCTTTACCTTCCATAGCGAAATGGAGTCTTTTGTTTTTCGATTACTCTCACTAACCAATGGTTTCCTTTTTGCAACACAGCTATTTGAACCCAGTCTTTTAAGTACCCGTCTCATCCTGCGAGTAGGAATGGTCTTGCTTCCACTGGTTTTGAGTTCTGGGGTCTTTTTTTTTTTTTTTTTTTGCGAAGTGACTTCACTAAGCGTTTTAATGATCTTCTGTCACGGTTATTCACGACTGTTCTCCGACCACACATTTTCCGAGAAGTTCATGCTTCACCGCCATCATTCCACGATTTAATAAAACGCAGACACTTCGCAGTCCGGTGCCAGTGATTTCAGAAATCTCCTTGCAGGTCTCCTGCCCTTCCACAAGCCAATAATTTAGCCATTTGTGAATTATGCCCCATCTTTTCCGCGAGCGCGTATAACATTTTCCGCCATGATCGCTTAGAACTGATGAACTGCACGCTCACCCCGTTCCATTTAAAGGTTGTATTGGCCGGAGCATTATGCCAATATTTGAAATTCTTCACCAATCATGCCCTCTTCGGTGCTTGCATGATTCCATTTACACCACTACTCCTTTTGTGGCCAGGAAGTGTATTTAGGTAGGTGCAGGGTCGGCTGCATAATTTGCGGGGCCCAGTGTAAAACGAAAATGCGAGGTCCTTTTCCCAGTGAGTTCTTCATCTACTAAACGGGCTAGGAAACTTTTTTGAAAGAAAGGCGGGGTCAGGTAAAGGAACCACATTTTTTGATTTTCTTATGAAGCTTAATAAAGCATGGTGGTACTAAGGAATATTATTATTTATTGATGCGTTATAATAAGCTGTTATTATTACTCATAAAAAATAAAAAGAGACATTTTAAACTTACGTTATGTTGCCAGATCTAACTGAAGTTGATTGAATTGAAGCGACAAAATATAATTCCCGCACCACGTCGAAATTCGTGCTATTGACAAAAATTAATCCAAAATAAAAAAAAATAGCTATCGTTTAAACAAAAAAATAGGATTATAAGAAATGTCATTTTCAATGATTCATGGTTGAAATATTCAGGCTCTAAAGACGTTCCGTTCCGTCAGTACAATACTAAATGAGAAATGCAATTTTCAGAAAACTCTTACTATACTGTGCAAATTCATTGGGACAAAGTAAAAAATCACTCTTTTTTCCAAAACTATGCCTTTATATCATTCCATGCCTTGATATACACTGATAAATACCTGTATTAATATGAAGTATGTCCTCCTTTAGCAGAAATGACCTCTTGAATTCATTTTGGCATTGACTCCACTAATTGAGTGCACATATTTTTGACTTCATAATCGTGGAACCACAATTTTTTAGCATTCGTTAGCATACGTTCTTTGGTTGTACAGTCCATTTTACCTAAACGTCTCTTCAAAATATTCCACAAGTTTTCTATGGGATTTAAATCTGGTGAATTTCCAGGCCAATCAAGCAAATGAATGTGATTTTCCATCATGAAATTCTTGACCAATTTCGAATTGTGACATGGGGCCAAGTCATACTGAAATGTCCTGTCAAAAGTTTGCAAGAATGGAACAATCCTACGTTGTTATATTTCTACGTACTTGACTGAATTCATCATACCTTGAACAGGAATTAAGCTTCCAGTGCCATTTGATATGAAAAAAAACCCAAAACATCTGTTTCAGAGGGTGTTTTACAGTTTGTTTGACATGCGCAGGTCTTAAGGGTTCACAGTTGCTTCGTCTAACGACATTTTCTTGGTAACCCTGCACAAATAAATGAGTTTCATCACTGAAAATTACCTTTTTCCAGTCGTCAGCCGTCCATGATTTATATTTTTTGGCCCATGCTAAACGTTTTATCTTCATTTTCGCATTCAAATATTGTTTTTTCGTTGGTCTTCTTGCCTTCCGGCCAACTTCCAGAAGCCTACGGCGTACAATTGAATCACTAACATCAAAATCACTAGCCAATAAATCTCTTTGAAGGTCGGTGCTTGTTTTTTTTTTTTTTTTTTTTTTGGATTCATTTTACTATTTCTGATTAGATATTTATCGGTTCGTGGAGTTGTTTTTTGTTTTCTTCCACATTTACCTCTCCTTTTTGGAGACGATGATCCAGATGCATTGTATCGCGTTAGCAGTCTTGCCACACTTGATTTGCCTACACCAACTGCAGAAGCGATATCTCTCACTGTCATAGAAGTGTGATCCTTCAGAGCAATTATTTTTGCACGCTTCCTTGGGGAAATATCCATTTTTCAATACACGAAAATAACACGTACTCACAGAGAGCAAAAACTAACATCCACCTGTGACACACAAAAGCTCACAACTGAAGCTGTATTGCCTATTTCCTGTTTAAAACCGGTCAAACCACATTGTTACTATCAGGTTCTAACAGTCACACCACCTCACAGCTGACAGAACCGGTTTACGTGGCTTTCCGGCATCAAATGGCGATCACATTACAATTCTGAGAATAAAGTAGCTCGTGCCAATTAATTTGCACGGTATAGTACCTTATCACTCTGTCTCTTTACTTTTAGGAAGAAAGATTCCTTTGCTGGTCACGTTCTACAGTTCATTGTAATTTGTTTTAGTGGGTAGGTGGAGCTTTCAACTTTGTGATTCAAATGAGGTGAGTGCGATAGCAGTCTAGTGCAGTGTTCCCCAAACACCACCGGCCCGTCACGAGGATTTCGCCGCTCAGAGAAAAACTTGAGAAATGGTAGAGATTTCCGAATTTGAACAGTAAAAACAGGTCTGCACAAACGTCCTTGAATTAAAAAGCGACTTAATGCCGGTCGGTCCGCAAAGCATTTATTGTGAAATTTTACTGGTCCGCGGCTTCCTTGTAAGAGTCTCTGGGAAGCAGTGGCAGTGGCCTAGTGTCCTGATAATCCCGTATCGACGTAATGTTGCAATTTATCAATTCGCCGTCTCTCGTCGTCATCAGGTACAATCGATCTGTCAATTATAGTGCTATAATTAAAATTTCAGCTCATTTCATAAAAAATTCGCGAAGATACGTTTTTCACTTTTTTTTATTGATAAACCATCTGCCAGAGATTCGCCGCCCAAGCACGAGAAAAACTGACCGCGTGTGATTGCGGCAGAATACAGACGTAGCTGTGACATCATCGTTCCAGGGAGATCTGGGTGATTATGATGCCATTAATGCAAATTCTCTCTCGGTGATACGGTGAATCATCCCAATGGACCCAAAGATACTTTAATTCTGTTCACTAAGGTAATAAAGTGTAATGATATAAACATTTCAAAAATTTCATTTTTACATCGTTAAGTGTTATTTATTTTTAATACAGGAAAACAAAATTATGAAACATTCAAAAACATCACACAAACGCAGGCGCGGGGCCATGAAGCCGGCTCTGGATAGGTTGTAGACGTCATACTCTTCTGCACATGAATGACTAGACCTACTGTTTCCCAACAGAGATATTACACTTCCCGCACTGGTTTGTTTCCGTCCAACTGTGCATCTAGTGCCAACATTTCCCCAAGTAAACGATGCGCACGTACCCGGCGCGCTACATCATACAACGGGAAATGAGATTTATGGGACCAGATCGTGTTCTTCCAAAAATTCAACTTCGATTTTTGCTGCTGGCGTGCTCATTGTAGGAATGTAGGTGCTTTCGACAATGAACCGAAATTAGCATGGGCACTCAGAGCGGCCTGCGGCTACGCAGCGCCCATATTTTCAGAAGTATTCGATGTACATTACTCCGCCCAGCAGCATTTCAATTGCTGTCAATCTGCACCATAGTATCAGTTATGTTGGTTTCTTACCACACGGTACAACATTCGCTCACCTTTAACATTAATGAGCCGTGGGCACTCCACACCTTTCCGGCTGCTCGTGGCTTTTGCCCTCCTCGGACCACTTTTTAAATAACTAACCACAGCTGACCGTGCTCAGAACCCAAGCCTTGCCGTCTCAGAAATGCTCTGACCCAACCAGTTGTCTGGCCATTATAATTGACCTTTGTAAAACTCGCCTAAGGTGGATCCACCGAAAATCTTTGCCTCGTATTTGCAATGGACATACTTCTGTAGCCATTTGCTTCACAATTAATGCGTTCCCAAGGATGAAAATTTGAACATCGATAAAAATAACTTCATCTTATAGCCGGGTATACTTAATATTTTCTAAAACTTAACCATAATTATATTAAAAACCAATAACTTTTCCTTTGGTGGTGTTGAGACCAGAAAATTGATGGCGCCACACCTACATGTGACTTACTAAATGCTATCACGTCACATTTCTTTCAAAATTTTCATTAATTTTTGGACTGTAATCTACACTTGTGTCCATCCATGCAATAGTCCGGAATCTTTAGAATGATTCGAACCATTTAGATTAAATATTCTATTTTCAGAGTGAGCTTGCTGGTTTATTTTGGAAATCAGCAGCATCTACAATTCTGTTAACATTTTCAGCTACATTATTATCAGAACATTTAATCTAAGTGGCTCAAATCATTCTAAACATTCCAGACAGTCGCATGGACACCCTCAAATTTTGGATTTCATTCCGAAAATTAATAAAATTATTGAAAAAAATGTGAACTGATAGCATTTAATAAGTCACATGTAGATGTGGCGCCATCTATGTTTAGGTCTGAACACCACCAAAGGAAAAGTTATTGATTTTTAATATAGAGTAATTATGGTTAAGTTTTAGAAAATATTGAGTATAATAGGCTTTAACATGAAGTTATTTTTATCGATGTTCAAATTTTCATCCTCAGGAATTAATGTTAAAGCAAATGGCTACAAAGTTTGCCCATTGGAAATACAAGACAAAGATTTTAGGTGGATCTACTTTACGTCCGCAGCCTTTCCCGTCTAAAGAACAAGAATTACACTAATTAACAGAGCTCAGTATCAGGTGTCATTTATACCGTGTTACGACCTTCTCACGCGTCGTCATTTACCTGAAATTTCTACGATTTGCATAAAGACAAGCTGGTCATAGTGCATTCGTTCTTTAGTGTGTATCATAGTTGAATTTTATTTGTTTCTCGGTAAAAAGCCTTATTTAAGTAACACAAAATAATGCCATTCAAAGACCTACTCATTGTACCTATAGTTCCCAAATCTATTTCTATTTCAAATAAAATAAGGTAACAATCGGCAAGTGAAAACCCGACGTCTGTTCTAAGGAATCATTTTCTATGAAGCTATTGCTTTTATATTGTGCCCTGCCATTTCCTAAGGAATTTTGAGTCCCCAATTTGTGACCAAATATTTGTATTCTTCACCGTCATTTCATGACGGCGATGTTGGAAAATAAATAGAAATACTTACCCTCAGTCGGAATTACAGTAGAATAGTAGCATACCGTACTCACTGAAAATGAAAGATATGTCAAGATTAAATCGAGTAGAATTAAATGTAAAAATAAGAAAAATATATCATATTGAAAAAGAAAACTCTGATTTTCTATTATGCGCATTTTAGTAAAGCTGGAAAATTCTGCTCTCATTTAAAAGTCACTTGGAAAATAGCATCAGGGGAAAGAGAGCTTATAAATGATGAGAATTTCTTAAAGTTAGCTTATAAATGATGAGAATTTCTTATGCAATGTAAATTTTTTGCAAAACACTCGATAAGTTACATAATTACAATACATATTTAAGAATGCTGGAATAATCTAAACATAATTGTATTGAGTTCGTAGAAATACTATGCATTTTGGAGAGTTATGAAGGTTGAGTATCCCTATATCTTGATTTTATATATCATGAAATTGTTATAGAGAACTAGCCATGAGAGACAGATAACAATTCAATAAATATCTGTTATATATATTTTTTTCTTTTTTAATTAAACATACATTTCCTCTCTCATTCGAGTGCAATTACAATATAAAGAGCACGCAATAAAGTAACACCAAATTCTCTGAGGAATAACAACAACTCATAACAAAATCATTTCACAAAATATGCTAATTTTTAAAACCATATATTTACCCCTTCTTTCATTCAATCACACCCGGTTCGAGCGCCACAGTGTGACTTTTACCATTTTTTACGCTTTCCAACCGTAGGTTGAAGAAGCGTGTAAGCTCCAGCTTTGTCCGACTGTTTGCCCGCACGATAACTCGGGTAAAAATGGCTCGACTTCGATGAAATGTTAGTATGTGGTAGGAGGACAGCATAGGGAGGAATCCTATTGAAAACGGACGAAATGGGGTCAAAGGTCAAGACATAGCAGCGGGATCTAATTCATCGCCCTTATCCGTCATACCTTACGTAAAAATGCTTCGATTTCGACAAAGCTTTACCATGTTGTTCCGGAGGAATATTGAAGCGGTTCCATTTCATATGATCGAAATGGGTCAAAGGTCAGGACACAGAAGCGAGATTTATTCCACAGCTATTATCCTCATAGCTTGACTAAAAATGCTTCTATTGCGACAAAACTTTAGTATGTTGTTCCGGAGGTATACTGAACTTATTCTGTTGAATATAATCGAAATGGGGTCAAAGGTCAAGACACAGGAGCGAGATTTATTGCACAGCCATTATCCTCATAACTTGAGTAATGATTTCTGGTATGTTGGAATAGGTATAATAATCAATGCATTGCATGATTTTACTAACTTTTTATGTTAAAAAACAGATACTGGAATTCGGATTTTGCCCCAACTACGAGCAATCATAGCTGAATAAACGGGGAAACATAAAACAGAAAGAAGCCAAAAGAAATGTTTGATTTAACCATATTGCCACTTCATCGTGTTAATGGCCGGAGAACATTATTTTTTAAGACAAAGTTAGTGTATACTGCTACATTAACAATTCTCCAACAGAAAATGTAAACACTCTGTGCGATTAGTACCGCATTTTCATGCAAACTGAACAGGTGGATCTCGCCCTAGTCCGAGAAAAGGTACTCTGACAGAAGAAGTAAACAAGAAAGATGACACCGAATTTTCGGTTGTAATAAGCACGTCTTTTGAATCCGTTCTGACGCAAATTAAATTTATCAAAGCTATTCAAAGTCAATGGAACCGGTATGGAAAACAATAGATCTGACGAAAGAAAGAAGTTTTTCATTCGGGGTTTTCATTCCTCAGATATTGCTGTAAACGGAATCGTGAGCTTACGCCCTATGGTTGCAGACTTGTGCGTTAAGAAAAACATGAATTTATATGAGAAACATTTCGCACCGGAAACGCTCTCCAACACATAAAGAATTTTTCAAATCGGACTCTTAGAAACAGAGATATCAACAAAAATAGGAAGTGACTTTACGTCCCCTGGTGGGAAAATCATGCATTATGTTAGGAAGAAAGTATTCCTAAAGGTTTTTCCATATGAGCGGTATCTGTCCAAGAAAAAAAAATTAGTCAAGTTTTCAGCAGCCCAGATTTTGCTACAAATACATCAGAAGCATAAATTAATACTTATGCCCCCTGGTGGCCAATCATTCTTTACTAAACATTAGAAATTATGTGAAAAATATTTTCTATCAGGTCTTCTATGCGATACAGAAAGAAGTTTTCAAATCGGAGTTTTAGAAGCAGAAATAACGCAGAAAACGCAATTTACCTTTGTGCCCCCTAGCGGAAAGTCTATGATTTACTTAAAAATTTTGAATTAGGCAAGACATTTTGCATTGGAAACACCATCCAAAAAAGGAGGAATTTTTTCTAATCGGTCTTCTAGAAGTAGAGATATTGACAAAAATAAGATATACTTCTACGCCCCGTAGCGTAGAAACCATGCATTATTTCATGAAGAAAATGTTCCTAAAACGTTTGTCAACATGAGTAGTATCGGTGAACAAACTACTTTTTCTTCAATCGGGATTTTGAAAGCTCATATTTTGCTGCAAATACATCAGAAGCGGAAATTAAGACTTGCGCCACCTGGTGCCCAAATCATTTTTTACAAAAATTATAAATCATGTGCAAATGATTTCCCATTAGGAGCTGTATCCGATAGAGAAAGAATTTTTCAAATAGGAGATTTAGAAGCAGCGATGTAGGGGGGAAAGCAATTTACCTTTACGCCCCCTAGCGGAAAGTCTACGAATTACTTGAAAATTTTGAAATTATATGAAAAACATGTCACACTGGAAACACTATCCAACAAAGAAGGAATTTTTCAAATCGGAATCCTAGAAGTAGAGATATTGACAAAAATAAAATATACATCTACGCCCCCTGGCGGAGGAACTGTGAAATATTTTAAGAAGAAAATATTCCAAAAAGGTTTATCGATGTGAGTGGCATCAGTCCACGAAAGAATTTTTTCAATCGATATTTCAGAAGCTCAGATTTTGTGGCAAATACATCAGAAGCAAAAATTAACACTTACGTTCCCTGGTGGTTAAAGTATTCTTTACCCGAAATTTGTAATTATATGCAGAAGATATTATATCACGAGGTGCATCCGCTGAAGCAAAAATGTTTCAAATCGGAGTTTTAGAAGAAGAGTTATCGGGAAAAATGTAATTTACTTTTACGCCTCCTAGCGGAAATTCTATGCGTAATTTTAAAAAGTTACTATATCTAAAATACTATTCGACATAAATGGAATCCAAAGATAAAATAATTTTTCCAATCGGATGTTTAGGAGCAAATATGTGAAATAAAACGTAGTTTTGATATCGACGTCATCTGAATTTACGCCCTTTAGCGGCGAAATTGTACATCGTAAAACAAAACGAGACGAAGGATCGTCATTCGCATATTTCAAGCTTCCCAATGCAAAAAGAATTTTTCAAATCGGACTAATAGTTGTAGAGATAGCGTGGGTACAGAAGGACGGACGGCCGGACGGAGTGACAAACCGGTAACATAAGCACGATCTTTTCTTTACAAAAGACGTGCTATAAAAAACGTGATATTTTAAATTATCATTAATCATTATCATCACTGTCAGCCATTATCAATCCACGGCTGGATGAAGGTCTCTCCAAGTTTTTTCCACAACGGTCTGTCTTGAGCCAATCTCTTCCATGTCATTCCTACATGGTTTGGAATTTTATCCACCCATCTCCCACGTAGTGGTTTTTTTGGGGTTTTTTTTCCTCTGTTAGTATCCAGTCTAAAATTTCAGCCCATGTCATTTCAATAATTTTTTTCTGATCATGGTGTTTTTCCCCGCTTGTCATTTTCCTGTTACACGAGTTCCTCTTCTTATCTTTCCTGGTTACAGGAAGTATGAATCTCTTAATGCTTATTTAAGTTGTCTACAGCCTTCGTAAGTCTTTCATAGTCGAGGTCCATGCCTCTCCTCCGTACGTAAGAACTGGAAGAGAGCACTGATGAAACACTTTCGTTTAACGATAAAATGTTTTATTGTTGTTGAGAAATGTTCTTTTTCTTCCAAAAGCTCTCGAGCCAAATTTTATAGACAGACTAATTTCTTGATCAATGTGATCCTCTTTTGATATCTGTTGCCCAAGATAAATGTAGGCATCAGTTACCTCCAGGTATTTCCCGTCAATTGACAAATACCTTTATATCTTGTTAAAGCATTGCACATCGATTTTGTTTCCTGGAATTTCAATTTTAATCCCACTTCATTACTCTTGTCAGCAAATTCATGTATCATACAATACTACGCAGCTCTGAAGGGGTAGCTGAAAAAATACTAAATTTTTTTAAAGTGCTGTGTGCACTTAAGTTAAATATGTAGGTTCACAGTTTTCGAGAGGATACCAATATACTCATACCAATATACTAAACGGGGGTCAAGGGATCCGGACACCCAGATATTCAGAGTTGTGGATCCCCAATGTAAGGGAACCCTCAAGATTTTTGGGGAATACAATGATATAATGCATACTTTTTAGCAAGTCTTTTGTAAAAAAAGAT
Source organism: Macrothele yani (assembly GCA_039090855.1). Lineage (NCBI taxonomy): Eukaryota > Metazoa > Arthropoda > Arachnida > Araneae > Macrothelidae > Macrothele > Macrothele yani. The sequence continues at coordinate 97,005,701 of CM076991.1, forward strand.
CGTGCTTATGTTACTGGTTTGTCCGTCCGTCCGTCTGTACCCACGATATCTCTGCAACTACACTGCCGGAAAGTGAAAAAAGAACACCAAGAAGGAATTGGCGGACGATCATGAAATTTACAAATGTTAATGGGGTCGAGTTTACATAGGTGTGATGTTAATTAAGGGACCAACCGGTGAGCGCTTACGCCACAGCACGGCATAATATGCAAATTATCGTCGGTGGTATTTAAGGAGTACGGGGATGTGTATGTAATCAGTCGTCGGCGTACGGACACGTGCGAAGATCCTGCAGAAGCTGCAATGGCTGGACATGGAAGACATGTATGATTTCACCAGTTATCGGACTTTGAGGGAGGTCGTCTAGTCGGACAACGCAAGGCCGGGTGGTCGTATAGTCGTATTGCGGAGCGAATTGGACGGGAAGTATCGGTGGTGATACGATGGTGGCGTAGATGGTCCGAGGAACATTCCCACACCAGAAGACGTGTAACAGACGGACTGATGAGTGGACCGATCGACGCATAAGAAGAGCGGCGTTGTCTAGCAGAACATCCACTGCGACGCAAATCCGAGCTGCCGTCGCCCCTGAGGTGACTGTGCGAACAATCCGTAACCGTCTACTGGATGCAGGACTACGTGCACGTGTGCCTCTGGCATGTGTACCTCTGACTCCAGCCCACCGTCAGGAACGCCTGCACTGGAGAACGCAATGGCGATCAGTCGTGTTCAGCGATGAAAGCAGATTCTGCTTGGGAGCTTCCGATGGCCATATGCGTGTTCGCAGACGCACAGGGGAGCGTCTCCACCCTTCTTGCATCCGCCAGCGAAAAACAGGGCCTACCCCTGGTCTCCTGGTATGGGGAGCGATCAGCTATCACTCCCGTACACAACTAGTGTTTGTACCGGGTACGTTAAACAGCACCTTCAACATCAACAACATCACTCAGCCCGTTGTTGTGCCATTTGTAAGGTCGGTCCATCGTGGTGTTTTCCAGCAAGACAATGCACGCCCACACACGGCACGTTTGTGCACGTGAAACGCAACATGCACTTTAGGGTGCGAGAAAACTTCCATGGCCTGCACGTTCACCGGATTTGTCCTCCATTGAGCACGTTTGGGATTTTACGGGACAACGACTAATCGGGTCTCCACGGCCAGCCACGACCATCCCCGAATTACGCGTCCAGGTTGAGGATGCATGGAACTCAATACCTCAAACTTACATCCAACATCTGTACGACAGACTCCATGCCAGAATTGCACAGTGTGAAGCTGTTCATGGCGGTTCAACCTCGTATTAACCATGTTACATGGAAATATTATTTTTCAGTTTACCAGCAAATACAGCTGTATTTTGCGATTATGTTTTGATCACGTTATCCTCTGTATTCCGTTATTATGCTGTATAAGTTTCGTTGGTATCAGAAGTCGCCTTGGTGTTCTTTTTTCACTTTCCGCCAGTGTATTAGTCCTATTTAAAAAAATATTTTTGGATTGAGAAGTTTGTAATATGCGAACGACGATCCTTCATTTTGTTTTGTGTTTTACAATGCACAATTTCGCCGCTAGAGGGCGTAAATGCAGATGATGTCGAATTCAAAAATACGTTTTATTCCACATATTTGCTTCTAAACATCCGATTGGAAAAATTATTTTATCTTACGATTCCATTTATGCCGAAGAGTATTTTAGGTATAGTTACTTTTTCAAATTACGCAAAGATTTTTCGCTAAGGGGCGTAAAATTAAATTACATTTTCCCCGATACTTCTTTTTCTAAAACTCCGATTTAAAAATGTTTTCTTCAACGGAAACACATTCGGATGGAAAATCTTTTGCACATAATTTCCAGTTTTTGGTAAAGAATACTTTAGCCACCAGGGGGCATAAGTGTTAATTTTTGCTTCTGAAGTATTTGCCGTAAATTCTGTGCCCCTAAGATATCGATTGAAAAAATTCTTTCGTGGACTGATGCCACTCACATCGATAAACCTTTTCGGAATATTTTCTTCATAAAATATTCCACAGTTTCTTTGCCAGAGGGCATAGATGTATATCTTATTTTAGTCAATATCTCTACTTCTAGGAGTCCGATTTGAAAAATCCCTTCTTTGTTGGATAGTGTCTCCAGTGTGAAATGTTTTCATATAATTTCAAAATTTTCAAGTAATTCCTAGACTTTCCGCTAAAGGGCGTAGAGGTAAATTGGGTTTCCCCCTATATCTCTGTTTCTAAATCTCCTATTTGAAAAATTCTTTCTGCACCGGATACAGCTCCTGATGGGAAATCGTTGGCACATAATTTTTAATTTTGGTAAAAAAAATGGTTTTTCCACCAGGGGACGTAAAGTCACATCTTATTTTTGTCGACATCTCTGTATCTAAGAGTCCAATTTGAAGAATTCTTTCTGTGTTGGAGAGCCTTTCTGGTGCGAAATGTTTCTCATATAAATTCATGTTTTTCCTAACGCACAAGTCTGCAACCAGAGGGCGTAAGCTCACGATTCCGTTTACAGCAATATCTGAGGGTTTAAAAACCTTTTTGAAAAAACTTCTCTCTTCCGTCAGATATTATTGTTTTCCATACCGGTTCCATTGACTTTGAATAGCTTTGATAAATTTAATTTGCGTCAGAACGGATTCAAAAGACGTGCTTATTACACCCGAAAATTCGGTGTCATCTTTCTTGTTTAATATTTATTGTAAGTTTCTGACATTAATTCAATTTTTCATTTTCGCAAAGTGTTACACGTGTGTTTATAAATTAAAAGATAATGGATAAAATCAATGTTGAATTGTTTGAAAGGTATGTGTAAATCTACAAGTAAATAGCCTCCTGGTTGGGAAAAATTTTGAAACAAAATATCGATATTATTTTATTATGTATTGCACGAAAGAAACATGGTGTAATTGGGATTCCTCTTCGGAAATTTGTCGACAAAGTTCTGGCATTTTTCGACTTCGGCCTTAGTTTTCTGGGTAATGTTCTTAAAATTCTGTGATGTCATATTTGTATCACAGATTCTCCGTATCTATTGCGGAATTTTATCAATGGCAGTCTTCTTCGTGATTTCTACATGTAAAATAAAGTCACGTAACCCCAGCCACACAGACGAATGGAGTGACTTTATGACTGTGATCGTTTTTTTTTAATGTGTACATTTTAATTGTTCTTTGGCTAAAATTCATTCCACAATCTGAAAATTGATCATCTTGAATTTCTGATTCGATCATCTTGAATTTCTGATCAGCAACTGCTTTGCACCTTCGTGTGAGTGTGTGGAGGGAGGGGTCTCAAACTCTATCTTAAAGAGTATGTATATAATATTATATATATAAATACAGGGATGTAAGGTCAGATGATGCGTAACATCACAGCCTCTCCTTGACAAATGTCAACCCCGCCTTCTCGTGGTGCATCCTGTTCCCACTAAAGGGGCTCTGACGACCGCCAATAGCGGTATAACTATACCATCAGGATTAGAGGAAATGCTATCCCACACTCACCAACCCGCTTGGCCAGCGTGGTGAGTTATGGCCAAACCCCTCCAAAATGACTCATCAACTTAAATCTTGGCCCTCAGTCTCCGGCAGCTGGAATGTACCTGGCCAAGGCAGCGGCCAGTGCGACATGAAGGCAGAGGGTGCTAAGAATCCCCGGAGGACCGGACTAGGCTGCCATCTGATGCTGACCTTGGCAACGTACAATGGACGCTCCCTATCTTCTGATTCAAGACTTCTTGAATTGGAAGAGGAACTAAAAAGGATCAAGTGGGACATCGTGGGGCTAAGTGAGGTAAGGAGAAAAGGAGAAGATCTCATCGAACTGAAAAGTGGACATCTCTTCTACTATCGTGGGACAGATACTGGCAGAACTAGTGGTGTTGGATTTATAATAAACAAGAAACTGAAGGATAAAGTTGTAGAAGTTGAAAGTTCCTCTGACAGAGCTGCACGACTCGTTTTCCAACTCTCGAGAAGATACCAGGCTCAGATTATTCAAACTTATGCACCCACCACAAGTCATAATGAAGAAGAAATTGAAGAATTTTATGAGGAAATTTGTCATCTAAATAATAAAGGTAAGCAGCACTTGAAAATAATTATGGGAGATTTCAATGCAAAAATAGGGCAACGGCAACAGAATGAAACTTCAGTAGGTAAATTCGGTCACGGCAACAGAAACCAGCGTGGAAATACTCTCGTTGAGTTTGCAGAGGCAGAAGGGTTTTTCATCTTGAACTCCTTCTTCAAGAAAAAGCCACACAGGAAATGGACATGGAGACATCCAAATGGGACGACAAGTGAAATTGATTTTATTATGAGTAACAAAAAATTCGTCATAGAAGACTGCAGTGTGCTAAACAAGTTCAACACAGGTAGTGACCATAGATTGGTGAGATGTAAGATGCACCTCAACACTAAACTTGAACGTGGCAAGCTCATAAGACAAACAAAATCTATTGACATAACCAACCTTAAAAAACACCATAATACCTTTAAGTTGGAACTGAAGAACAGGTTCTCTGCTTTAGAAGGCCTAACATCGGAAGAAGTGGACATCTCTGAAGTTAACAGAAAAGTAACCGAAGCTCTTATGGAAACAGCAACAAAATTAGCTGGGTCTAAGAACAAGTTGCATGTAAATAAATTATCAGGAAAAACGAAAATGTTGATGCAAAAAAGAAGAGAGATGAGGACAACTAAAGAAGATGTGACTTCCAAAGTGGAATATATAGAGCTATGCAAGACAGTACGAAAAAGTATCACTGAAGACGTAAGAAAATTCAACTGTGAACTAGTGAGGAAAGCAATTGAAAACAACCAAAGCCTAAAGATAGCAAAGGGACATCTCAGTAATTGAAGAAAACAGATTATGGCACTGAGAAGAGAAGATGGTTCTGTAACAAGAAATAGAGGCGAAATTTTGACAAGAGTGAAAGATTTCTACTCCAAATTATATGAAAGGGATGATACATGCACTCCAGACATCATGAAAGATGCCAGTACCAGAGTTCCTCCAGTCCTTACAGCAGAAGTTGCACATGCAATCAAGAACATGAAGCGGGGAAAAGCTCCAGGAGAAGATGGAATTACTGTAGACATCATACAAGAAGCAAGTGGAGAAATCGAAACAGTACTCGCCCAAATTTTCACTCGATGCCTTAATGAAGGGAAAATTCCTGAGGATTGGAACAACGCTACAATGATCCTGCTACATAAGAAAGGTGACATTGAGGATCTCGGAAACTACAGACCTATCAGCCTCCTATCAGTAGTTTATAAAATCTTCACTAAAGTTCTTTCACACCGCTTGAAGGTAACACTGGACATGGCTCAACCGAGAGAACAAGCTGGATTCAGGAGTGGCTACAGCACAATAGATCATATCCATGTGCTGAGAGAACTAATTGAAAGAGCGAGGGAATATGAACTTCCATTGTGCATGGCTTTTATCGATTATGAAAAAGCCTTTGATTCGGTGAAACCATCAGCAGTTACAATGGCTCTGAAAACCTGCGGTATTGAAGATGCATACATTAATATTATTAATAACATCTATGAAAATGCAAGTGCAAAGATTACGCTGTTTGAAAATACAACACACATAAAAATTGGAAAGGGAGTGAGACAAGGTGACACCATATCTCCGAAGCTCTTTAATGCCACATTGGAGGGTGTTTTTCAGTCACTCAGCTGGGAAAACAAAGGGATAAAGATTAATGGAGATTATCTAACTCAACTTCGTTTTGCTGATGACGTAGTCATTTTTGCAACTAGCCCATCAAAGCTGCAGAGTATGATCCAGGAACTTGCTGACAAGATTAAAGAAGTGGGATTAAAAATGAACTTTCAGAAGACAAAAGTGATGTTCAATGTTTTTACAAGAAATGAAGATTTATCGATTGATGGAGAAAAGCTGGAGATAACAGACACGTACGTTTATCTTGGACATCAGATATCAAGTGAGGGTCACATTGATGAAGAAATTAATCGGCGTACAAAACTTGCCTGGAGAGCTTTTGGAAGAAACAGCATAATTTTCAAGAGCAATATGCCATTATGTCTTAAAAGAAAAGTGTTTGATCAATGCATCCTTCCAGTGCTTACGTATGGTGCAGAGACGTGGACCTTAACTAAAAGAGACATACAAAGGCTGCAGACAACTCAAAGCAGCATGGAGAGGTGCATACTTGGTGTAACCAGGAGAGATAAGAAGAGGAACTCGTGGATCCGAAAAATGACAAGAGTGGAAGACATCATGATCAGAGTTAAATCCCTGAAATGGCAATGGGCTGGACATACTGCCAGAAGGACAGACCATCGATGGACAGCCGAAATTTTAGATTGGATTCCAAGGGATAGGAAAAGACCCAGAAGAAGACCACATGGGAGATGGGTGGATGAAATTCGAAAGTATGCAGGGGTGACATGGAAGAGACTGGCACAAGACAGAACGTTGTGGAGGAAACTTGGGGAGACCTTCGTCCAGCAGTGGATTGATAATGGTTGACAATGATGATGATGATGATGATGATGATATATATATATATAATGTGTGATCGCACCTACCTAGATTTTGAGACATGGTTACGTCAGTGAAAGTACTGATTACCATTTTGAAATCGGACACTTAATGTAAGAATCTGTCTTTTTCGCTTGAAAATTTATCAAACATTATTCTCTTCTGCGGGAATCCACAGGTGTTACTCAAATGACAATTTGTCCGTTAGTTACGCATATAACTGCAACTTTACTGCGCTGTTCCAGAATTTATGAGACTGTATTTACCGTGAGGTTTTCTCAGTTTCCAGTTACTTGTTCTGAGATGAATTGATGATGCTACTTAAATTGTAGCAGACGCCTAATACGGTGGATATAAGCCAGACGGACATAACACTTACTCGAAATAAAGAAACGACTCAAGAAATAAGTACTAATGGCAATCAATGTTTTTGAATCCAAAACCTAACTATAACAACATGATTGCGCTTCTGGAAGAATTACAGAGAGCTAACATGGAAAGATGATACGTTTATCAACTTTATGATATTATACGTTTAGCATAAGCTTTTTCTACACTTTGAAGTACCAGGGTGAATCAAAAGTTCATCCCTTTTTCAGATAAAACGTTTAATAATGCAACAATGTCTTAAACGCTCACACTCACTATGTGACCGTTGATTTCAATGGTCCTTTACCAACGTTCCACCATAGCCTCGATCCCGCGGCTGCACCACTTGTTAGGTTTTAATGACAAACTCTCTTATACTAGATTCCAGATAACCCACTGAAGCGAAATGCCGTACTTGTAGAAAACATGCCATGGAACGAGAAACGTGGTTGTCGGCTGGAGCAAGGTATGGACTGTATGGAGGATAAGGCAAGGTTTGGACTGTATTGGGGGATAGGGCAAGGTGTGGACTGTATGGATGATGAGGCAAGGTTTGGACTGTATGGAGGATGGGGCTAGATGTGTACTGTATGGATGATGAGGAAAGGTTTGGACTGTATGTAGGATGGGGCTAGGTGTGGACTGTATGGGGCAAGGTCTGGACTGTATGGAGGATGGGGCTAGATGTGTACTGTATGGATGATGAGGAAATTTTTGGACTGTATGAAGGATGGGGCTAAGTGTGGACTGTATGGGGGCAAGGTTGGTTGGTTGGTTGGTTGTTGGATTTTATTGGCGCAAGGGCCAGGTTTGGCCAAAGAGCGCCAGACAAAAGAACGAACAGTCACAGATTTTGAAAAGCGTGGAAAATGAGTAAGAGCAGACAGGCTTGGGAAAAGTTGAAAAAGAGTATGATGAAAGCAGGGAAGACAAGGTAGTTAATCAGATTTATAAAAAAAATTACTAACGGAGAAGGACGAACAGTCACTCTCCTCCCCCCCACACTCCTCTGCAATGCTGGCAGAGGGCGGGGACGAACTGTCACTTTCCTCCCCCCCATGTTCCTCTGCAATGCTGGTTGGGGCTGGGGACGAACTGTCACTCTCCTCCCCCCATGGTCCTCTATAATGTCGGTTGAGGGTGGGGACCTCGCAGAGGCCGAGACAGTTTGATGGACACTGCACACCTTTGCGGATTGAGGGCCGGGTCTGCCGCACGTGCAGGCTGTCTGCTGGGAACCGGAAGAGGCGGGCGTCTTCAAAAGAGAAGGCGCAGACTCAGCTGGTCGAATAAGCTGGAGCTCGGTGAAATCCACCTGTGTCGCTTGTTCAACTGTAGATCGCTTGGCAAGTGCGGCGAGAGCTACAGGGCGCGGAACAAAGGGCTGCACGGGTTGTGGCAGAGACTTAACAACTGCGGCAAAACTACGCTGTCGGGTGTTGGGAATACCCAACTTGGCTTTGGCAGCAGGGTACGAGAGGCCTTCCAGGGTCTTGAGGCGCTGGATCGCCATCTCGTCCTTCCATTTCATACAGTTGCGGGAGTAAGCTGCATGGGCCTCACCGCAGTTAACACAGCAGGCCGCAGAAGTGCAACCTTCCCCGTCATGTTCACCGGAGCCACAATTAGCGCAACGAGCGGAACTCTTACAGAATCGTTGTGAATGCCCGTACCTCTGGCACCTGAAACAGCGCAGAGGACTGGGAATGTACGGGCGAACTGCACAGACCAAGTAGCCTGCTTTGATTTCTGTCGGAACTTTCGGGGAGTCAAAAGTCAAGATTACATTTTTAGATTTAAGCAAAGAGCCATCACGCCGGAACATCATACGACGTGCAGCAAGAACACCCTGATCCGCAAGTTCAGTCACCAATTCATCCTCACTGCATGGCAAGAGATCAAACTCCGAAATAACACCCCGAGAGGTGTTAAGAAACGGGTGAGGTGTCACTTTGACAGGAATGCCTTGAAGACTAGAAAGGCGCAGAAAAGTGTTACTCTGAGAAACACTGCAAGTTTGGACAAGCAGGTCCCCAGAGCGAAGCTTCCTCACAGACTTCAAGGGGCCAACCGCAGCGTCCAAAGCTTTAGAAATGAAAAATGGAGATCTGGTGGACAGTCTCTCATTCGGATCGATGGATTCGACAAGTAAGTGTGTAGCATGCGTAGTCACAGCAATCGAGGGGAGACGACGCTTCGGAGCGACTGGTACAGCTGCCGAAGAAGAGGTTCCACATTCATGGTCCAGGTCATGGTCTAAAGATCGTTTAAGGGTATGAGACTTGGTAGGTTGAGAAGACGAAGGAGAGTCGTTGTCAACTATCATATTCACAGGTGACCTAAATTTGGAGTTTTGTTTTTTGTTTCTACCCATGGAAAAAAGAAGGAAGATTCGTCTGCAGACTACTCCACCCACCACCGAGCCCTACAAGGGAGAACTGGAGGTCCGCAAGCCAAGAAAATGACGCTAGACACAGTTCTGGAGCTTATACGTTGCAGATATAGTCCGTTGGCTGTGATCACACGCACTCGGCGGACACTTCGGCCTCCTGGTACCGTCATGCCAACGCCTTTGGCATGATCCCACAGCCCCCGGGCTCACCCTGCCGTGCCATACGACAAAAAAGCCGCTAAAGCCCTGTACACAACTTGGTACAAGACTTCTGACTAGAGGTGGGTTAGTCTCTAGCCTCCCGTTTACAGCGAAGCCGGGGTCGAAGAGGAGTGTTGGTACACAGGAGGCACTTAACCGGTCTCCTGCGACCTCAGCCGCCAGACATCCCATTTCCGCCTCACGGGTCTCCGCACGCGGCAAACATGCAGGTAGGTCTAGCACCCAAACCAGCGAAAAGGAAAAAAGAAATCCAAAGAAGACAAATCCTGGCAGGGAACCGAATCGGAATCTCAGCAACCTACGAACTGAGCGGTTAATAGAAATCAGTTAGTGGTGGAGGGTAACAAAACCAGAAGACCGGGGTGTTAGTACATAACGTGGGAGCGATTAGGTAGAGAATACAACACGGGCAACTAGCCAGTGGAGAAAATAAGGAAAAACGAAAAAGCGAGACACAAGACCAGCTCGGGATCGTGGGGCCGCGACTCCCCAACAGCTGGATGAACAGCCGTCCCTGCAAACACCAACAGCACCAAAATAAGAAAAAAACAAGCTGTGGCATGACATCAGATGTTGACCAGTCACAAGGTCAGCTCGGGCCGTGGGGGCGCCGCTCCCCAAATAACTGGAAAACCAGTTATCCCCGTGCGGGGATGGGGGCAAGGTCTGGACTGTATGGAGGATGGGGCTAGATGTGGACTGTATGGATAATGAGGAAAGGTTTGGACTGTATGGAGGATGGGGCTAAGTGTGGACTGTATGGGGGCAAGGTCTGGACTGTATGGAGGATAGTGGCAAGATCTGGAATGTATGAGGGATGGGGCAAGATCTGGACTGTATGAAGGATAAGGCAAGGTTTGGACTGTATGAAGGATAGGGCAAAGTTTGTGCTGTATGAAGGATAGGGCAAGGTGTGGACTGTATGGATGATGAGGCAAGATTTTGACTGTATGGAGAATGGAGCTAGATGTGGACTGTATGGGGGATGGGGGGCAAGGTCTGGACTGTATGGAGGATGTGGCAATCTTTGGACTGCATGAAGCATGGGGCTAGGTCTGGACTGTAAGGAGGATGGGGTAAGTTGTCAACCGCTTCCATTTACTGCAGTTTTCGGCGGACTAATCTGAAGGTGTAACGTGGAGCGATATCCGCATGCAACAACGCCTGCTGTCTATTGAGAAACGTTGGGTTCGGTATAGATGTTTCCTCCCACAGTTTGACCATCTGGCACGATTTCTCAGAGCAAATCGTGCCAGATGGTCAGACAGTTCTACCAAATGCACAGCATGACTTTGCTGTCGAACAGACTTCTTTGCACCACTTGCTGTGCTTCCTGTCGTGGCTTCAGCCTCTGGTTCTCAGTTGTGGGATAAGGTAGGAATGTCGAGTTTTCAGCACCTGTCACTATATATCGTGAAAAACCTGCAGTCCTGTGGATTTGACAGCAATCTACTGTAGAGAAAAGCACGTTGTACTGCTTGTTTAGGTGTCAAATCATGGGAAACCACGCTATGTCGCCTCTAGGGGAAACCAAGGTGGTGCCGATGACAGACATTTGTGGACTTGAAAGACCACTTCAGCTGGCGCTTTATTGTCGTGTACTGTTATTGGAGTTCACTGGCACAGTTTCGCCCTGAAGCTCAATATTTGTAGTGCTGGACGTCCTGACGTAGTCTTCGACACTTGTGACCAAACATTGAAACGCCGAAAACATTTTCGTGCAGTGCTGCTGTGCACCGTTTCTTCGCTTTGAACTGCAAAAATTTCGTTTCCACCCGATGCCGTGTTTAATCCTTTTTTCCAATAAAGGCGTACGAGCTCCAGAACAGCACGCTTATCGACCTCCACCCCCTTCACATTTGATAACACATTGTGGCTCCGTGTCAAATGCATGTAATCAGCCCTGTGTGTTCCCCGTCATCGCGGTACCGAGTCAACCCTAGCACGCGTTTCGCACAGGAATGGGGTCCCCCATATTAAGTGTAGCCCAAAAAGGGAGAAACTGATAACTCACCACGGTAGGTGAAAGGGAACATGAATTACTTGTACAATGTATCATGTGTGAGTTGCTAGTGCCAGAAAAGGTTTCATCATTGTTCAGTGAAAATATTAATAGAGAGGTTAAACATACATGTTACACATTTAATTTTCGGAGGCGCAAAATTAAATTTGTGCTATGCATATTTCTAAATTTTATCCTTCCTGCTTGCGATACACAATGATCTTGGGATTCTAGAATTCAAATCTCTGTCACAATAACTTTAGCCCACAGACAATGCACAAAACTCAGAAGGTACTAACTATGGCATTAGCGTTTTCCCTTGGCATAATTTTAAAGATCATGCAATAGATCACACCGCTAAAAAAGGCTACACATGCTAAGGTGCTTATACTAAAAGAAATCTTCCAAATTCAAGTAGAATTTGAATATAGGGAGTGAGTTAAAATAAAGGAAACTAAATTTTTTTATGTTCTTAACTTTGGTAGAACATAATGTTACAGCTACGTAATATCAACAAAATAGGAAACTGATTATTTTATAAGTTATATGTGTTTCATTATTTAAATTCTGTTGAAATACGACCTTGCCATCAAAAGTTAAAAGAAATAAAAAAGCAGTACTCACTTTCTGTTGTTGGAGTTATTAGTTCAAAGCCTAAGACTGCAGCTGGAAAATAAAGTGAAAATATTTTAGTACTTCATGCCAGATCTCAAGAGAACGTTTAAAACAAGATGAAAACATCACAATAACTTAAACTGCACATACAGTTATTCTAAAGTAAATATAAAGTTATACACGTATTTAGCAGGAAAATGGAAAAAGTATTGCATATGTTTAGCTGATTCCATAGAGGTTATATACATATGCACTAGGTAAAAAATGTATTCAGACTCCTCAGTCGAACTAAAACAGCAACATTTACTAGCCGATATCAGTACATAGTCGCCCGAGCATTCGTATTTATGAACGCACGTACTTTTCTTGGTATACTTTCCACGATATGCAGGCAAAGTACTGGAATTGATCTGATTCTTCCTGCAAAGATTCTATCAAAAATGTCCCAGAAGGAGATCTTACCGACTGAAATCGGATTCAGCTTGTCCTAAAAAATCTCAATTAAATTTAGATAGGGGCATTGGGCTTGCGAGCCGAACACTTGGGTGTTGTGCTGCTCAAACAAGGCCTGGACAAATCTTTTGTGCCAAAGCGGTCTCAACATGGCTGATGGAATCTGAGATCTGTGCCGAAGTACTACCAAAATGTACACTATCTACCAACAAGTAATTGGACACCTGTGATAGCAAAGGAAAACGAAGTTTATACACCCTCAATAGTTGGTGGAGACTCCAAGAGCGGCGATTACAGCTGCAACCCTCCGAGGCATACTCTCAACCAGGCTAGCGGTATTTTCTTCCACTCGGCTTGGAGAAGACAGGTCAGTTCCTTCACCGATTTCGAACGGTGGGGACACACCTTTAGTCGAACTCATCCCAGAGGGGCTCGATAGGGTTAAGGTCCAGGCTCTGCGCAGGACAGTCCATTCGATTAACCCCATTGTCACCATACCAAGCCATGGTGGACTTCGCAACATGACAGGTGGCATTGTCATCCTGAAAGTAACATGGGTCCACATCGTAAAACTGCCACAACGTAGGAAGCGCATGGCCATCCAAAATGGTGCAGTAGCTCTCGGCGTTGAGTCTACCAGGAATTGCGACCAAGGGTCCCGTGCCATACCAGGAGAAACACCCCCATAGCACAATTCCACCGCATCCGAATTTCGCAGTTGGCACATAACATTCCGGCAGGAGGCGTTCTGCAGGCAGACTCCAAAACCCGGACCCTGCCATCCGAACGGTAGAGGGTGAACCTTGATTCGTCACTCCAGAGAACCTGTTTCCACTGTTCAACGGTCCACTGTCGACCTTCTGTGCACCACGTTAACCAGCAGCGCTATTGGGTTTGGTGATCAAAGGCTTGTGGGCGGCAGCACGTCCATGATAACCGAACAGATGGGCTTCCTTACGGATGGTATTCATCGAAAGAACACTTCCGGACGCCTGTTGAAACTCCTCGCGGATGTAGCCCATCGATTTGGTGCGGATCTTCCGAATTTCTCTGGCCAGCACCCATCAGTCTCTAACTCCCAGTTTTGTGGGTCTGCCGGGTCGGGGCACATTCCGACAGTCACCTCTCATCTTCCACTTGACAATCACGTAGGCCACTGTCGATTTTGGGTACTTCAACTCGCTGGATATGTCACGTATGAATCGACCATTTCTGTCATATCCGAGGATTACACCTTTCTCGAAAGAAGAGAGCTCCGAACTGCGTGGCATCTTGCATGTTAAAAATGTACCTGGCACCTACACTGTTAAACATGTTGTAGTAGGTTGCACCAGAAAGTGGTGCTGCATCAGCTGCACCACTTTCCGAAAAAGATACACCATTGTGTGGTGCAAACAAAACCTAATAAAATGGTGAAATCTTGTACCGTAATGATGTGCAGCCTCATACGATAAGGTGGTGCAAAGTTGCACCACGGTTTTGGGTTTTGTTTGCACCACACAATGGTGTATTGTTTCTTAAAAAGTGGTGCAGCTGGTGTAGCACCACTTTTTGGTGCGACCTACCATAAAAAGTTTACCAGTGTACTGCACCATTTTGGATGACCATGCGCTTCCTACGTTGTGGCAGTTTTACGGGGTGGACCCATGTCAGGATGACAATGCCACCTGTCATGTTGCGATGTCCACCATGGCTTGGTATGGTGACAATGGGGTTAATCGAATGGACTGGCCTGCGCTGAGCTCGGACCTTAACCCTATCGAGCACCTTTGGGACGTGTTGGAGTGTCGACTTAAGAAGTGCCCCCACCGTCCGAATTCGGTGAAGGAACTGACCTGTCTTCTCCAAGCCGAGTGGAAGAAAATACCGCTAGCCGTCGTACAACGCCTGGTTGAGAGTATGCCCCGGAGGGTCGCAGCTGAAATCGCCGCTCGTGGAGGCTCCACCAACTATTGAAGGTGAATAAACTTCGTTTTCCTTTGCTATCACAGGTGTCCAATTACTTGTTGGTAGATAGTATATGCTTAACATAATTTTCGCAGCTTATTATTAGTTTTCAAAGTTTAAATATTTCCAGCCTACTCAATTTTGAAAACAGGCGCTTTAATAATGTTATCAAAACAAAGCATGCATTGGACAAATCATAGTAATATTTTCAATCTAGGAATTTTAAAGAATCATGTTAGGAATTGGGGGGGGGGGGGGTTTATTGGGTTGTCGGAAAAGTTATGACGTATATAAATAAATACATCGCTCTTTTCACGTTCGAGAAACACATATCAACTGAAAAACTGTTTTCAGCCGCCGCCGGGGAATTGAATGCACGGATCTCTCGATATCTAGCCGACCGTGTTAGCTTTACACCACGGTGGCCAACAATGCACCGTGGTATGTGTATTTTTAAGTCGGCTTCTGACATCTTAAATCCGTAAGATGAGCTCCGCTACTGAGACGTCTCTATCTGGAAGGCATTAACGGCACTGGCTATATATATTATAGCAGTTAAATCCAAAGGGCGAGATCCAAGGTAAAAATCCTCCAAATAATAAATACGTGGTGTCAGTAAATAAATAAATATATCGCTCTTTCCACGTTCCAGAAACACATTTAAATCCAAAGGGCGAGATCCAAGGTCAAAATCCTCCAAATACGTGGCGTCAGTAAATAAATAAATACGTCGATCATTCCACGTTCCTGAAAACAATTTTTCGGTTGCTATGTGTTTCTGGAAAGTGGAAAGAGCGATGTATTTATTTATTTACAGGATCCACGCATTTGGAGGATTTTTACCTTGGTTATGAGGTATTTCAAGCCATGTTTTGCAAAGGTCATTTATTGATATAAAGAACAAAGATCAATCATTGATATAATGCCCGTTTTGTTCAATAAACTTTTGCCATCTTTCAGTGAGCTGCAGAATGCCTCGTTCATAGAAGGACCTGTCTTTCGTGGCGAAAAACTGTACAAGGTGCTGATTTACAGCCTCATCTGAATTGAACGTTGTACCACGCAAGGACTGTTGAAGAGAGCGAAACAAGTCTGACGGCGCAAGGTCAGGCGAGTATGCTGGGTGTGGCAACACATCCCACCCAAGCTCCAATAATTTTTGGCGGGTGATCAAACTTGTGTGTGGTTTCGCGTTGTCGTGATGGAACACAACATCTTTACGATGAACGAGCTCTGGACGTTTCTGGATGATGGATTCTTTCTGTCCAATTGCCGACAGTACACATTCGAATTGATTGGTTGTTTCCGTGGTAGGAGCTCGAAAAACACGACACCTTTAAAATCCCACCACACTGAGACCAGAACCTTCCGCTAATGAATGTCTGCTTTGGGTGTCGTTTGAGGCGAAGCAGCACGTCGGGACCAAGACCGTTTGCGCAGCACATTGTTGTACACAATCCCCTTTTCGTAACCAGTTATCAGTCGCTTCAAAAAAGGATCGTTTTCCTCACGTTTAATCAGCATATCGCAGATGTTTATACGCGCCGTCAATTGAGATCTTTGAGTTCATGAGGAACCCACACATTGAGCTTGCTTATGTATACCAGCTTCTTCAGGTGGTCGTGAAAGCTTGAATGATGGATGTGCAATGTGTCTGCAATCTCTCGTATCGTGTAACGTGGGTTTGACTCGATCAATGCCTTGATTTGGTCGTCATCAACCTCGGTGGGCCTCCCCGACCGAGGAGCATCGTTGAGGTCAAAATCACAAAGCACGGAATTTTGCGAACTGCCGCTCGCACTGACGTTCTTGTAGAGCATTATCACCGTACATTTTACGCAACTTTTCACAAGCTTCATGCACGTTCTTCCCTTTACGGAAGTAGTATATATGGCGAAAACAGTAAAATATGGCGAAAATGCACAGTTTGGTCTTTCATCTTCAACTTGATGTCAAATCTCCGTAAAACAACCAAATCGCTGACTATTCCTTTTAGCCTGCAGCAAGAACTGGCACCTGTCGAATGCCATAGCGATAACAGAGCTTTACATGACTCTAGTACTTCCAAAACCGCCCAACCGCCATCGGGTGCCAAAATTCGTCATGACTTTTCCGGCAACCCAATATAAAAATCCCGAATGTCTCAAATGTTAGGACACTGGCCTCTGGAAAGGGGCCAGTGGCCTCAACGACCCACCCCCACTCTGACGACTTCCCAGAAAACTATCTACTCTTAGAGGTCTGCATCGGCCTTATTTCGTGAGCCCGACCAGGCCCAAGCCCGTGCGTTTAAGGTCCTGCCCGGCCCGTTTCAAATATTAGACACTCGGTCCGCCCAGGGCCCATCAATTGCAGCTCTTATTTAGGCCCGGCCGGCCCGTCATGTGCCATTTGGTATTTTTTGTTTTTCTATTGTATTTTATTAAATTGTCATAACTATAAAATGAAATATCATTGAAAATATTTAATGGAATATAAGTCTAAAATTATTAAACTTTAACAATTATCGAAGAATATAACCTTTAAAGAGAAACAAAAAAGAAGACTAAGCACGTTCAAAATTCCCCCTTTCTGTGTACTAGCAAGTGATAACACTACAAAATTCAATCCCTATAGAGATTAGGGATAGGAGGAACAATCGATGTCGTCCCACTCTCCTTTACTAACGCACACATGCACACCCACATCACTGAAGGCACCCCCCATCCCACACAACACACAGACTCGCTCGGGGTCAAATGTTTTTGTTGTCAACAAGCCCCAAAGTGGTTTAACCATCTTAATACCTACAGATGATAAAAACACTGTCAGTGCCTTTCCTTGCTTTTATGATTACACCATGGGCTATGTCACGGAAGTAAGTAGGGCCAGCAGAAACAGTAAAACAGACCAGAAAATCGTAGGGAAATACGACTTTTCTCTTTCTTTACCATTGCGATAAAAATATTGAGTGGAATTTGCCCAGCCCGTTTCGGCCCGGTTGTAAATGTGTAGGAAAAAGCCGGGCCTGTTTTTTTCTCTGAACTTACAAAAAGCACTACCCGGGCCAGGCCGGGCTCGGGCTTGGCGGGCGTGGAGACCTCTAATATTCTGTCCATTTGCCGTGCGGGCGACAGGGATATCTTTCTTCACAATACATGAATACGACAAAATAAATGTGCGAGACTCATGTGTTTTATTCAGCACGACGGGTTGAAATTTTCTCATATTTTCTTCTACTAAGGGCAGATAATGAACAGAGAACGCCAAAAGCAGCTCTCTGGGTTGGGCCCACTACCTTATCTATGTAGTCGCATACATAGATTGCCATATCCATAGCACCTGTGGGGATCCATGCAACTATACAAAAAGTCAGTAGATATTGGACTGCTGATTAAAGACCAAAAAAGGAATTACGAGGGTTGTACCGAAAGTAATGCAAAAGTGGGCATAACTGTTTTTATTAAACTCACAGAGATGGTTCAAATCGTACATGTTGGTTCAGTAACTCTTCCTCTATACAAAAGTACTACTCAACATAGTCTCCATTACAAGCGATGCATTTGCGCCGTCGTTGAACCCAACTCTCGAATTCTCTTTGAAAAAACATGAGGTATGGGCTGCTGTACCCACTTCTTCAGAGCAACTTTCACCTCGTCTGCGTCATCAAATCGTTGTCCCAGGAGACTTTTCAGATTCTTGTTCGGTCTCTTCCTCCTCATGGCTTCTCTAAGCTTCTTCAGTTCCTCAATGTACCGCTCGCTGGTCACGGTACTGTCACGTTTCAGAGAATCAAGGAGAATGACACCCCTGCCTTCCTATAAAACAGTCACCATGGCTTTATGGGCTGATCGCTGGCTCATGAACTTCTTAGGCATTAGTGAAGCGGTATGACGCCATTCCGTGGATTCATTGTTCGTTTCCGGATCGCCTACGTTTCATTCGCTGTCACCAGATCGGCAAAAGAAGCGTGTCTTCATTTGCTTCAAACGCTTTCGGCCGATCAGAGCAGACTTCCACACTTCTCTCTTCCAAATCTGGTGTCAACTGCCGAGGCAGCCACTTTGCACACACTTTCCGATACCCTAAGTCTTCTACCATCTTCTGTATGGCATTGTGAACACAGTCCAGTTGCGCAACAAGCTCACGGATTCTGACTCGTCTCTAAGCGCGAATCAATTCATCCATTCTCTGACGATTCGTGTCAGTGGTCGTAGATGATCTTTTCCCATTTCGTGGTTTGTCTTCAGTTCTGAGTTCCCCTTCTTTAAACTTCTTCATACATCTCTGCACATTCCTCTTATCAATGGCGTCATCTCCGTAAACACTCTGTTGCCTTCTTTGGATGTCAGACAGCCTGCACCCTGCCTTCGTCAAGAAGTCAATGACGGCACGTTGCTTCTGTTTGGAATCCATTATTTGTCTGCAGTGTAGAAGAAGTGTTGCTATAGAGGAAGAGTTACTCTACCAACATGTGCAATTCGAACGACCTCTGTCAGTTAATAAAAAAGTTATGCACATTTTTGTATTACTTTCGGTACAACAATCGGAGCTTTTCACCATATCAGGCTGTGCATATAACTAAGGTGACGGAAGTGTGAAAATAGCAAGTTGCAGCGTTAAGCTCTGCCGGCATAGTTAAGATGGGAGAATACCCGGCTCCGAAGCAGGAAGGCTCGAATCACACCTCGAGCAAAAATAGCTTGCATTTCTATAAGAAAATAAGATTCTGGTGTTAACAATTGATACATCTGATTTTATCTTTAAAAGTCTTGGTTGTACATCCCAATTTCGTGTGAAATGTCTGAAATTTAAAAATAATTTAAATAAAATACTAAATATTTTCTTTTCAAGGGAACTTACGAAATTTGTAGTCTATAATCATTCCAACAGATGCGCTGAGTGCTCTCCAGATAAAATATCTGGCATGATAACTACAAGGTGTAAATATCTCGGATATGCAGATGTCTGTGTAATTGCTGTAGCTGTAAAGACAAAATTTTCTAATTTCTGTTTAAGAAAAAACAACAACGAAATGGAACACTATCGTTCAGTCTCATGAAAGTATATATAATCTTCGCCACAAAACATTTTCATAATCTTAGGACATTAAATGTATCACAAACGTGAACAGATTACAGACGTTATTAAAACTAAAACTGCATCACAGGGCAAAAACAACATGCACGGACATAGAAATTTTGATATTCTTAGAGTTATAACAATAAATGTACAATAAATCAGATTCGACTGTCCCATAAATCTGTACAATTCTTAATATGGCATAATAGACAGTAAAGATCTCTTGCCGCCGAATTAATCTGTGGCCTACATTAAGATTCCCATCCCGGTATACACCAGATTGGATGTAGGTCACCATGCCAGGATACTTTTTACAGTCATTTGCAAATGTTTAAGAACACGTGTTGTTATTAGGAGATTTCTGCCGATTGCGTCAGCTACTGTCTGTATTACTTAACGTTCTGTCGGTGTTGCATCATCCTACAGCAGCAGCTGTTGATAGTTTTAGGGGAAGCGTGCGGGCGTCAGTTTGCTTCTGGTTTTCATGCTGAGAGGTTTTGTACGTATTTTCTACATAGCAAAAAATGCGCAAAAAAGAGTCATTAAGTGTTATTCAGAGTGCACAAATAGTAAATTTATATCATGAAGGATACCCCGGACGTGACATAAGCAAAAAGTTGAATGTCAGCAAGACTGCCATTCATAATACGATCATGAAATATCGAGATATAGGTGAATCGAGTGAGGGTCACATTGATAAAGAAATTAATCGGCGTACAAAACTTGCCTGGAGAGCTTTTGGAAGAAACAGCGTAATTTTCAAGAGCAATATGTCATTATGTCTTAAAAGAAAAGTGTTTGATCAATGCATCCTTCCAGTGCTTACCTATGGTGCAGACACGTGGACCTTAACTAAACGAGACATACAAAGGCTGCAGACAACTCAAAGCAGCATGGAGAGGTGCATACTTGGTGTAACCAGGAGAGATAAGAAGAGGAACTCGTGGATCCGAAAAATGACAAGAGTGGAAGACATCATGATCAGAGTTAAATCCCTGAAATGGCAATGGGCTGGACATACTGCCAGAAGGACAGACCATCGATGGACAGCCGAAATTTTAGATTGGATTCCAAGAGACAGGAAAAGACCCAGAAGAAGACCACA
The DNA here is from genome assembly GCA_039090855.1 of Macrothele yani. NCBI lineage: Eukaryota > Metazoa > Arthropoda > Arachnida > Araneae > Macrothelidae > Macrothele > Macrothele yani. The sequence goes on from CM076991.1 coordinate 97,026,395, forward strand.
TGGGAGATGGGTGGATGAAATTCGAAAGTATGCGGGAGTGACATGGAGGAGACTGGCACAAGACAGACCGTTGTGGAGGAAACTTGGGGAGACCTTCGTCCAGCAGTGGATTGATAATGGTTGACAATGATGATGATGAGGTGAATTGAGTGACCGAAGGAGAAGTAGACGTCCAAGGAAAACAACACCACGTGATGACAATACCATGAGACAAATAATTATGCATTCTCCGAGGAGTTGGCGCAAGAAATTCAAGGCCTTTCTACATTCAAAAGGGTCTGATATTAGTATCAGCACTGTTTCCCGACGTCTTAGCAAATATTTTGGATTAAAGTCTTATAAACCTGCACATAAACCTTGACTAACCTCTGTCACGAAAAGGAAGAGACTCCAAGCGTCATTAATCGTGAACTGCTGAAAATTGGAGTCAAGTTCTTTTTTTCCGGTGAATCAACTATGATTCAAGTTGAATCACGTGAAGCACATGTTCGACGACCGAAAGGCAAAAGGTTTGATGAAAAATACACCGTTAGTACCGCTAGACATCCGCCTCATTAGATGAAATGGGCGTTATGTGGGCATCCTGTGCTGCTTCATTATCCTTTTTGTAGACAGGCAGTACCATGCTGGTCCTTTTTATGTGGAAATGTTACGTGAGAAGCGGTTAACTCATATGCAAGTGCACAGATGCACAATCTTCCTGCATGATGGGGCTCCATGCCACAGATCAAAGACAGTAAAGGACTACCTCACGAGGAAAAACATAACTGTGCTTGACTATCACGGTAATAGTCCCATCGAAAGTTATGAAGCATTTTAAAAGACAAGGTAGCAGAAAAACAGGCATCAAATTCCCAAGCTTTGATTGATGCGATAAATTACGTGCGGTGCAAAGACATTTCAAGTGACTACTGCAAATCCTTCATTGAGTGTATGTCAGATCGTACTCTGTCCGTTATAAAAAACAAAGATGGCCGCACAAAGAACTGATTTCGGTATTTTTATGTTCTAAAGAATGTAAGTATTCATCTGTGGTATCATTTTTTCAAATATCTCTGACTAGTATTTAGATGTTTCTTTGAAAATTTTAATTTTTAATAAACTGACAGGTTTTCTTAAACTTTTGCAAATGACTGTATACGGCGCTGTGAATTGTAAAAATATCTTACCGCCGAATGAATCTGTATCCTCTACAAAGTTCCACAGCTTAGAATACACCGGATCGGGTGGACACTCTAATGCCATATCTTAGAATACACCGGATTGGGTGGACACTCTAATGCCATATCTTAGAATACACCGGATTGGGTGGACACTCTAATGCCATATCTTAGAATACACCGGATTGGGTGGACACTCTAATGCCATATCTTAGAATACACCGGATTGGGTGGACACTCTAATGCCATATCTTAGAATACACCGGATTGGGTGGACTCTCTAATGCCAGGAGACTTTTTTAAACAGTATTTTGAATTGTAAAGATCTCTTTCTTCCAGACGAATAGATGTGTGGCGTCCATTAAGATTTTCAGCCTGTTCTAACAATGTGTTGCAACGTGTGCATTGAGCTTTTGAAAACACTACGTGAAGTTTATTCTCCTTATTCACTCATTCGAAGTGAAACAAAGTCACTCAAATAAAGTTCCAGAAAGATTTACTTAGCGTTAGCTTTTCATTCAGCTGCACTTCACTAAATCATAGCTCCAATAACCACACTAGCCAATTAGCCAAATTAACTTGAAATCGTAAACACAGAAGAAGTTTTAAGACTAATACGAACCACAGATCAACAGTCGCTCTTTGCATGAAAGAATACGGTTTACATATTTAAACAGCCTCCACGACTACAACTAACGTACCACAGACCGCTTGCTAGCTTAACACATTATATATGCAGCGATCTTGCCTGCCAACCGCGAATACCTAGTGCGATCAAAATGTTCCGTAGCGTGCCAACAAATGGCAGTACATGGATGTGCTAGCAGCAATCGAGGGCAGGGATTTTCATGAGACATTGTGCCAAGCGACGTCGTTCTATGAACATAAGGAGCTGTGCTACACGATATTTGGAGACCACGTGCAGATCACAGCTGTGATATCGGTATGGACTGCAAACTAGAGCAGCGAGCGAACATCAAATTCTGCGTCAAACTCTGCAAATCGGAAACAAAGACGCATGAAATGTTACGACAGGCTTATGGCAATGAAGCAATGAGTCGTGAGAGGTTTTTTGAGTGGCTTTGCGCTTCAAGAGCGGCAGAAGGGCACTGGAAGACGACGAGAATTCAAGGCGACGGTTACCCGCAAAATCCCTGAAAATGTGGACAAACTTAGGGAACTGGTGCATGAGGATCGTCGGAGAGCCATTCAAGACATTGCTACCATCGTCAATGTGTCATAGGGAACAGTGCAAGAAATTCTGACGTCAGATTTGAACATGCACCGCATTGCTGCAAAGTTTGTGCCAAAGATTCTGAACCACGAACAGGAAGACGCCCCGTGTCGAACTCTGTCCAGATCTTTGTCAGCAGGTGGTGAATGATCCAACGTTCCTGTCGCGGGTCATCACTGGATACGAGACCTGGATCTACGGTTAAGACCCGGACCGAAGAAGACCCGACAGGTCCGAAGCGCAACCAAAAGCATGCTCATCGTGTTCTTCGACATTCGTGCGATTCTGCACCGCAAATTCGTCCCCCAGGGCCAGACGGTTACCACCCTATTTTACTGCGATGTTATGCGGCGTGTTAGGGAGGACAGTCGCCGCAAACGACCTGAAATGAGGCGCAGGGGCGATTTGTTGCTCCATCACGACAATGCACCTCCATCACGACAAAGCTCCATCCCAACAATGCACCTCCATCACGACAAAGCTCCATCCCGACAATGCACCTCCATCACGACAAAGCTCCATCCCAACAATGCACCTCCATCACGACAAAGCTCCATCCCGACAATGTACCTCCATCACGACAATGCTCCTAGAGCGTTAGCAACACGCCAGTTTTGAAGCCGCACCAGCATGACTACCCTTTCTCACCCACTTTACCCGCCGGATTCGGCCCCCCTGCGAGTTCTTTCTGTTCCCGAAGATGAAGCTGAAGCTCAAGGGTCTCCGTTTTGAAACCTTGGACGAGATACAGCGGAAATCGCACACGGTGCTTGACATGATTCGCGAACAGGACTTCCAGGGAACGTTCCAACAGTAGTAAAAACGCTGGCAGCGGTGTATCTCTGCCCATGGAGACTACTTTGAGGGAGATCATATCCAGACTTAAGTAACACAAGTACTTTGTTGTATATCGGCCTAATCTCGGAACTTTTTGATCGGACCTCGTACATTACCCACCCTTGACCTCAAGACTGTTGCAAGATAACATTCCTCGAGTGAGAAAATATAACGTAAAGAATGAACTCAAAATTTACATTGAGAAAGAAACTAAAACTGAAAGCTAAATTAGATTATATGTCACAGATCTCGTCATTAATTCCGGGAATACTTAATCTTTAATATTCCTATTATTGAACAACTCGAGATAGATAAATTCTTCACTGTTTAACATTACATAACGAATAATAATCTTTACATACATTAAAAATGCAGTAATTGGTTCCTCTCCGCGTTTGATGCTTGATAGAACTTTGTCTAATCCTGGCAAACAGGAATCAACCTTCTTTGGTTCCATCTCGTCAATGCATTTCTTAATTTCAGCTGTAAAGAAAGACAAAAAAGGAATTATATTCGTACTGTTACGTACTTTTAAACACGGAAAATTTAGATAACCTTCCTCTTCCTTAGCATAGAAATACTGACATAACGACCGATTACAAAATATGTTTCGTGCTACTACATTCGCTACTAATAAAATTTATTGGAAGCTGTTTAGCTAATGTCGATACCTATCTTTTGCCTGTTAAAGCATCAATGAAGATTATATTTCATAAATTTAAAGTGTCAACACTTAGCAAAACAATGATACAGGAATACTTCCACACAATGCAAACACCTTTCTTAAACCGAACTTGAAAAGGCTTGCATTGCAGTGAAAATACGTTTCTTTGTTGGTGTTATATAGTACGTACAAGTTGCCAAGCTTCCGTTCTTTACTGCGAGACTTTTAAACACAGAAGTTTGACATAAAATGCCATTTACGGAGATTTTTTCAAGGCAAGACTTAGATGCAAAATTGCCAAGCTTGCATACTAGAATACGTTTTTTAAACACAGAGGTCAGAAATGAAATCCAGTTTATGGAAATGTTTTCAAGGCAGGAATTAAGCGTAAAATTGCCATGATTTCGTTCTTTACTGGGAGGCTTTTTAAACGTAGAGGTTAGACATGAAGTGCAATTTATGGAGATTGATTTTTTCACGACAGGACTTGAACGTACAATTGCCAAGCTTTTTATGTCTAGGGATTAGACATGAAATACAATTTGATGAGGCAAGGAGGAAATTACATGTAAAATTGCCAAGCTTCCGCTCTCTACTAGGAGGTTAGAAATGAAATACAATTTATCGAGATTTTTTCAAGTCAGAAATTAAACCTAAAATTACCAAGCTTCCGTTCTCTACGGAGAGGCTTTTTAAAAACAGAGGTTAGACAAGAAGTGCAATTTATGGAGATTGATTTTTTCACGGTAGGACTTAGATGTAAATTTGCCAAGTTTTCGTTCTCTGCTGGGTGGTTTTCTGAACACAGAGGTTAGAAATGAAATGCAATTTATGGATATTTTCTTAAGGTAGAAATTGGAAATAAAGTTGCCAAGCTTCCGTTCTCTACTGGAAGGCTTTTTAAAAACAGAAGGTAGACATGAAACGCAATTTATGGAGATTTTTCAAGGCGGGAATACGGAATGTAGTGTTGCGCAAAATTTCAGTTTAGATTGCAAAGATACATTTTAAGCATATGCAAATATCAATGCTGGAATAGTCTGCGCGTATTTGAGGGATGAAAATATCATAACACAATAACTTCCTCAGTCAGTGAAAGAAGATGAACTAGAGGAGGGTGGTTAAACCACTACTGCTACAGGAAAAGAAGCTCAATAAACGTTTTACGAATCTTTATTGAAGCCATATCTGGAACAAGTGATAATATTTTTAATGCCATTTGCATACCTACAAACTGTAGTGAAACGGAAATGAAAAATATCTTGTAAAACTCTATTAACAGATCCTGTGAATCAAATTACCAGGTAATTCAGCACAATAAATTAATTTGTCTTCACTTTTCTTGTGATAAATCAAACAATATCTTTAATACATTTAAACGTATTTGCGCTTTTAGAAACATAGTTTAAAATGCAAAAACAAAACGTGAATTTTAATGAAACATAACGTGAATCGAATGCGCCATAATTCCAGAACATGAGAACCAGACGCAAATCTCCCAATGAGACTAATAGAAACAGGTTGACCCCAAAGATCTCAATAGAACAGCGCGCCAGTGGACGGACATGGAACTAAACCGTCGAACCGTAACCGCCTGCCTTTTTTTTTCTTTTTTCCAAGAGTTTGTAACTGTTTCCGCGGGGCTACTTATATAGCTACTGGTACCGTATCACGTGACAGACACTATCGTAGTTTCATGTCCGACCACTGGAGCGCTGTGTTAAATGCGAGAGTTGAAGATCTGTATCTCCTTCTCTCTGGGTTTACAAGCCATCATGTATTTGTCAGTATTTGTCATTTTCTTGTAGGACTTCCGTCCACAGTGAGTAGAGTTTAGGTCCCAGCCACCTACAGCGAGATCGCCTTTTGGGCAGGACACAGAAACGGAAGGAATGAGAGCAAGTCTAGCGACTTTGACAGAACAGTTTGTAGTGAGATTAGAGCACATTAGATGGAGCCACCGTACAAGTACGATGTTGCACACAGAGGGGTAAGAGAATTTCAGGGGGGGGGGCATAGGAAATGATACCCATTTAACCAGTGGGTCCAGCCTGGGGCCGTCACTTAACGTGCTCATCCGATACACAGCGGATATTCAGCAATTGTTAGTAAATCACACCATCTCTGAAAGATCAGCCCAGGTTCGAACCTGAGGACCTTGCATCGATAGTCTGACTCGCAAACCACTAAGCCATCCGCGGATCGGGTTTACAAGCTTCTCCGCGATGCTGCTTATATAGCCACTGGTAGCGTATCAGATGACAGATGTTAGCGTAGTCTCATGTCCAACCAAAAGCGAAATTTGTTCTTGTGTAATTTCTTCTCTGTGGGTGTGTGCAGGAAAGTGAAATGTGCAAATCGTCCGAGTATACAATCAATCGTGGGAGATCAGCTCGACGTAAAAGAACAGACATTGGCTACCAAAACAATGAGGCGTTCCATGCATCAGGAACTACAGAACAAAGTAACGGAGTTTTGAGGCAGCTAATGCATATCTATGGACTGTATATCTGTCGTAAACCTCGTCTACAACTTTATCCTATCTCCAGCTGGACGCATTTCAGACAGTTAAGTGCGTGGCATTTGGTGAAACTGTTGGACAATGTTTGCAATGGTGGTTGGAAGAAGGAACTTTGAGTCGCCGAAGGGGGATTTGATGTAATCAAGTGGCCGTCAGAATGCATTACTAGGCACCTGCGGTGCCATAAGCTACTTCAGCCGGCATTTCGCGGGCTGTAAAGGTTGTAATGGATATCCCAAATCAAGACTCTTGCGGTGAACCGCAGTTTGCCGGTGGTACGTCTGAGCTCCAGACAGCCATTGCCTGAACTGCTACTGGCTGTAGTGCGTCGTAGAGCTTGGCTGGATTGGTGTAGTAGCATAACTAAATGGACACAGGAATAGAATCACGTCGTGATCAGCGATGGCTTGGTGCCGACAGTCGTCTAACTCTCGTTTGGCGACGACATGGCCACAGGGGAGATTCAGCTACTGCCTGTGACCGTTCGCCAAGCAGTCATCGTCGTCCGGATGATATTAGTTAGGAAGCGGTTCACCTGTGATAGGCCTAACGGGCACGGTGAAAGCCGGGCAGTGATGTATGACGTTTCATAGGCCGTATTATTGCCATTTCTGAATGTTATTCAGGAGGCCATTTTCCAGCAAAACGACGATCAGCAACATGCTGCAACCACTTCTTGAATCTGTAATATTCTTGCTCTCACGGAAGCATATTACGGGGTTAATATGCTTCCACGGAGAGTGAGATCTCGAGACATATCACCCATCGGGCATTACTGGAACCGCATTGGATGACTCTTGCAAGCTACACCTAGGCTACCCCGAAATGTCGCTGAACTCTGGGACGAGGTAAATGGTGCTTGCTTTTGATACCCTACGACACCATTAGAGAGATGTGTCACATTATGCTGCACCTCATGTCTGACTGCACTGCACAACATTGTGGTTACAAGTTTTCACGTGATAGGCAGTCAAACTGATGATTTGGAAATATAAGGATTGCTCAATAAGCATGGAGACTTTCTGGCTGAAAAAGTCAGAACATGACATACCTAAAAATAATCGCCGACAGCATTTAGATAGTGGTCCCACCGTTGCACAAGCCCTTGAATTCGTGCAGCATAGAAGGAGGCAGGCTGCTGCAACCAGTTATCTACAGCATCACCCTCCTGATCATCCCAAGTGAAACGTTTGCCTCTGAGAAATTTTTTCATAGGTCCATAGATGCGAAAATCGCAAAGCGATAGGTCAGTACTATACGCCGGATGTCTAAGGACCTTCCAGGTAAAGCGCTACAATGTCCCGACTGCCTTATCCAGTAGGGCGTTATCATGCAGAAGGAAAATACCCTGCGTGAAGTTACCAGGTCTCTTGTTTGGGATGGCTTGTCGAAGCTTCATTAAAGTTTGACAATACCGTCCTGCATTGATATTTGATCCTTTTTGTAGCCACTCAAGAAGCAACGATCAATGGTCAAAGAACAGGGTTAACATCACCTTGCCTACGGAAATGGAGGACCGTGATTTCCTCGGCGGTGGCAATGATGCATGTTTCCACTTCATGCTCTGGCGTTTCGACTCTGTCTGGAAATGATGACACCAGCTTCTGTCCCCAGAAATAATGCGTAACAGCAAATCTTCACCTTCTTCATGGTAGCGGAACAGATGCTATGACAATAGTCCCATTCGTTGATTCAAATGTTCACCTGATAGATGTTTCGGCACACAAGTGGCGCAGACCTTACGATATTCAAAGTGCGGATGCATGATCGCATTGTCAGTTGCGATGCGCATACTCGTACTGTTCGCCAGTTCTCGAATGGTGATTCTTCGGTTGACCTTTACTACTGCAGAATCTACACGTTCAATTGTAGTCACTGAAACAGCACCACGTGAAACTCCTAATCTTGACTAGTCAGCAGTGCTTCTTCGTCCACCACTATAAAGCTGGTACCACCTCATTACAGTATCGCGTGGAAGACAAGCAGACCCATACACCTCCTTCATTCGTCTATGAATGTCGCTTGATTGCGTTTCCCTAGCTTTCAAAAACTGAACTACAAGACGCTGAGCAAGTTTGGACGTATCCATCTCCTGCGAGAGAACAATACAATTAGTCCACACATTGCACGACTTCCGTAGCAAACAAGCAGCAATGCAGTTGCATAGTCTTTAAAAAGCCTGTGCACTAGCGCCATCCATTGACAAAATTAGGAGGCGCAAACGCACTCCAGCCAAAGAATCTCACTACTTATTGAACAACTTTTATACACACTAACCAATTCATGTTTTATGTGTCTGGTGATTTTGAGCTTATTTCGCTCATTCTTTCTAGGTGATGCAATTTCCTCGTCGAGCAGTGTATTCTGGAGGTGATATGCAAGCATACCATGTTTTGAACTTTAAGCAACTACAGTGGTGTGCCAAACTATTGCATCACCAGCAAAAACCATGAATATTTCAGTTTAACACTTTGTTTAACTAACTTGTTTAACTTCCTGCAGCTACTCCTGTTCTTACGATGCATTACAAAAAACATGACCAAGTCGAAATTATTATGAAAAGGATTATTTATCCAATATTTAGATTCACAGCAATAAACCGTTTTTTATAATTCATAAGAAATGAAATAACATTTAAATACAGATATATAATGAGGAAAATTATAAAATGTACCTAATATTTTGTCGTCCAGCTTTTAGCTTTAACCACAGATTTGCATCTTGCTGGCATACTGTGAACAAGATTTTGTAAAAGATTGGGTTAGACAATACTATTCTAAATTTGAATTACATCTTCAACGATTTGAATTTTGGTTGTTGGCTTCTTTTTGATAGTTCATACGACACCTTGATCCACACATTTTCGATCAGTTTAAGTCCCGTGACTGAGGTGGCCATCAAGATACTGAACATTTTTCTCCTGAAACCACTTTTTCACTACTTTAGAAAGATGACAGGAAGTATTGTCTCCTTGAAAAATAAAATTGTCGCCATAAAGTCTTGTAGATGATGGTAGGATCTTGTTTTATGATATCCAGGTGCATTACTGGGCATTTACCGAACCATCAACAATATGGCGGTTCCCAACGCCATGTGCACACATGCAGCTCCAAACCATGACCTTCATCGGATGATTAACAGTAAGTAGTCACTAAGCAACATGCATGCAATTCTTTATGCTTGACTCTCCTTACATAGGCACTACTCTGATTCTCATTGAGGCAAAATTCTGATTTAGCACTGAAAATAACATTTTCCCATTGCTTGGTTGTCCATGAGACATGCTGTTTTGCACACTGAAGTCTCCGCTGTCTTTGATTTGCAGTTGGCAGTGGTTTACGCCTACCTTTCCAGCCAGGTAAGTCATACTGAAGCAGCCTCCTCCTAACAGTAGATGCACTAACAATAACATCAATCATTTCAGACCATCTTTCGAGCAATTAAGGTGAACTCAGCGTCTTGTCTGCAAAGCTTAGCTTTTGTGAGCACTCTGTCCTGCCTAATAGTGCCTTCCACTGCGACGAATAATTTTAATATAACCAGTGTCTTTCACTTTCTTCAGTAGATTAATGAAACCCCTCTTTCAGCGATTTTCGTTGAAGAATATCCCTCTTCATGCAGAACAACTGTTTTTACTCTGTCCGCTGTGGACAATTCCGCAGCTTTAACCATTATTGAGAATCTACAAAAAATTATATCCTAATAACAACAAGAAAACGACTACTATAATGCTCTAAAAGATCAGATCATATATAGAGGATTTTAGGACGGGAGTGTCTGGCCCTAGGTCTTAAACAAACCTTAGAAATAGGAAGCTACGAGATTTGGGCTAGAGTTCCCGATAAGAAAGTGATACGGGAGCGAGGTAGAAAGTGTAAGACGCCCTTATTTATTACCGGGGAAAGAGGGGGGTGCAGTACCCTGGGAAATACGGCTTAACGTGCCTATCCGACACACAACGGATATCTAGCGTCTAGCGGTTCAAATGTTCGTACCTGCCTGGGATCGAACCTGAGGTTTATTAGTTGATACAGCCAATCATAGACATTCTTTTACCTGATTGGCTCTTTCCTAAAGGATTATTACAGCATTAGGAAGCAGCCAATCAGGTAAAAGAATGTTTATGATTGGCTGTATCAACTGATTTGCAGCTAACGTGAATTTCAGTGTATTTGTCTTACCCCATATTTTATGCCACGTCTTAGGAACATAAGTATCTACAGGAAAAACTGATACTTTTTTGAAATCTGCATTAAATTTCGCATCTAATGACATATAAACCGTGAAATAGATATGAAAATTAGTTGGTTAAAAAAGAGGTAAACTAAAATATTCACGATTTTTGCGGGAGATGAATACTTTTGCACACCACTGTAAATCTTTCGGGTCGCTCTGCAAAAACTGAAACAAAATCTCTATACCCGATACAGAGGAACACAGATGGACAGAGAGAGAGAAAAATATGCTGTCGACAACCGTGCTTAACACTTTAATGACCATGATCCAAAAATCATGTATAATTCTAAGTACCACAACGCCCAAAATTGTCTGTTGGTTCACTTCTTCGTTTAATAACAACAATAATGACTGAGGGTGACTCCTTCTGATCCCTCATAGGTCGAGGAAAATTTGAAGAACATGTAAGGATAGAAAACTGACTCACTCTAGACAGGCGTTTTGGGCGGCTATGGTCGTTTGTACGTACGGGCGCTTTGGGCGTTATGGTCGTTAAAGGGATAAGAGTGAGTTAACATTTCCATGAAGTCGATGCAAATGCTTACATGAAAGATTATTAGCTAAAGCTGTATGCTTCGCGTTCAAACTTCGAAATCTATGGTACTGATGTTCACGTTGAGAAAATGCAAATCCATAAAATCAACTCGAAAAATCAGGAAATCTTTAAGAGTGGAAAAGACAAGCTTTTGAAGGTATTGGGTTGTTGCATAAGTTCATGCCGATTTTTCCACCGCACTACAGGAATGTATTACATCAGAAGGGAAAACGGAATCAATCAACTATGTATTCCCCCCCCATTGTTTACGATGGTGTCTCAACTTCTGGATAGGTCTACAATGTCGTTCTTGAAAAAACGTGCAAGTTTTGCTGCGAAGAAATCATCAAGGAAGTTGTGGAGATCAATATCACTGTTGAATATTCTGCCACGGAGTGCATTCGACAGAGATCGGAACAGTTGATGGTCTGAAGGGGCGACATCTGGGGAATAATCCGGATGTAGAAGGATCTCCCATTTCATATCCTGAATGGCCATTTTGGTCATGTTTGCGCAGTGAGGGCGTGCGTTATTATGTTGGAGAATGACACCATGACGCCTGATATGATATGACGTTGATTGTCCGATTCCTCGGCAGCATTTCCCAGTGAATAATGCCTTCAATGTCCCACCAGACACACTACATAATCTTCGCAGGATGAAGGTCATGTTTTGGACGTGGTGTGGGCGTCTTGTGTGAGCTTAACCGTTCCCTCCCGTGTCTGAAATTTACATTCATGCAAAACTTTTCATCTCCAGTAACAAAACGTGACAGAAAGGGTTTGTGTTGCTGAGAACATTCGCGATAACGGGCGAGCAAGGAACCATATATGGCAACACGCTGATTCTTGTTGTCCGTGGTGAGAGTGTGAGGAACCCGAGACCCCAATTTCTGGACCTTTCTCATACGTTCCAGGTGTCGCACCACGGTGGCCTGATCAAAGTCCATCTCAGTGGCCACTTCGCGTGTGGTTTGACCCGGATCCAAGTGGATGAGATGGTTGAAAGGATCCTCATCAAAGTGAGATGGGCGACCTGAGCGTGGACAGTCATTGAGGTCAAAATTCCCACTTCGGAACCGCTGAAACCATTTGCGGGCTGTCCTCGAAACAATAGCATCCTCCCCATACACAGCACAAATTTGTTGAGTAGTCTGGGCGGCTGTGGATCCATTGTTAAACTCGTTGAGGAGCAGTTGTCCGAAATGTTCATTCCTTTCTACTTGACACTCCATACGTCCGGACCTGAAGACCAAGAAACTATTAGTCACAATCACACAACGCAATATAATTTAGATACACGATATTACTGGCCATATTTTGATATAAATCTGGCCATATTTTGATATACATCTGGCCATATTTTGATATACATCTGGCCATATTTTGATATACATCTGGCCATATTTTGATATACATCTGGCCATCTGCACCGTCGCTACTGACCCGATAAACCCTCGTGAAATGAATCGGCATGAAGTTATTGCATCAACCCAGTAGATAACATTCTTCAAGTTTCAGTTTCACATGGGTTCAGCAATAAATGGAAAAATCTATCACTCAGTTCTGTTTTAAATGTTTCGCAAACGGAATGCGAAATCATTTCAAAATGGACGTTATTCACCTCGCATTGCATCATGGGAAAGCCTTTCCGTGGCCGAGGACCAACAAGAGTTTGTTTACATGCGCTTTCCCATTGCTTAACATGGCGTTACTTTGCAAGGGTTCAGGAAAAACGCGATTTTCGTAATTTTATTAACGACATGTATAACGTTTGCTCATCGTATAGTTGTGCTAATAAATCCTGCAACCTAAATCGTGTAGACGAAGGAAAAACATTCGGCCGCCCCGGTGGCGCAGTGGTCTAAGCGATGGCCTCTGATCATTCGTCCGAACGGGGTCCGGGCTCGAATCCCGGTGAGGCATGGATGTTGTGTTTGTCTTACGGCACTGGCTCTCTCCCTTCCCTGGAACCAGTGACCCTAAATTAGGGACGGGCGACTGCTTATAGCCCATTGAATTGCTCACGGTGGTCGTTAAACCTCCAATCAAAAAAAAAAAACATTCTTTAATTTTCTGCTGAAAAAGACGAAATTATTAAGGGAATGGCTGTGTAAAATGAAACGCGGTGATTTCCATTCCGATGTGCACCCTCCAATATGTTCTGTCCACTTTAACGAAAACGCTTTTGGATATTATGACACTACGAATCAAAGGCAGTTGAAACCTCGTAGTATTCGTTCGACTTTCAATTTCAAAAAAGAAAAAAAAAGGTTGGCAAAAATTGATGGAATATTTGGATCGGTAAATTACGAATTAAGTTCTACTTTCCTCAAAGAATAAAACAAACATATCTACAATTTCTCTTTTATTTAATGTTACGCATTAATTTAATTTTAAAGCAGATTGATTAGCGTGCGAACCCTAGTTTGTTTCCTTATTAGGTATTTGTCTGAGCTTTTAAATGTTTTTATTTTACAAAACAAGGTACTAAATTTTATGTTTCAGATATTTCGCCAATGCCTGGAATAAGAACATGAACGGCGATGCTTTCCCGCGTCATACGAAATAAACATCGAACACAAAAGTGTCTTTGTATATTTTTGCAACCTTGATTTGTTCTTCTAAGAAATTAATTTCTTCTACTTCGCGCTGTAGCTCTATTAATTCCTCGGCAGAATCCATGACGTTAGGATTGTAAAAATTCGGCAACAGTAAGGGATAATCAAATAGCGAAAACATTGAATCAGCAGCCATGTTGGTACGCAGAAATCCACTTCTGACGTCACATGATTAAGGTCCATTTACGATGATATTATCTCACGAATGCCAACTACTAAACATTCTTAAAATAAATATTTCAACAATAACACATCAGGTGTATTTTTTTCAATTACGTTTTAGGGTTAACATTGCATTCGAATGGTAATGCGTATATTCCATGACTAATTTTGCTTAAAAATTGGATCTACTTTATAAGTCCCAAAGTAGGATAAGTTAATCCCTCATTAAATGTCTTGAAAGGAGGATGAAAATATAGAAGTATTTTAGAAAAAAAAATTACTTACAGTGAAGTACAGGTGGCGCAGCTGTTGAAAGAAATGTAGAAAACAAAAACATTAGTCCAACATATATCAACAGCAATTCTTTAAATTAATAAGAAAATTCTCAAATCAATTAAAACGCACTCAGTTTTGAATTTCACACTTTATAGTGACATATTTTTTGACATAAAATTCACAGACTATCTGTTAAAAAAGTTATAAATATAGATTTATATGCCAATGCGGATAATACACCACTTGAAAAAAAAAAGAAAAGAGAAAAACAAATCCTGGCACTTTGATTATTTAAAACACTGCGCAGTACTTGTCAGGAGAGGTCATGTATTTGAAACATTGCCAGAAATGCTTTAATTACAGTAAAACGTAACGCAATGTTGAAGATGGAAGTGCACAAATACAGCAGCTGAAAGTTTTTTTGCTCTTCTTTTTACATATGGGTATTTGGATAGAAAATAGTACGATGCAACTAAGGCAATATTACTTGTTCTCATGGACGATCACGCGCTATGGGAAGCTCAGCGCTACACACTTGCGTGGGTGCCGCAGTTCTAATTACTAAACAGCATACTACGGAATCTAACAATGGAACTACCATGTCTAACTACGGAACGGCACACTGCGGAATCTGAAAATGGAAGTGTCAGGTCTAACTACGAAACTGCATGCTACGGAATCTAACAAAGGAACTAGCAGGTCTAACTACCGAACTGCATACTACGGAATCTAAAAATGGAAGTGCCAGGTATAATTGTAGAACTGCATACTACGGAATCTAACTATGAAATTGTCAGGTCGAACTAACAAACTGCATACTACGGAATCTAACTATGGAATTCATTCGTCCTGATTTAGCTAGGTAAATACCCAGCGAAACCATTGTCGGCTTGAAAAAATAAATAATTGTGACAAACTACGTTGTATTATTACCTTAATATATACAGGGTGTTCGGAAAGTCACTGTGCACCCAAGCTATGCACTTAGAAAAAATGTTCGAAGTGATCTCCACGAGCGTCGATACAGCGCTGAACCCGTTTCAGTTTATATGCAAACACTTGCTGTAGCTCCGCTTGTGAGATGTTTCTGATGAACGTAGTTGTTGCAGTTTGTCATTAACCAAGCGTGCGTCAGCGATCATGATACACAGTAGATTTTGCTGCGCCCCACAGAAAAAAGTCTGGTGGAGTAAGGACCGGGGAGCGAGGGGGCCATAGGTTTCTTGAGATGACACGTTCGCCGAAAACCTCATTCAGTAGTTTCATAGAGGTGTGAGCTGTGTGCGCAGTAGCGCCATCTTGTTGAAACCAGCTCTAGGTGATTTCGTCTTCTTCAAGGCGGCCGATGAAGTCGTGGAGTATGGAACAGTAACGTGCACTATTCACGGTGTCCTGAAAGAATAACGGCCCGACAATGCGCCGTCGGGATAGCGCAACATACACTCCGATTTTCTGGTCATGCAAGGGTCGTTCTGACACAGCATGAGGAGTCTCTGTGGACCACAATCGTGTGTTTTGTGCGTTAACATACCCAGAGAGGTGGAACCACGCCTCATCTGTAAAGAAGGTGACATCAAGAACAGCAACAGATTTCGTTTGAATAAAATTGTTAAACCATTCACAGTACCGGAGTCGTTTTACGTGATCCGCCGGTTGCAATTGTTGTACCGCTGTTACTTTGTATGGGTAGATGTGCAATGATTCTCTCACAGCTTTATGCGCTGTCGCAAGCCCGATATTTTCTTCTTGCGCCAACTTGCGCAATGATTTTGATGGACTCCGCAGCAGGGAGTCAGAGATGTCCATCAACTTCCCATCGGTAAGTTTATTTGGTCTCCCGCTTCGTTCGGCGTCGAACACTGAGCCTGTCGCACGAAATTTCTCAATAAGTCGACGAACTGCATTACGATGAGGTACAGGTGTGTCTGGGAATTTGACAGCAAATTGCTGCCGCACTAAATCGGTGTTTTCATTGACTTCTCGAAAGACGTATTCAACCAGAAACACACGTTCCGCAATTGAAAGAACCATAGTGCAAAAACCTGAAAAACAACAGCACATACGATAACTTCGATACTTACAGTAACAACGACTCGTCTCTGTTGACCTCTGGAACTCACCCGCCGCAATTCGGCAACCGACGCTTCGAGCAGCTTGCTCCGCATGCGCAGTGAGCCCCATGGGTTCCCGCGATCGGCTGCGACAGGAAGAATCCACTTTATTACGTTCCGGTGGCACATACTGCACTTGATAACTGCGAAAACAAAACGGTAGCCTAGGTGCACAGTTACTTTCCGAACACCCTGTATATAAGAAACTGCATACTACGGAACTTAACAGTGAAACTGCCAGGTCAAATTACGGAACTGCATACTACGGAATCTAACAATGGAAGTAGGATGTCTAACTACGGAATCTAACAATGGAAGTGTGATGTCTAACTACGGAATCTAACAATGGAAGTAGGATGTCTAACTACGGAATCTAACAATGGAAGTGTGATGTCTAACTACGGAATCTAACAATGCAAGTGTCAGGTTTAACTACGGAACTGCATACTACGGAATCTAACAAAGGAAGTGTGATGTTTAACTACGGAATCTAACAATGCAAGTGTCAGGTTTAACTACGGAACTGCATACTACGGAATCTAACAATGGAACTGTCAGGTCTAATTAAGAAATTGTACGCTACGGAATGTAACACTGGAACTGCCAGTTTTAACTACGGATCAAGCTATGTGTAGCCTGTTACAACTTTACTGCATTATGTTGTCAGAACAACGTGACGAAAACTTTTGTATATAAGTGCGTGTATCTGAGGGTGCACACGGCATTATGGCTTGAGAAAGAGCTCCAGTGGGAGCTCGAAAGATCTTGCCCTTTTAACTTATCATCTTTTAGCCTTTTTAACTTATCATCTTTTAGCCTTTTTAACTTATCATCTTTCAGCCTTTTTAACCTATCATCTTTTATTTGTACCTTGGGACCTGACTGTATTAAACTTACTGCCAATGACTCAATTGTGCATAGTGGAGATGTTTTTAATCGTGAGAGACAGTTATTTTAAATGTGTATCGTTTAACTACGGAACTGCATAATACGGAATCTAACAATGTAGTTGTCAGGTCTAACTACGAAATTGCATACTACGTAATCTAAAAGTGAAACTGTCAGGTCTAACTACGGGACTGTTTACTACGTAATTTAACCATGGAACTGTCAGGTCTAATTAAGAAACTGCATATTACGGAATTTAAGAACGGAACTGTCAGGTCTAACTACGGAACTGCATAACACGGAATCTAACAATGGAACTGTCAACTATGTCTACGAAAGTGCATACTACGGTATGTAATAATGGAACTGTAAAGTATAATTAAGAAACTGCATGCTACGGAATTTAGCAACGGAGCTTTCACGTCTAACTACGGAACTGCATAACACAAAATCTAACAATGGAACTGTCAACTATATCTACGAAAGTGTATGTAATAATGGAACTGTAAAGTATAATTACGAAAGGGTATGTAATAATGGAACTGTAAAGTATAATTAAGAAACTGCATGCTACGGAATTTAGCAACGGAGCTGTCAGGTCTAACTACGGAACTGGATAACACGGAATCTAACAATGGAACTGTCAACTATATCTACGAAAGTGCATACTACGGTATGTAATAATGGAACTGTAAAGTATAATTAAGAAACTGCATGCTGCGGAATACTGTCAGGTCTAACTACAGAGCTGCATACTACGTTCAATAGTACACATTTTGGTTTTTTTTTTTTTGAGCAACAGATCCTCAGTCTTTGTAGAATCGCGAACAATAAGACAAAATGGAAGACTCGCAGACCACACGGAAAAGAAGAGTAAAATTGCATGTGTTTATGATGAGCATCTATTATTTCAGAACGATTTTGAATCCTAAAGCTTAACTTTAGGAAAACGAAACGATGAAGTTAGCATAATATCTATGTTAAAAAGAATTCAGAAGTAGGTACTCGATATGCCTATATTTTTTCAGTGCTCTCTAAAATTTTCAGTTATATAATTTATCGCAATATAGCTCATAGCCGATTTGGGAATTCAAAGTCCGTGCACGCAAGGCATCTGGATATTCATTCTGTCATTTCGAAAATGTGTTTTTTCCCCATTTTAGAATTTCGTTTGCGGACGTCTTCGCGGGCTATTAAGAAGGTGTTCTGAGGGTAACGGGCTGAAGACTCCTGCTGTAGAGGAAACCTTCCGTTTTTTGCAATAAAATTGGCAGAGAACGCTTGATGAAAGCCTGAAATGGTCCTCGCAGGGCTTTATAAGTTAAGGAGATTGCAGACCTCCATGCAACAGAAAGAGTTTGGTTGCAAATCCCGTCACAACTATAAAAACACCTGGTGGTCGATGCCACACCAGGTGGCGGTGATGCCACGACGAAACTGCCACACCGGTAAACTTCTACACCTTCTCATACTATAAGGCGATACATATAAATCGCGCTTGAGTCGGAGACCTTGTCAAAGTATGGGAGTTTTCCTAGTTGACCAAAACGAAAAGTACGAGCTCTCCTAGTGTTATAAATGCATATATTAATGTAAGATCATAATGGCACAAAATTTTTAATTTAAGATAATCTGAAACGGTTTGCGGCCTAGGTGCTTTGTAAACAGCTGAGAAATGATCCGTTGAATGAGTTTTATTAGCGTTCATAAAATGTTTATAAACATACATAAAACATTTAGGTTGTAACTTAAGATCTTCCGAAAAGGCTCGCACCCTAGGTGCCATGTCAGCATCTGAAGATCGATCGTTTAGTCTCTTTTGATTAGCTTTTATTGCACCTTATCACATGACAAATATTAAAATCACAACTCAAGAATTAGTGAGTTGGAAAGCTTCTACATAAACCTTGAGTCATTATGATATTACATACGCCTTTATATCACAAAAAGCTCTTATATTTCGTTTTGCTCCACTACGAAAACTCGTACATTTTGTTTCGTTCCACAAAGAAAACTCCCACACTTTGACACGATCTTCGAAAGAAACGCAGTTCGTGTACATCCGCTTGTATGAGGTGTAGGAGTCTACCCATGAGAAAGTTTCTTCCGTGTAGCGGTTTTCTTAGTAGCAGAATAAAGTGTGATGAGAATTTTCCCGTGTGAGAATTATTCGGTGTGAGAGTTTTCCGGTGTGAAAATTTTCCAGTGAGTTTTCCGGTGAGACAGCTTTCCGGTGTGAGAGTTTTGCGGCGTGTGTTTTCCGGTGTAAGTGTTTTTCGGTGTGAGTGTTTTCTTGTGTGAGAGTTTCCAGTGAGAGAGTTTTCCTGTGAAATAATTTTCTGGTGTGAGAGTTTTCCGGCGTGAGTGTGTTTTCCGGTGTGAGTGCTTTTCGGTGTGAATGCTTTCCGGTTTGAGAGTTTTCTTGTGTGAGAGTTTTCAGTGAGAGAGTTTTCCTGTGAAATAATTTTCTGGTGTGAGAGTTTTCCGGCGTGAGTGTTTTCCGGTGTGAGTGCTTTTCGGTGTGAGTGTTTTCCGGTTTGAGAGTTTTCTTGTGTGAGAGTTTTCAGTGAGGAGTTTTCCTGTGAAATAATTTTCTGGTGTGAGAGTTTTCCGGTGTGAGTGTTTTTCGGTGAGAGTCTTCCGCTGTGAAATATTTCTGGTGAGAGAATTCTCCGGTGTGAAAGATTTCCAGTGAGAGAGTTTTTCGGTGAGACAGCTTTCCGGTGTGAGAGTTTTCCGGTGTGAGAGTTTTCCGGCGTGAGTGTTTTCCGGTGTGAGTGTTTTATCGGTGTGAGTGTTTTGCGGTGTGAGAGCTTTCTTGTGTGAGAGTTTTGCGGTGTGAGAGCTTTCTTGTGTGAGAGTTTTCAGTGAGAGAGTTTTCCTGAGAAATAATTTTCTGGTGTGAGAGTTTTCCGATATGAGTGTTTTTCGGTGAGAGTTTTCCGGTGTGAAAGATTTCTGGTGAGAGGGTTTTCCGGTGTGAAAGATTTCTGGTGAGAGAGTTTTCCGGTGTGAAAGATTTCGGGTGAGAGAGTTTTCCGGTGTGAAAGATTTCTGGTGAGAGAGTCTTCCAGTGAGACAGCTTTCCGCTGTGAGAGTTTTCCGGCGCGAGTGTTTTCCGGCGTGAGTATTTTCCGGCGTGAGTGCTTTTCGGTGTGAGTGTTTTCCGGTGTGAGAGTTTTTTTGTGTGAGAGTTTTCTTGTGTGAGAGTTTTTAGTGAGAGAGGTTTCCTGTGAAACAATTTTCTGGTGTGAGAGTTTTCCGGTGTGAGTGTTTTTCGGTGAGAGTTTTCCGGTGTGAAAGATTTCTGGTGAGAGAAATTTCCGTTGTGAAAGATTTCTGGTGAGAAAGTTTTCCGGTGAGACAGCTTTCCGGTGTGAGAGTTTTCCGGTGTGAGTGTTTTTCGGTGAGAGTTTTCCGGTGTGAGTGTTTTTCGGTGTGAAAGATTTCTGGTGAGAGAGTTTTCCGGTGTGAAAGATTTCTGGTGAGAGAGGTTTCCGTTGTGAAAGATTTCTGGTGAGAGAGTTTTCCGGCACCCGCGAAAGGAGGAGTCACGAAGTATTTGGTAAGTGTTCTAATTCAGTGAACACTCAGTGTACCATTAAGACAGTATAAGGCGATTAATCGTATGAACAGGAACTAGGGGTTACACAAAATGAATAAAATAGAAATTGGCTTTTCTTTACGCTGTTACTTCTTATGAAATTTGTGTCCAAATGTGAGCTATTAATTCTAATAATACTCTACTAAAATTTACGAAGAACTAATTAAATGTTCAAAGATATGTGAAAATATTTTTGCATATTATGACGCAAATTGTAAGGTTACTCTACCTGTAGGGCGTGGGACGGGTGGTGGTTGTTCTCCCATCATCGTTCCGATTACTTCAAATAGTATAATCTGAATCCGTTTAGTACAATTTTTGAGAACCTCCAACACACAAGCAACAGCTGCTTTTTCTTGCCTGAAAAATGGTGCATGAGGAAAAGAAAAACAAAATTGTGAGACTTATATATATAAAAAAAGGAATTGTGAGACTTATATATAAACAAGTTAGTAAAATCATGCAATGCATTGATTATGATACGCTTTCCAATATACTAGAAATCATTACTCAAGCTATTACTCAAGTTATGAGGAAAATGGCTGTGGAATAAATCTCACCCTTGTGCCCTGACCTTTGATCCATTTGGATGATATTCAACAGAACTGGTTCAGTATATCTCCGAAATAACATGATAAAGTTTTGTCGCAATCGAAGCAATTTTACGTAAGTTATGATGCATAAGCGCTATGGAATACATCCCGCTCCTGTGTCCTAACCTTTCACCTCATTTCGCCCATTTTCAACAGGATTCGTCCACAGGAAGGTCCCTACATTTCATCAAAATCGAAACATTTTTACGTAAGTTATGACTCATAATGGCGATGGAAGTGATTCCGCTCCTATGTAATGACCTTTGACCCCTATTTCCCCAATTTTCAATAGGGTTTGTCTCCAGGTGATCCCCTACCACATACTAAATTTTAATCGAAATCGAACCTTTTTTTACGTTAGTTATGATGCATAAGAGCAGTGGAATGGATCCCGCTCTTATGTCCTGACCTTTGACCCCATTTCGTTCACTTTCAACAGGGTTCCTTCCCAGGTGTTCCCCTACCACATACTAAAATTTCATCGAAATCGAACCATTTTTACGCCAGTTATCGTGCGGACGGACGGACAAAGCTGGAGCATATACGCTTCTTCAACCTACGGTTGGAAAGCGTAAAAAACAAAAAGGAATTGTGAGAATTATATCGAAAGAAATGAAAAACGGGAATTTCTTCAACTTTGAAATAACATTTCATTATTATTTTAAATTACTTGCCTTATGCCACTTACTGATGAAATATTAATTTATTAATAAGTTTTATACTAAAAATCATTTGTAACAGAATTAAGAAGAAAATTACCGGTTCTTAAATTAAAATCATTGCATAAAAGATTTAGGAAGGACTGAAATAGCTGGAGATTGAATTTTTACCGAGAAAGCTGCATTACTACAGAAGCAACAGCAACGGATATAATGCAATAGATGATGATTAATATATATTAATATTAATATTTTTCAAATTATTTATGTCCAAGAAAAAATTGCTTCTGCTGGAAATTTTTGTTCTCTGTTTACTGGATTTTTTCGGAGGTAGGTTTGGTGAAACGTTTAGCATGAATTTCGGTCTTTTGTAGATTTGCACGTAATTTGTAGAATATTCGGTAAGCATCGGGTGTGGATGAGCAAATTTTCCTTTACAAACTTTCGGCTTGAGTTCCGACAATTTGTTTGATGAGTAGAATTTGGAGCTTTCTTATTTTTCTTGAAATGGGCATTGGAGAGTTGTCTGACCATTTTAATTTTGAATTTCCAGAGCTTTTCTAAGTCGAATTCGCTGCAGATTACCCAGATATTAAGACACGTAGAGGAGAAGGCGTATGAAACACATTTTCCTCAGGGCTATTTTATTTTATAATGAGAGCTTGGAGTTCCCGTAGATTAGGGATCTCCGGGCGCTTCTGAGAATTGCGGCTTTACAAATTGCGTAGTCACCGTGTGGTCCCCCCAAAAAGCATTTTGTAGAAAATACGTAGTAATTCTTAGGTATTTTATTTGGAAATTCTAGGAGATTGACTCTTTGACAAGCGTGACTACAGAGGGAGGGGGGGGGGAGACTTACTTTGTAAAAATAATTCCTTTGGGTTTGATGGCATTTACAGAGATTTTCCATTTGGCGTAGAATATTTTCAGATTGTCAGTATACAGATGGATTTTTGGAGCTTGGTGAGGAGAAGATTTAAATTAGATGAGGGAAACACGAAATTATTGTGTCATCTGCACACTGTGTTTCTTTCAGGCATACATCCAGGCAGGCGAGGCCCTCCCGGAATCGACCATTCCCCCCCCCCGGAGACATTTTAGGTCACTGAACCAAATTTTAATAAATTCAGGATACAATGAAAAAGGAAATTTCGTTTCTTTTTATGCAACAAATATTTCTCCAATTATATTTTTTTAATATTTGTTCAAATGGTACTAGTTATAGTTTATTTTATTAAAAAGTGTATTACGACGCATTATATTCTTCAAAATATAATAAGTAGACTAATCATACCTAATTGCTTGGTAATCGTGATTCGGGATCAAGAGTGCGTTGAGTGCATTTTAATAGAAACACATTTTAAGCCTGAGGCACCCCCTCGTTTAGCTGAAAAAGTTTGTTATTCCTGAAATATTTGAAGAAGTAATTACTATGTATAACAGGGTTGTATATAGAATTTTCTTCGGGGGGGGGGAGGTTGGACGAAAAAAGGAAGTTTTTGAAATCCACCAACTGGAACTAAATTAAAGTTCATGAAAAATTCAAGCATTTTTTCCTAATCTAAGTTAATACATTTTTATAAAATTAAGGCATTTTTTTTTCTAATGTAAGTCGCATTTTAACCAAAAAAAAAAAAAAAAAAACATTTTGCAGGGGGAGGGAAGGCCTCTGTAAATGCGCTCCTGTGCTAGATATATAGTAATTACTTCTATATACATACAAATATAGTAGTTAAAATTATATATATATATATATATATACACACTATCTACCAACAAGTAATAGGACACCCCTGCAATCGACGATATCTGCGGTCCTAATACACGTCACGGCAGCCGCCGTTAAATATCGTGTGGGAAACAACAGCGCAACCAGTCGCATGCAAGATGCCACGCAGTTCGGAGCTCTCTGATTTCCAGAAAGGTGTAATCGTCGGGTATCACAGAAAAGGCCGATCCATACGTGACATATCCAGCGAGTTGAAGTACCCAAAATAGACAGTGATCTACGTGATTGGCAAGTGAAAGATGAGAGGTGACTGTCGGAATGTGCCCCGACCCGGCAGACCCACAAAACTGGGAGTTAGAGACCGACGGGTACTTGCTAGATAAATTCGAAAGAACCACACCAAATCGATGGGCCACATCCGCGAGGAGTTTCAACAGACCTCCGGGAGTGTTCTTTCGATGAATATCATCCATAAGGAAGCCCATCTTCTCGGTTATCATGGACGTGCTGCCGCCCTCAAGCCTTTGATCACCAAGTCTAATAGCGTCGCTCGGCTAACGTGGTGCAAAGAACGACGACAGTGGACCGTTGAACAGTGGAAACAGGTTCTCTGGAGCGACGAATCAAGGTTCACCCTCTACCGTTCGGATGGCAGGGTCAGGGTTTGGCGTCTGCCTGGAGAACGCCCCCTGCCGGAATGTATTGTGCCAACTGTGAAGTTCGGCGGCGGTGGAATTATGCTTTGGGGTTTTTTCGCTTGGTATGGTGCGGGACCCTTGGTTGCAATTCCTGGTAGACTCAACGCCGAGACCTACTGCACCATTTTGGATGACCATGCGCTTCCTACGTTGTGGCAGTTTTACGGGGTGGACCCATGTTACTTGACAATGCCACCTGTCATGTTGCGAGGTCCACCATGGCTTGGTATGGTGACAATGGGGTTAATCGAATTGACTGGCCTGCGCAGAGCCCGGACCTTAACCCTATCGAGCACCTCTGGGACGAGTTATAGGATCGAATTAAGGGGTGCCCCCACCGTCCGAAATCGGTGAACCTGTCTTCTCCAAGCCTAGTTGAAGAAAATATCGCTAGCCGTCGTACAACGCCTATTTGAGAGTATGCCCCGGAGGGTCGCCGCTGTAATCGCCGCTCGTGGAGGCTCCACCAACTATTGAAGGTGAATAAACTTCGTTTTCCTTTGCTATCACAGGTGCCAATTACTTGTGGGTAGATAGTGTATTTAGCAAATAGAAAACTTGCCCCCTCTAAGGTTCCATTCTCCCCCGGCCAAAAAGCCCTGTAAGAAACACTGTCTGGACGTAAAATCCAGGTCGATACCCATTTGAACTAGGGGCTCCGCGGTAAGCTGGATATAGATAGTTGATCGAAGTATAAATCTCTGTCATACGCCAGCGCATATTTTTCTTCATATTTTTTCAAAGCGAATTTACGATTTGTGAGCAATGAGGAAATTATTGTGATCTAGAGAAATTATACTTAGTTACTTTGTAATCTTGGTAGTCAAAACTTTAAGGTTCATATCACACCCATGACCATATCCACATCCTATTCAAAAGTGTGTGCGCAACTCTAGATTGAACGACCATATATCAATATTCAGATCCAAAAGTGCGTACCTCTGCATTAAGCCGCCCCGGGGTCGTAGTGGTCTAAGCGCTGGCTTATCATCATTAGTCCGAGAAGGGACCGGATTAGAATCCTTGTGGGATATGGATGTTGTGTTTGCTTATGGCACTAGCTCTTCCCCTTCCCTGGGATTTCTTGCACTAAATGAAGCACAGCCGACTGCTTATAGCCCATTGAGTTGCTCATGGTGGTCGTTAAACCTTCAGTAAATAAAAAAACAAACAACCGAAAAAAACCTCTGCATTGAACTACCATATCGATATTCAGATCCAAAAGTCTTTGTTTGCACCTCTGCTTTGATGCATATTCCGTGCACGTGAGTAAAATTTGAAATCGTATCCTGTGCGCGTGAACAAAATGGAATGGAAGTATGCCAAATTTAGCCTCCACATCAATCAGAATAACCAATTGGATGGAAAAATCTGGTCAACTGAATTTCTGTACCCACGAATTTGTTTGCATGTTTATTTTATCCGGAGCGGGTAAAGAAAAACCACTGAAAGAATAAATTCAGTACGAGCCTATCCTCGGTAATAATTAACCCTTTAGTTCAAAACTAAACTATAAGAGTTTGGTCTATAAATCTTAATTGAGAATTCATTCACGGAGAATAGATAAAACCTTCCCCTTGTTTTTAGCTGGTTCATTTAAATGGAACTTTTATTATTCTCTTAAAATTTCAACTAGGTTGTTTCAATCCTTTTCTTGAAAGTTTAATTGTGATAATTGAATCAGTCTTGTGGTAACCCGCAGTTGAGTTCCTTACTTCGAGTGTTATAAAAATTTGATTTTTATTGATTGAATTTTAGGATAAACTTTCGTCTAATCTATAGGGTTTCGGTATTAAACGAACCCTTTAATAATTAATTCTCTTTTTTTTTCTAATGCTAAACTCTGGAGCCTCTTTCGACGTTCTCCCACTACCTATCTAAATTCTTAAAGTGATGATTTTTGTTCAGCCACACCCCTTTTCCCCGGTCAGGAAACACTATTCATCGACATATATCACGTGATCAATTGAAATGAGAAGTGATACATAAAAAAAGTTAGTAAAATCATGCAATGCATTGATTGTGATACGCTTTCCAGCATACCACAAATCGTTACTCAAGTTATCAGGATAATGGCTGTGAAATAAATATCGCTCATGTGCACTGACCTTTGACCCCATTTCGATGATATTAAACAGGACTGGTTCAGTGTACCTCCGGAACAACATATTAAAGTTATGAGAGGAAATGGATCCCTCTCCTATGTCCTGACCTTTGACCCCATTTCATCCATTTTTCAATAGGGTTCGTCCCCAGGATGTCCCCTACCACATAACAAAATTTCATCGAAATTGAATGATTTTTATGCGAGTTATCGTGCGGACAGACAGACAGATGGACAAAGCTGGAGAATATACGCTTCTTCAACCTACGGTTGGAATACGTTAACAAGTTAGTAAAATCATGCATTGCATTGATCATGATACGCTTTCCAATATACCAGAAACCATTACTCAAGTTATTACTCAAGTTATGAAGATAATGGCTGTGCAATACATCTCGGTCCTGTACCCTGACCTTTGATCCCATTTCGATGATATTCAACAGAACCGGTTCAGCATACCTCCGAAATAACATGATAAAGTTTTGTCGCAATGGAAGCATTTTTACGTTAGTTGTGATGCATAAGGGCTATGGAATAGATCCCGCTCCTGTGTTCTAACCTTTAACCCCATTGAGCCCATTTCAACAGGATTCGTCCCCAGGCAGGCCTCAAAAACATACTAACATTTCATCCAAATCGAAGAATGTTTACATAAGTTGTGACGCATAATGGCGATAGAAGTGATTCTGCTCCTATGTCCCGACCTTTGACCCCATTTCTCCCATTTCCAATAAAGTTTGTCCCCATGTGGTCCCCTACCACATACTAAGATTTCATCGAAATTGAACCTTTTTTACATTAGTTATGACGCATAAAAGCAGTTGAATGGATCCCGCTCTTATGTCCTGATCTTTGACCCCATTTCGTTCACTTTCAATAGGGATCCTTCCCAGATGTTCCCCTTCCACATACTAAAAGTTCATCGAAATCGAACGATTTTTACGCGAGTTATCGTGCGGACGGGCATACGCACACAACACGTAACGTAATGAGGCAGATGGGAATCGCGACCATCTGCTCGAAAAAGTGTGACGTCATAAAACTTTCATAGCATCTACACACAACGCGTGACGTAATGAAACAGATGGCTTGACAGCGCGCAAATATCTCAATAGCGAGTTTGTGACGTCAAAGATTCGTGGTAATTCGGGGTGGTTATTTAACGCAATAAACGAATTTTCCTGAAGTCGAGATCAAGCTAAATCGATTTCTAGTACCAGAAAATGGTAGGTTAACGACTTTCATCGAAATCTTCAGAGCGGTTTTAAAAATAAAATTTACATACATACAAGAATTGCTCCTTTAATAGTATGAGATAAGGGCGATGGAATGGATCCCGATCCTATGTTCTGACCTTTGACCCCATTTCGTCCATTTTCAACAGGATTTGTCCACGGGTGGTCCCTTACCACATACTAAAATTTCATCGAAATCGAACCATTTTTACGCACGTTATGACACATAAGGGAAATGGAATGCATCCAGCTCCTATGTCCTGACCTTTGACCCCACTTCACCCATTTTCAATAGGGTTCATTCCCAGGTGGTCTCGTACAATATACTAAACTTTCATCGACATCGAACCTTATTTACGCAAGTTATGACGCATAAGGGCAATGGAATAGATCCCGCTCCTATGCTGTGACCTTAGACACCATTTCGTCCATTTTCAATAAGTTTGTCCCCAGGTGGTCCGATACCACATACTAAAATTTCATCGAAATCGAACCATTTTTACGCGAGTTATGACACATAAGGGCAATGGAATGCATCCCGCTCCTATGTCCTGACGTTTGACCCCACTTCACCCATTTTCAATAGGTTTCATTCACAGGTGGTCCCGTACAAAAATTTCATCGACATCGAACCATATTTACGCAAGTTATGACGCATAAGGGCAATGGAATGGATTCCGCTCCTATGCCGTGACCTTTGACTCCATTTCGTCCATTTTCAATAGGGTTTGTCCCCAGGTGGTCCCATACCACATACTAAATTTTCATCATAATCGAACCATTTTCACGCGAGTTATCGTGTCGCCAGACGAACGGACAGACGGACAGACAAAGCTGGAGCATATACGCTTCTTCAATCTACGGTTGGAAAGCGTACTAAAAAGAGTATTTCATTTAGTCTTAGCTGGAGGAGAATGACAAAGAAAGTTTTTTCACTAGGAGAGCAAGAACCACCATGAACAAATACGCTGGTTGAGTTAGGAAACTTAAAGCAGATGCACGTAAACATCACTTAACGCAATGTATATGTAAAATACTTGCGTCACCACGTGATCTATGCTATTATTTAAGACTGTATTCATCATTAATCGTCAATCGTGTTTACCCCAGTGGAAACAAAAAAGATGACACCGAATTTTCTGCTGTAATGAGCATGTCTTTTGAATTCGTTCTGACCCGAATTAAATTTATCAAAGCTCAATGGAAAAGTATCAATATCTATGGAAACGGCTAGGAAAACAATCAACCGGGTTATACAATCGAAAAAACATCCAGAAAGAGAAATATCTGCTTAGTTCCACCAGGAGCTAAAAAGCATGTTACGAAGACTAACAAATGGCGCACAAAAAGTTCCTCATAGCACAAGGAAGGTACCAGAGACAAAAAGATTTTCAAATCGAACAGTTACAAGAAGAAATACTCGAGAGCATGAAACATTACATAAATCTATGCCTTTTACAGAACAATTTTGCATAATGTAAAAGTTGAAATTAGGCGAAAAATATCCGGCCTGGAAACGGTTATGCTAAGGAAAAATAACTTTTCAAATTCGTATCCCGGAAGCAGAAATAGCAAGAAAAAGGCTTCCACGTTTACGCCCCTAGGTGGAAATATTAAAGAGGATAGTGCTCTACATCTCTATTGTAGCGAATGGCATACTGTAAAGAAGAAATCTCTCCATAGTATTTTTTTCAGCTGCAAACTGAAGTATACATATACAACCTACCGACAGAAATGTGAACTACACAATTCCTCATATACTAGCCTAAAGTGTTCTGCAAGGTAAATGGCATCCGGTGTTGAAAGACTTTTGTAAATAGCACATGTAGAAGCAGAGATATTGTGAAAAATATCTCTGCTTTTGCTCCCCGCCCTAGCGGCGAAAGTGTGCATTATTTTGGGAAGAAAATGCGCACAAAACGAGTTTGCATAGTTAGTAGTATCTGACTGAAGGAAGTTTTCCAACGGGTATTTTAGTTCCGGATATATTGCTGTAAACGGAAACGGGAACTTACGCCCTCTGGTGGGAGACGTATGCGTTACCAGAAGTTTGATAATATATGACAATCATTTCGCAATAGAAACGCTCTCCAACAAATAACGAAATTTTCAAACCGGACTCTTAGAAACAGAGATATTGACAAAAATAAAGTATGCATCTACGCCCCATGGTGGGAAAAGCCATGGAATATTTTGAGGAGAAAGTAATCTCAAAAATTTTTTCGATGTGAGCGGTATCTGCCCACGAACGAATTCCTTCAGTCGAAATCTTAGAAGCTCTGATTTTGCTACAAACGCAACAAATATTTTTTACCCAAAATTAGAAATCAGATGCAGAAGATTTCCCATCAGGAGCTGTATCCTCTGCAGAAATAATTTTTTTTCAAATCGGAGTTTTAGAAGCAGAGATATCGGGGAAAACGCAGTTTACTTTTACTCCCGCTGGCGGAAAATCTATGCGTGACAACACCTAAAATAATCTTCGACATAAATAAAATCGAAAGGTAAAAGAATTTTTCGGACATTTAGAAGCAAATATATGGAATAAAATGTATTTTGAATTCGATATCAACTGCATTTACGCCCTC
This sequence comes from Macrothele yani, assembly GCA_039090855.1. NCBI lineage: Eukaryota > Metazoa > Arthropoda > Arachnida > Araneae > Macrothelidae > Macrothele > Macrothele yani. Next base: position 97,056,849 of record CM076991.1, read on the forward strand.
TAGCGGTAAAACTGTTCATCGTGAAAAACAAAAAAACGAAATAAAGGATCATCATTTACACGTTTCAAGCTTCCCAATGCAAAAAGAATATTTCAAATCGGACTATTAGTTGACGAGATATGGTGTCCACAGACGGACGGACAAACCGATAACAACATAAGCACGATCTTTTTTACAAAAGACGTTCCAAAAACAAAGGATCCTTCGGAGTTCAATAAAGGGCTTATTGTATGTGCACTACGGATGCAGCTAAGATTTGGAAAGCTGACTGGGTTATCAAAAAGTGAGATATCCCCCAGTGAAAAAATAATCCGTATCACTTGTGTAAGAGGCGTATCTATGAGGCGACGAAAATATGTCAGGAACGAGATCGCTGTCATCTGAGAAGGCTCGTTCGGAAAAACAGGACTTCCTGCGTACAGCATTTCACCAAAGCTTTCAATGAAGGATGTTACCGAGGTATGCGGAGGGTATTAAAAAGGACTGACACTGGCAGTCGTATGCTCATACGGAAACCAAATATTTCTGCGAAAAACTGGAAACTTCGTCTACAGTGGTGCCAGAAACACTGTGATTGGACACTGGAAAACAGGGGAAACATCCGATTGTCGACGAGACGCGGTACCCCTTGTTCTGTACTTACGGTAGGCAGAGAGTTTGTTGGAGCCGCATGAAGAAATGGTTCAGGTTTGCCTTTTAAACCCAACCCAAGGTTTTTAGGAGGCGTCAAGTTGTAAAGCACGTTCTGTTGGTATGGAACGGGTTCACCGATATTGCTAGAAAGTAGGGTGTCCTAAAAAGATTACTGGAACAATGTTGCTGATGAAATCCATCCTACAATGGACACTTTTTATGCAGCAGGCTGTTTAATGGAAAAAAAAAAAGCTACTCTCCATCGTGCAAGATATGTTCAACAGTCTTTCAACGATCATGAGAAGGACTTCCACCATCTTTCCTGGCAACTACAAAGCCTGGATATGAAATGAATTGAGAATGTACACTGTTGAGCCATTGCATTATGACCACCTACCTAATAAGCTGTAGGAATCCCTTTAGCCCGCAAAACACCGGCCACTCGGCAAGGCATCAATTCGATGAGGTGGCGATAGGTATCTTAGGATATCTGGTACCATACACTGAAGAGCAATTGAAATAGAGATAGCTGTCTAGTAACTTGTAGCACCACCTTTCGCCCTGATGACGGCGGCGATTCGTCTCGGCATGGACTCGATAAGACACCGGAAGCGTTGGGAAGCCACACGGATCCCCGACCCCTGAACAAACAAGCTCCAACAGTTCACTAAGATTTGATGGAGGGTCAAACATCTCTCTCGATGGCATCCCAGATGTGCTCGATGGGATTGAGGTCAGGTGACCTAGCTGTCCAAGGAAGCGAGGCCACGTCGGTGGAGTGCTCATCCAACCATTCGGATACAATTCGGGAGCTGCATTGTCTTGTTGCAGGATGAGGACCCCAGTGGGATGTTGAAGACGCACAAACGGCAGCATATGGTCGTCCAGGATATCCCAGTAACGTTGACCTATAAGGGACGATGTTACACGTACCAAGAGGCCCATTTCAGTCCACGTAAACAGTCCCCAGACGAGAATGCCAACCCCACCAGCTTGAAGAGTACCCTGTTTGCAAGAAGGATCCATCGCTTTGTGTGGTTTGCGCCGTACTCGTATCCTGCCATCCGCATGTACCAACTTGAATCTCGACTCATCAGTCCAGGCAACATTTTCCCACATGTCTAGGGTCCAGTGGCGATGTTCTCGCGCCCATGCTAATCTTTGCACCCTGTTATGTGCGGTCAGCAGCGGTACTCTCGTGAGACGATGGCTTCCGTACCCCATAGCGAGGAGATGGTTCTGGATGATGTGGCTGCTTACACGTTTTTGTACACCAGCGTTAAATTGCCGAATGATTTCTTGCCCCGTGGCCCGTCTATCCGCCATTACAATGCCAGCTAGCCGACGTTGGCCCCGCTCATCCGCCCGCTGTTTTCCACGGCAGTTGGCGCTTGCAGGGATGGTTTCACCGAATTCAATGTACTCACGGTGCGCCCGTGATACACTGGCTCATGAAAATCCCAGTGCCTGCACGACTTCCGAGATGGAGTGACCCATTCGTCTGTACCCGACAATTTGTCCACGATCAAATGCGCTTAGACCCTTCGTCTTCCCCATACTGCGTCCGACTCTTACTGATTCCCGTCGCATCACTCCTTATATTGTCGGATCGCTGCATACGTCATGTCGTTTCCGTTTACAGGGCCGCCCACAGCACCACATTTGCATAACGCCAGCTGTCTCTTATTCAATTGCTCTTCAGTGTAATGTCAACAGCAGCTCCTCCAGTTCCCGTACATTTGAGGGTGGTGGTGTGTGGAAACACAAGTTCGTCCGTGTCCTCTCACTCACCAGTAAGTCGTTCTTCCAACTGAGCTACGCGGACAGATTGTCTCACTTCAGATGTGTCGTGTTGATACATGTTTTCACCTCTGTAGTACGTCCCAGGTGATTTAGCGCGAACGCACTTTCCCAAGTGGAACCAAAAAGGTTCGACTGGGTTCAGGTCAGGGGTATTTGGATACCAGGGCATTAACACAAACTCACCAGCAATGTTCCTCGAACCACTCCTTCACGATTCTGGCAGTGTAGCATGGCGCATTATCCTATTGGTATTGACTATTACCAGCAGGTGCTATGAGTGGGGGAACTTGGTCCGCAACGATGCTTAGATACGTGACAGCTGTAAGGGATTTTGCTATTGGGATAATAGCGCCTAGAGGGTTCCAAAGGAAACATTGTCCACAGCACAACGCCGCCACCTCTGGCTTGTTTCCGCCCTACAGTTTGTACAGGTGCCATGGCCTCCGTTGGTAATCGGCGTACCCTTGCTCGGTCGTCTATGTAATGCACCCGGAATCTAGATGCGTCAGATCAGGATACTTTCTTACAATCATAAATGGCCGAATCTCGATGATCTTGAGCCCATTCCATGCGTTGTAGGCGATGATGTGCAGTGAGCATCTTGACACGGCTGAGTCTTCGGTTACGCAGGCCCATGCGCAGAAGGCCGCGATGAACTCTATGCTGTAACACATTACCCTGATGACCACTGTTGTAACAGTGGGTGATTTGTCGCTCTGTGGGGTCTCTGCGGTCGTTGTGAACAATGAGTGACAATCTCCGCTCCCCTCTGGCATCAATGAGCTGCGGACGACACACAGCTGCACGACGGTTCGTCGTTTGGCCATCTGTGCACCGCTTTTGATACATACTCACTATAGCTGTACGTAAACAACCTCCAAGCCCCGCCGCTTCCGAGATAGTAGCTCCGAGGCGCAATGCCATCACAATTTGTCCTTTATCAAACTCCGATAAATCGGCAGCTTTTGCCATTCTGACTCCGAACACTCTATTATCCGAAAGCCGGTCCTCGAGTTGTATATATACAGCTCTGTGAACTTCAACTATGCAAACGTTCGGTCTCCAGGCGCGCTCATTTCTCTAGGATATGTTTAGTCCTAATGGAAGGGCTCATCAGTGTATGATATATGTTAGAAAAATAGAACTGGGAGCAAAGTTCTCTTCCCTCCAATCTGAGCTAGATAAAGGACTGTCCGGTGAACTGGTATTCTGTTAACTAGATGCACTCCAACGCATTATGCAATATATGCTAATCTCATACGTGCTGTGATTAGGGCTAAAGAAAGTCTTGAACACAAGTTTCTAATTCAGTGTCCGATATTAGTGTAAAATCTCTAAGTCTTCTCCCGACACTAGCTTGGAGATCAGACAGTTGCTTCGAGAAACAGAAGCAAGCACACCACCCATGCGTCGTCTGGGACTCGATCCCGGGCTCAGCTGGGATCACGTATCAGACAAAAGAGCATCTGACCACTCGGTCATTCCAGCTGTGAAAATATATATTCTCATGGCAGTAAAGAGCTTTATTTGCAATAATACAGTACGCAAGTAAACCCCTTAAGCGGCCGATGTATCTGGACCAAATGCTGCCCTCAGTTTTCTGCGCTTCCCAAACCTATATGTTCTCATAGAGGTCCGAATTTAGAAAGCTGCGGCAAAACGATTAATTTCACCGTTTCAGCTAGGGAACACCAACCACAAAACTGTCGCTGGTCGTAAATCCTCTCTCTCTAGAGACCTCTCAGTCTTTTCCTCAGTCTCTGCATCTCTCCGTCCACCCCCCCCCTCTATCTTACTCTCTCTCTCTCTCTCTCTTTATCTCTATGTTTCTCACTCTATTTCTCTCTGACTCTGTCTGTCTCTCTGTATCCTCCCTTTCTCTCTCTTTCGCTCTCTTTCTGTTCTAGTTCCTTATTCCCTGCTTCATGACTGAAGTCCCGATGAGGAGCGTCATTGGATAGAAGCAAATGATTCAGACATGCAATTCTCTGTGATGGGTAAAATCAATCGTTTCAACCTCGTTCGGTCCACTTAGACAGCGAATTCATTCATTCGAGCTGATTTCAGCCCATTTTGCTAACCTCCAATTAATTCCTTCCAGCCGGTTAAGGAGATTTAAACATGAGATGATATTCCTTGCACATGGCATAAATTATTTCCTGTACAATGACCAAGAAAAATGATGCATTCTTCCCACATTTAAGGTTAAAAATTCTAGCACGGTAAAGAATAGATATTTTCAAAAATTCATGGAGAGCGTTTTTTCATCTCCATTTCTTTCTAGAATGAAAACTCACACATCTGAGGCTCAAGAAGGCCAAACAGATGAATATTAGATTGGACAAAATTAGGATTGTTTTGCTCAGCTTCGTATTCACTTCCCTTATCAACGTGATCAGCATTTGACTCAGCTCTTCTTCAGTAAAAGATTGACACAAAAACAGATCAGTCGATTTTACAGAAGTGGTGGTTCACACCCAGACCCAAAAGTACGAGAAGACTACGCTAAAGACTACCTGTCTGCTGGACTGCCTTTTGGAATTTCTTCAACGAATGACGCAAAAGAGCTTTGACGTTTCTACTCCTACCATTTGCCAGTCAAGCGAGATGGTAACAAAGAACTCAGGAGAAAAGCTCGCTTCCCTATTATAAAGCAAACCAAAGTTAAATGTCGTGAGAAAGTTATGCCATCGCTATCCACATCATGTGCTCTTCCTCAGTCATTGTAGAAGTTCGAAGAGACGATAAAAGTTATTTGCAGAAATGTCTTTCTATTTCTCTTTGGTTCCAGTTATCGACGTAACAGTAAAAACAATTGTTGTTTCCATGAGTCAACGAAGCTCGAACTTCTATCCAATTCTCTGCGTTAACCTCTCCCACACCTTTCAGTCATTACGTATTTCATCCCCAGGTTTCAGTGAATTACGGAAAATTCCGATGTAGAAATATCTTTTTCTCGCTTGCAAGAAAATGCAACACACATTACTCGTTTCTTAACAAATCCACAGCCTGATAGACAAGCGTTTCTTTACAAGGCCACAATCTGATAGACAAACGTTTCTTAACAAGGCCACAACCTGATAGACAAACGTTTCTTGACAAAGCCACAACCTGATAGACAAACGTTTGTTAACAAGGCCACAACCTGATAGACAAACGTTTCTTGACAAAGCCACAACCTGATAGACAAACGTTTCTTGACAAAGCCACAACCTGATAGACAAACGTTTCTTAACAAGGCCACAACCTGATAGACAAACGTTTCTTGACAAAGCCACAACCTGATAGACAAACGTTTCTTAACAAGGCCACAACCTGATAGACAAACGTTTCTTAACAAGGCCACAACCTGAAAGCTTCATCACATGAAGCTATTGCAACGTAACAGCCCTTCACTGTGCATTTAATTCCACGCGATTTCTTATTTTTGTCGGTGTTTCTACACTATGAAAACGTTATTTATCGAAATTCTGAACCCGGTCCAGAGAGACTCGGTCATTCAATGTAGTAATAATGTAGTTTAAGCGCAATAGACAAAACTTTAGAGATACCTACTTGAGAGCGTGTTGATCCTCCTCTAGCGTGAATAACAGCCTGTACACCCCGAGGCACAGACTCCACCTGATCCCGGAGGTAATGTCAGCCATGCCTCTTGCAGCATTGTTCACAGCTTCTCCTGAGACGTCGGTCTATGATCTATGGATCTGACGTTCCACTCCACGGAAATCCAGTCAGCTTCCACAGGGTTTAAAAATCCGGATACCTTGGTGTTCGTCAAGACAAGCCTGAATGGCCGCTGCCCGGTGGATGTCACGCATTTTCCTGCTGAAGCAAACCATTGGCCACAGTATGTCTCAATGCCATGAAAGCGTGTAGGTTGCCAGCCAGCACATACTGGTAGCGCGCAGCGTTTAGGGTTCTCTCCAGATACACTAAGGGACCTAACTAATGTGTCACATGAGAATGATACGCAAACCATAACAGAGCCACCACCGTCTTGAGCAGAGCCGACGAGACACAACAGAGCCACCACTGTCTTGAGAAGAGCCGACGAGGCACAACAGGGCCATGGCCTCATGCTGTCCACACCACATCCGGACCTTTTCGTCAGTTCGGTACTGCCTAACACGGGATTCATCTGACCTTAGGCCGAGACGCCACTTTGCAGAGGTCCATTTTTGAAGTTCCCGGTACCAGGCGGGGCGTAATATTTGGTGACGTGCAGTCAACAGTGGGACACTAGTAGAGTATCAGCTCCCGTAGCTCAAGGTATACAGTACGCGCAGTACCCTTCGCTGACAGACGCTGCTTCGGCTTCCGATATTTAAACTGGATGCAGTTTGCGCAGCCAAGCAGTTGGACTGTACGATCCTGGATAACCTGCGTCGACCCGGGCCAGCAATGTTGTGTGGTCGGCCACCACTTTCTCCCTGGGAATTGGCACATCCGTTGATGGTATATTCGCAGTACACCATTGATACCAGTGTACCCTAGATTTCTTACGATTTGGGAGGCCCATCTGTCTTGCACTGACAATGCGGCCACGATCAAAGTCGCTTAGATCACCACTTTTACCCATGAACGTCGATTATAACACACTGTTGGAAAGTCCTGCTCTCACCGGTGTGTCACAATATCTCTTGCTTTCGGTTTGGGTCTGTCCTGCTCTGCGCGGAAGCTGCCAACGTCAACTTCCCATCACCCCTATTCCTGATGTTTTGTCTTCTGAGTATGTGTATAATTATGCACGAAAATGGGATGATACTCATGTACAACGAACATAATTTATCCGTGTTTTAACCAAGGAGGTTAGAAGTAGGAGGAGATGGCAACAGCCCCTCTCCCTGTGCTTCTGGCGTGACGCCACTTTTGATCAGCTGATACGCCAATGCGCCCAACCTGAGAATCTCCTGTATCTCTATGGAGAAATTGAGATTTTGAACGGGTTTTTCGGACCCTTACTCTACCCATACAGGAATGAAAAAATTAAGGCTGAAATATTCATTCCCATAATTAAAAATTTCCAGAAAAAACACGAAAATATGTGTTGGTATTTCTTTAAAAAAATTTACAAAATAATGATTTTTTGAGCGGAAGTGCATAGTGCGCATGGTTACTTGCATTCTGCCCATGTGCAAGTAATCATGTTTAAAATATAACCAAAAGCCTAATGTTAACAAATAAGAAGACCGAAATATCCCTTTTTTCTATCCTTGGTTTGCATGCGCTAAGCAAAACTGCTTAGGCCACAGAAAGTGACGTCACGTTTCCGAACTTCCGCAGCGCAGACTCCCACCACCTCAAAGAGAGGACAGAAACAGCTGATCTGTTTTGGCTTCACTCAAAACGGTTCCCTTCACCTCCTCTTCTTTTAACCTCCTTGGTTTGAACCCAGTTTAAAAAGGGGTCAAATCGTATGAATTTTATAACCACTAGTGAGTAAATATGTAATTCACAAAATGAAGTACTTACTTATCTAAGGTTGAGTTCTTTCCAATCTGCGTTTGAAACAGCTGTGTGTACTTGTGAAGACCGGGAACACACTGTTTTAAATTTTGGAAAGAAACAGAATTGTAACAAACCAAATCCTCGGAATCATTCTTGTCTGAAAAAATATAAAGAAAATGAAAAAAAGATTACATATGTTTCATTGTAATTTGGTACACAACGATTGTAAGAAACCATACATTTCAGTGTTTAAAATATCTATGCCATCAATGTTGAGAACAATTACATTAAAATACGATAAAAGATAGTAATAGAGGTCCATAATCTTTTTCGGAAACCCTTGGGGCCAATTGTGTTTCGTATTTCATAATAAAGTTAGCACCCCCAGTGGGAACTAGTGCAGCACCCATTAATACTGCAGCAAAAAGTATGAGTACTTACACTAAGTGGAATAAATAAAGACTACAAAAAGTGGGGTAATAAGACTGCATGTACTACTATCGTTTATTTATACAGTAATATAATGATTAACTAAATAATGGGATAGTTACAAACCATAAATGCTCAACGACATTTTATTTCCAAGAAAAACATTCGGTAAAACTTGGACATACCTTCAAATGAACTGTAATCAAACACATTAATATTTCTGTAGAGAAACGCATGAATATCCACACTAAGTGGGATATGTAAAGACCATTAATAGTACAAGTATTACAGTTTATTTATATGCTGGAAGTGACTTAGTGGAATAAATGTAGAACGTGAATAATCTAGGACATGTACGCTACAGGTTCATACTAAGCCAAATACTGTACTTTCTTTTCTATTTCTCACGGTTATCTGCAACTCTTTTTGACATTTTTACAGTGCAATTAAACACAGTCGCAAAAACAAAATATCAGCGAACAGTAGCGCTTGTACTTTTGTGACAAGTGCAAGCGCTGAGACAGAATTGACACCTGCCACTCTGGCTATATGTTCTGCGTCACTTCGTCACGTCACACCTTGAGTGACGTGGAAGTAGGGGAGGAGTTGGATCAGCTGTTTCAGCGCCAAACAAGCCTTGTTATGCAGAGATGACTAAAGTTCCACACACCTGGAGAAAACTTCGGTTTTCGGAACTTTTCGGATTTCGGAATTTCGGATACGGAACTGTGGAACTGTATCAGTCTGACGAAATACTCGAATACATGAACTCCATAAGTTTTGAGATCAAAAACGTTTCGTTAAACCGAGCGATCAAATCTCACAGCAACACACGTGAAAAGTAATGAAGGGTAATGCGAAATAATGCATAATAACCGTAGGAAGGTGGAAGTAGAAGTTTGATGCCAATACATAGGAAGTAGAAAGCAGAAATTTGATGCAAGAAGACTTAGGAAGGAGAAAGTAGAAGATTGATGCAAGAAGACGTAGGAAGGATAAAGTAGAAGTTTGATGCAAGAAGACGTAGGAAGATGAAAATGAAAGATTGATGCAAGAAGACGTAGGAAGTTAAAAGTTACAAATAAAATGCTTTTAATTCCTTTCGAATTTGTTGTCTGTTTTGGAGTTTCAGGATCTCCACAAGCATCCAATGCTGCAAAGTGTCGTCGAGAATTTTGTGCGGATTTTGAACTCAGAAAATATGGTAACTCTAGGTTGTAATTTTCATCGTATTGCTGTTTCATATTTAAATAAACTATTTTCATTTGTTTTAAATTGCTTCCAGTGTTAACACTGGAAACGCACACTCTTAGTTTCTGACTGTCCCAATGGTCGGCGTATTACACGCATATAAGGTTCTGAAACACTATACATATATTGTATCAGCAGAACTCAGAAATGTTTGATTAAACAGCGCTTTGATTTATTAAAACGTTCCCAAGCCATTACTATAAACTATACAAGGTTACGGTTTTAGCCGAGATGTCGCAATATTTTCTTGCATCTGTAAGGAGTTTTCCACAGTTCCGTCTTACAAATCAGTGAAGCGTTCATTAGAACTTCAGCCGCTGCGTTTTAAATAAAGGACTTCAAAACGAACTCTCAAGCTGTGCTATTTTTATTTACTTAATAGAGAACTAAGGTTTGCAAGTTGCTAATGAAATATTTAATTATTATGGTGGTAGTGCTCATATCAATAGTATTTAGGTTTCGTTCCAATTTCTATACATATGGGAATGTGGCACAGATGAAATAAAATTTTGGAGAGAAAAAGAAATACCTTTTGTGCCCAAAATTATTTCTGTTTCCTTTGACCATTCTTACTATTCTGGATTTCCGAAAATTAGTGCTAAACAAATCATACGTTATTTGTGTTATAATTCTGATGCCAATCGAATTATACACAGTATTTCCGTTATCCCTCACTCTTAACAGTAAAAATGGTGACACATGATTTATATATGATTTATAATTACTAAACACGTGGTGTTAAGATAGAATAAAAATAGCAACGTTTCTCACAATAAAATTTTTATGATACGTCGACTATAATTTCGCAGAACGTTTGGTTCGGCATCATCAGGACGAATGGAGCGTAAACATTTAAATTGTTGTGACATCATCAGAGTTCTGACGGTCATGGGTTTTGGTGAGTTGTTTCCACGGGCTTGAAAGATATGGAGTCGACGTCATGTCACTGACAAGCTGTGAAGAGTTCCGGTATATGAGAAAAGATTTTATTATACAAGTATTAAGCTTGATAGTCGAATCAGGTATATCCATAAGTGTAGCGTTTTCAAACGAAAAACTATTGTTGTTTTTTGACAATGTTGAGCTACAGACGACTTCTTCAATTCATAGTTCCGTACGTAGGTCTTGTGTTCATTCACACGGAAACTTAAAGCCCTGAGGGTCTGTCCGATATTTATGAAAGTCGACATTCACAAGGTACCTGATAAATTCCGAAGGAATTTATGTCTTCGACATAGTCTATTGATTCGTAAAAATTCATATTGTTTAGGGGTTTGAAACTGAATCTGAAATTAAAACTTTTGAAAATTTTTGATGTTCCTAAGCAAATTTGTGGAGCAAATGGGATAACCACCCAATTCTTTCGTATTGAGAGGTCTATTAGCGTGAGCGAACAGACAGGCTTCGGTTTCCTAAAATTTTGAACAGCTTTGTCTATAACGGAAAGGCTATATCCTCTGTGTACTGCAATTCGTTTCAGAAAATCAAACTCTTTCTGTAAGGAATCCTCATTTGAGCAATCATGAATTGCCACAAATATTGTGCAATACATATATGCTCAACAATGTTCAACCTTGTGCAATACATATATGCTCAAGAATGCTAAACTTTGTGCAATACATATATGCTCACCTGAGGATTCCTTACAGAAAGAGCCTGATTTTCTTGAACGAATTGCGCGGATATCCCATTTGCTCCTCAGATTTGCTTCGAAATTTCAAAAATTCTCAAACGTTTTAACTTCAAAGTTATTTTCAAACCCATAAACAAGATGAATTTTTACGTATCAAAAGACTACGTCGATCACAAATTCCTGTGTAATTTATCAGATATTAATACCTTGTGAATGTGGACAGACATGAAGCAGGACTTGTGTATATAGGACAGACCTGCAGCAGGACTTTTAGTTTCCGTGTGAAGGAACACAAGACGAAGAAATTACGGAACTATGAACTGAACATGTTGTCTATAGCTCAACATTGTCACGAAAATAACCATACATTTTTGTTTGGAAATGCTACGCTTATTGATAAATCTGATTCAAGTATCAGCCTCACATATTAGAAGCTTTCCACATACACCGGAACAGTGGCGGCCCCCAGGTCCGGGCATACCGCGTAACCGCCCAGGGTCCCGCATCCCGAGGAGCCCCTCACCGCCTCTGGAGAGCGAAGGACCTGGCCCCCTCAAGGGCAAGGGCCGCCACTGACCGGAACTCTTCAAGGCTTGTCAACGACATGACGTCGACTCCATATCTTTCAAGCACGTGGAAACAATTCATCAAAATTCGTGATCGTCAGACCTCTGATGATGTCACAATGATTTAAATGTTTACGCTCCATTCATCCTGATGATGCCGATCAAACGCTCTGCGAAACTATAGCCAAATGAATAACACATTTTTCATTGTAAGAAACGTTGCTATTTTTATTCTATGGCAAATTATTTCTCATCTAAACCCTTTTTTTAATTGGTACTAGATTCGTTGAACAATACGATACAATTACCTCTCTTACCAATTCTTAGAAACGGTAAGAAAAAAGTCACAAAAAACAACTTGGCAGGTGGCCAAATTTACTAAAAAGTGTTCATACCCACAAATTTGTCAATCATGGGTTCCAGTACTTTCAGGAATTCTTTAAGGGCAAATTCATACAGTTCGTAATCCTGAAATGAGCATTCCATTTTGTCCCCTAGTTTGGCGCAGGTGAAAGCCGTTGTCAAAAGGCTAAAAGGTAAAGGGCAAAAGTAAGAACATACGTTTCGTAATAGCATACATTTCCTAAATAACTTGGGGTAAAGTAAATTTTATTAACATATTAGGCATCAGTTTCCATGCACATGACTACAAAAGCATGGCAGTTTATCGTTTCTCGGAACAGAGAAAACCAAATACTAATGTTTTTAAAAGAGAAATTCTATCCTATGTCTGCAATGTAAATTCTTTTGTACACATTTTCTCGAAGACTATTACTTTGTAGTGTTTGAAATTGTGAGCACAAATAAAAACGACTTATAGCTAAGATGTGCCACAGTTATTATTCTGAAAAAAATTGTCAGGATGTTTTTAAATATTCAATTTATCTGACTCGAAAGTATTCCAATTTGGGCGCTAGATGGCGCGATAAGCAGTGTTTCTGTCAGGAAGAAAGGAAATCTCTCATTTCTGTCTATTTTTTTAAACATCTAGGCCAATATAAAACATTAAATGGGGCCAAAAGTGATATTGTAATCTTGTCTTCTATATATCATCTTAAATCCTACTGTACGTTCATTTATTGAAGAGAAAAATTTATAGAGAGTGTACATTAGCAGAGAACCCCCGAATTTGAGCTATAGAAACTCCGCCCACCCACGAAGCTCCACCCCTAACAACGTTATTGGTTAAAACGTAACAGCGCGTATTTTGTCTTTTCATTGTTGAGCCAACGAGAGACCGCTTCCGTTCTGAATATGGCGTGGTATGAAGTGACTCTGTGACACCAATTACTAAGACAGTCCATCAAGACGTAAAAGCCACGCTCGAGGAATGATTTTTGCGCCATCTATCGCAGAAGGGGAACCCTAACAATCATTCAAAGGCAGCCTTAAGCGAATAACTCCTACACTGTTAAACATTTTGTGATAGGTTGCACCAAAAAGCTGTGCTACACCACATTCTGAGAAACGATACACCATTGTGTGATGCAAACAAAACCCAACAAGTTTATATATATCATATATATATCAAACGGGAGGGATGCAAGGTCAGGTGATGCATAACATCACAGCCTCTCCTTGACAAATGTCAACCCCGCCTTCTCGTGGTGCATCCTGTTCCCACTAAAGGGGCTCTGACGACCGCCCATAGCGGTATAACTATACCATCGGGATCAGAGGAAATTCTATCCCACACTCACCAACCCGCTTGGCCAGCGTGGTGAGTTATGGCCAAACCCCTCCAAAATGATTCCACAACTTAAATCTTGGCCCTCAGTCTCCGGCAGCTGGAATGTACCTGGCCAAGGCAGCGGCCAGTGCGACATGAAGGCAGAGGGTGCTAAGAATCCCCGGAGGACCGGACTAGGCTGCCATCTGATGCTGACCTTGGCTACTTACAATGGACGCTCCCTATCTTCTGATTCAAGGCTTCTTGAATTGGAAGAGGAACTACAAAGGATCAAGTGGGACATCGTGGGGCTAAGTGAGGTAAGGAGAAAAGGAGAAGATCTCATCGAACTGAAAAGTGGACATCTCTTCTACTATCGTGGGACAGATACTGGCAGAACTAGTGGTGTTGGATTTATAATAAACAAGAAACTGAAGGATAAAGTTGTAGAAGTTGAAAGTTCCTCTGACAGAGCTGCACGACTTGTTATCCAACTCTCGAAAAGATACCAGGCTCAGATTATTCAAACTTATGCACCCACCACAAGTCATCCTGAAGAAGAAATTGAAGAATTTTATGAGGAAATTTGTCATCTAAATAATAAAGGTAAGCAGCACTTGAAAATAATTATGGGAGATTTCAATGCAAAAATAGGGCAACGGCAACAGAATGAAACTTCAGTAGGTAAATTCGGTCATGGCAACAGAAACCAGCGTGGAAATACTCTCGTTGAGTTTGCAGAGGCAGAAGTGTTTTTCATCTTGAACTCCTTCTTCAAGAAAAAGCCACACAGGAAATGGACATGGAGACATCCAAATGGGACGACAAGTGAAATTGATTTTATTATGTGTAACAAAAAATTCGTCATAGAAGACTGCAGTGTGCTAAACAAGTTCAACACAGGTAGTGACCATAGATTGGTGAGATGTAAGATGCACCTCAACACTAAACTTGAACGTGGCAAGCTCATAAGACAAACAAAATCTATTGACATAACCAACCTTAAAAACACCATAATACCTTCAAGTTAGAACTGAAGAACAGGTTCTCTGCTTTAGAAGGCCTAACATCGGAAGAAGTGGACATCTCTGAAGTTAACAGAAAAGTAACCAAAGCTCTTATGGAAACAGCAACAAAATTAGCTGGGTCTAAGAACAAGTTGCATGTGAACAAATTATCAGGAAAAACCAAAATGTTGATGCAAAAAGAAGAGAGATGAGGACAACTGAAGAAGATGTGACTTCCAAAGTGGAATATATAGAGCTATGCAAGACAGTAAGAAAAAGTATCACTGAAGACGTAAGGAAATTCAACTGTGAACTAGTGAGGAAAGCAATTGAAAACAACCAAAGCCTAAAGATAGCAAAGGGACATCTCAGTAAGGGAAGAAAACAGATTATGGCACTGAGAAAAGAAGATGGTTCTGTAACAAGAAATAGAGGCGAAATTTTGACAAGAGTGAAAGATTTCTACTCCAAATTATATGAAAGGGATGATATATGCACTCCAGACATCATGAAAGATACCAGTACCAGAGTTCCTCCAGTCCTTCCAGCAGAAGTTGCACATGCAATCAAGAACATGAAGCGAGGAAAAGCTCCAGGAGAAGATGGAATTACTGTAGACATCATACAAGAAGCAAGTGGAGAAATCGAAACAGTACTCGCCCAAATTTTCACTCGATGCCTTAATGAAGGAAAGATTCCTGAGGATTGGAACACCGCTACAATGATCCTGCTACATAAGAAAGGTGACATTGAGGATCTCGGAAACTACAGACCTATCAGCCTCCTATCAGTAGTTTATAAAATCTTCACTAAAGTTCTTTCACACCGCTTGAAGGTAGCACTAGACATGGCTCAACCGAGAGAACAAGCTGGATTCAGGAGTGGCTACAGCACAATAGATCATATCCACGTGCTGAAAGAACTAATTGAAAGAGAGAGGGAATATGAACTTCCATTGTGCATGGCTTTTATCGATTATGAAAAAGCCTTTGATTCGGTGAAACCATCAGCAGTTACAATGGCTCTGAAAACCTGCGGTATTGAAGATGCATACATTAATATTATTAATAACATCTATGAAAATGCAAGTGCAAAGATTAGGCTGTTTGAAAATACAACACACGTAAAAATTGGAAAAGGAGTGAGACAAGGTGACACCATATCTCCGAAGCTCTTTAATGCCACATTGGAGGGTGTTTTTCAGTCGCTGAGCTGGGAAAACAAGGGGATAAAGATTAATGGAGATTATCTAACCCACCTTCGTTTTGCTGATGACGTAGTCATTTTTGCAACTACCCCATCAGAGCTGCAGAGTATGATCCAGGAACTTGCTGACAAGAGTAAAGAAGTGGGATTAAAAATGAACTTTCAGAAGACAAAAGTGATGTTCAATGCTTTTACAAGAAATGAAGATTTATCGATTGATGGAGAAAAGCTGGAGATAACAGACACGTACGTTTATCTTGGACAGCAGATATCAAGTGAGGGTCACATTAGTGAAGAAATTAATCGGCGTACAAAACTTGCCTGGAGAGCTTTTGGAAGAAACAGCATAATTTTCAAGAGCAATATGCCATTATGTCTTAAAAGAAAAGTGTTTGATCAATGCATCCTTCCAGTGCTTACGTATGGTGCAGAGACGTGGACCTTAACTAAAAGAGACATACAAAGGCTGCAGACAACTCAAAGAAGCATGGAGAGGTGCATGCTTGGTGTAACCAGGAGAGATAAGAAGAGGAACACGTGGATCCGAAAAATGACAAGAGTGCAAGACATCATGATCAGAGTTAAATCCCTGAAATGGCAATGGGCTGGACATACTGCCAGAAGGACAGATCATCGATGGACAGCCGAAATTTTAGATTGGATTCCAAGGGACAGGAAAAGACCCAGAAGAAGACCACATAGGAGATGGGTGGATGAAATTCGAAAGTATGCAGGGGTGACATGGAGGAGACTGGCACAAGACAGACCGTTGTGGAGGAAACTTGGGGAGACCTTCGTCCAGCAGTGGATTGATAATGGTTGACAATGATGATGATGATATCAAACGGGAAACGGACCCGGATCTCTTTAGCTTGCTACACTTGCATTACCAGGCCAAAGTAATTTTCAAGTTTTCTGAAGCATGGCAATGAGGGCAAAAGTAAAACGCACGGTGTTCGTATGCGGACAGTTCCGCGAATGTGCCTTTCGCATATTTGTGAAGAATTATTCGCTCTCCGTTCGTTTCTTATGCACTGGTCACAAAACGTTAGGGATATTGCATGAAATGAAGATGTATGTAGCTTACTCAAGTAAGATGCATTGAAACATCAGTGGGGCTGCGGAACACAAACGAAAAACAGTGCATTTACAAAAACAATTTATTGTGGAATTTCTGTACACAACAAAGTAGCCCTGCAATATGCACAGTGCGTCAAAGAACCTTTAAGACTGGGTCTGTAAAATGAAATAGAAACAAGAAATTGTATTTTTTTTTTTTGGTTTGTTATTCAAAATAAGTCCCGGCTTCAATACACTTGTTACAGCCATTTAATAATGATTCGAATGCCTGTTCCAGTTCACTTTGCGGAATTGCCTCCAAAGCACGCGTCGAAGCTGTTTGTATGGTCGAAATATCATTAAAATAACACCCTTTTAACGTCATTTTAAGTTTTGGGAACAAAAAAAGTCGCAGGGTGCTAAATCAGGCGAATACGATGGATGATTCAACTCACAGACGTTATTTTTTGCCAAAAATCTACGAACAAGAAGTGAGGTGTGACTGGGTGCATTATCGTGCAACAAACACCAACTGTTTTCATCTCGATATTTTGGACGAATGCGACGAATTTTGCCCATCAAACGCCTCAAAACATTTAAATAAAACTCACCAATAATTGTTTGTCCACTTGGAACAAATTCTTTGTGGATAATACCCTTACTATCGAAGAATTTAATGAGCAGTGTTTTGATTTTCGATGGAGCTTTTCTTGTTTTTTTGGCTTGTGGTGAGTTTTTTGACTTCCATTCCGCACTTTGTCGCTTTGTTTTAGGATCATATTGAGAACACCATGTTTCATCACCAGTAACAATCGATTTTAAGAAGTTTGGATCATTTTCAGCGGCTGTAATGATGTCTCTGCAATGTGCACTTTTCCTTGATTTTTGTTCATTGGTTAACGTGTGTGGAACAAATTTAGCACAGACTTTTGTTTTGCCCAAATCTTCATGCAGGATGGTTCGAATTGTTTCTTTGATGATGTTTAAAGACTCTTCCATCATTCTTAGTGACGCACATCGATTGTTTGCCACAAAATCACGCACTTTTTCAAGAATCTCGGGTGGCCTAGATGAACTTTGTCTTCCGGTATGCTTATCATCTTCTAGCGTCTCTCTTTCGTCCAAAAACGTTTGTGCCACAGGAAAACATTTGATCTACTTAAGCAAAACTCACCGTAAACTTGTTTCATCATTTGGTACGTTTCCGAGGCACTTTTACGAAGTTTTGCGTTAAATTTAATAACAGCCCTTTGTTCCATCTTAATAATTCAACTTAAAAAAAAAATTACTTCTCTAATGAACGCCCGTTTTGTTTGAGTTTTTCACAACTGCGCAGTACGTTTGGCAGAAAGCAAGCAGATGGCCATGGTTTATAACGCATTCGCGATTACACTGGTGCTGCGACCGTAGGCTGAAATCTAGCGCCAGTCTTAAATATTCTTTGATGCACTGTGTATGTACATAGACAAAATAGTAAATTCCGAGAATATGTATACCTCTGGACTTCAGAACTTGGTTACAGCAATTCTGTGTCGAAGAAAGTCTTGCCACTTACGAGACATACTTATAATGACATTATTCATGAGTGCCTGGGCCATCTCATCCCATTTTACAGGGAACATGTTACGGAGGTCTTCCAGTGTACTAGGGTACGGAATGTGGTTATCCAGACGTAGCTGTACAGCGTCCTAGATGTCCTCAATGGGATTAAGGTCAGGACACCTCGGAGACATCTGCAACGATTCAATCCCATGCTTTTCCAACCCATAATAGCACACTCCAGCCACGGAGGCTTATTGTACTGTCATAAAGAAAATAAAATGTATATCCAATAGCAGTGTGAAAGAGTGTCACAAGGACGCAATGATCGCGTTTCGATACACTCAGGCATCGCCTTGACAAACGTACAAGAAAGTACGTCCATTAAAACACTATCCTGTCCAGGTCAGAACTGACTGCCACTGGTTTGGTTGGACTGGCTGCATATAGTGGGGTAACTGTGGTTGCATTCGTTTGACGGATCTCTTCACACGCGTCCTCCTGGAATATCAGGATAAAGTGAGAATCCAGATTCGTCTGTGAAAAGCATATTTTGCCACCCTCTATCCCGTGACATATACTGTTGGGCCCAGGCACATCTTTGACGACTGTGAGCTGGTGAGAGTGCTGCGGCCACATTGCTCTGAATCCTTACTCGTGAAGACGGTTTCGTATCGTTTACGTACAAACTGTTATACGAGAAACAGTTCGAAGTGATTCCCGGAGTTGGTCACTGGTAATATTAGGTCTTCTCCGAGGTGTTACTGTCAGATAGCGGTCGTGCCTAATGGTCGATATTCTCGAGCATCTACTCCTGGGTTGATCTACAACATTTTCATGCCATAGAAATCTTGTGTGCCTTACTACACTTTGCGAAGCCCCTAAAGCAGCAGCCACATCTGTTTGCGGTACACCTGCCTGTTTATACTAGAATGCCACATAGACAAAATTCTGTTGTCAATGCTTAAACGTCTTCTGGGTATCATTTCAGGTAATTAATCCCACACAAAACATACAGGAAACGTCTAGACCAGGCAGTGAAACGACCCGTTTGTCACTTCTCATATAGGGTACCTTTATCGGAGCTCGCACGCTACGTGTTGAATTGTCACGATTCTAATTTATATTTGATATAGCTACCCACGCTGATAACCGATCTCCAGTAGTCGCGAAGTTTGCACATTACCGCGTTTTTCCTTCGAAACCGCAACATCCCTGATTTTTTTGCGACCAGTGTATTTTTAGGTATGTCTTGTTGAGATTAATGATTCATGATACATCCCATTGGCAATAAATGTATTCTGATTCATGCAGTTCATTTGTGATTCGTAAGGTTCGTATTCTTTCTGTAAGGAATTGATATCTGCTACATATTGAGTATATTCATTTAGAAAAGATTTTCTTTCGTGAGGTGAAGAACCAAAGAAATTAGGGTAATTCAATCATTTTACAGTAAATCTTTTTTCAGCCATGTGAAATTAAAAAAAATGAAAAATACTTGCCTGATGAGTAATTCCGATGATCCATCTTTGAGCACTTTGTTTGAGCTACTTTTATGAATATTAGATATTTCGGAAGTAACACAGTCTTTGATCTGTTGAATCCATTTATTAGCATCTTTTTCAGTGCAAGATGGCTTAACATTAACTAAGAAAGAGAAATTTTTTTAATGAGTTTTCAAGTAAAGTTCAGGGAATCAATATGGTATAATATGTTTTGCATAATCGAGAATGACAACAGACGTTTCATCTATAACTAAGTCACTACAAATTGCATCGCTAGTTATTCTACACAGACTAATGATCTAATCGCAATTGTTGCCAAACGAAATGCAAGCAAATAATTTTGAAGTTTCTGCTGACGGCTAAATTACGACAGTTTGGAAATGATCTAATCGTAACTATTGTCAAACGAAATGCAAGTAAACAATTTTGAAGTTTCTTCTCACGGCTAAATGAGGACAGTTTGAAAATAGTTTAATCACAACTGTTATCAAACGGATTGCAAGCAAACCATTTTGAAGTTTCTTCTCACGGCTAAATGAGGACAGTTTGAAAATACTTTAATCACAACTGTTATCAAATGGATTGCAAGCAAACCATTTTGAAGTTTCTGCTCACGGCTAAATGAGGACAGTTTAAAAATAGTTTAATCACAACTGTTGTCAAACGGAATGCAAGCAAACCATTTTGAAGTTTCTTCTCACGGCTAAATGAGGACAGTTTGAAAATAGTTTAATCACAACTGTTATCAAACGGATTGCAAGCAAACCATTTTGAAGTTTCTTCTCACGGCTAAATGAGGACAGTTTGAAAATAGTTTAATCACAACTGTTATCAAATGGATTGCAAGCAAACCATTTTGAAGTTTCTGCTCACGGCTAAATGAGGACAGTTTAAAAATAGTTTAATCACAACTGTTGTCAAACGGAATGCAAGCAAACCATTTTGAAGTTTCTTCTCACGGCTAAGTGGGGACAGTTTGGAAATGATATAATCGCAACTGTTGTCAAACGAAATGCAAGTAAACAAATTTGAAGATTCTTCTCACGACTAAATGAGGACAGTTTGGAAGTGAAATAATCGCAACTATTGTCAAACGAAATGCAAACAAACAATTTTGAAATTACTGCTTCCGGCTAAACGAGGACAGTTTGGAAAGCTTGCGAAAATGTAAGTTTTATGTAAGAAAACTCTTGAAATTTTCGCCTAAGTGTAAATTCAAATATATGCTGTCCTACACGTACCGGGTTGAATTAGAAACTTTTATTTAATACCCAGGTGGACATTCTTTATCTCACGTATAAATTTGGGTATAGATTCCACAAGGTGTTGGAGTGCATCTACGTCTATAGCATTCCAGGCGTTCACCAAAGTCCTTTAACTGGCTCAGATTTGACGGAAGTGGACTTTGCTCCCGGATCTGTTTTTCCCAACATGCACTGTACATTCTCAATGGGGTAGCCAGGAAAGATGGGGGAAGTTCCTGTCATGTTTCGCTGAACCAGAGCTGAATACATTTTGCGCCATGGACAGTAGCATTGTCGTCTAGGAGGCAGCGGTGACCTTCTGGACGAAATGTCAACATTTAAGGATGTAGTTGACAGGCAACAATGATCAGATAATTCTTTGATGGCACCCGACCTCCCAGAAATATCAGGGGAACCGTTTCGTACAAAAAGTACATGTCCCACACAATGACACGACATCCAGAACATTGAGTTGCATTTACAAAGCAATCTCGGTCCATTTCGTCATTAGGCATCCGCCAAACACTATGCATAGCGTCAGTATAGAACAAGATGAACCGCGGCTCGGTGGACCACGTGACATTTTTAGATTATTTTATTGTGTAGTCACGGTGCTCTTGATACGAGTGTAGAAAAACTTCCCGGGTATTCGCAGAAATCAGTGGTTTCTATACAGGCATGCTAATTCTAACACCGATAATCCCGAACCTTTTCAATTCCCTTTGTATAGTTCGCTGAGATACAGCCGAGAACAGTTTTCATTGAATGCTTAAGTTAATTTCTGCATTCAGGAAATCTTGTTCTTCCGTGAAAGTCTCCTCAGACGATGGCAACCTCGTTCCCAACAGATTAACTTCGCGTCAGTTACGCCTCTCAGAGAAGCAATGTAGTGTGCCTGTTTTTTACTGATTACAGACCCACGATGAAGCCCGCTATATTTCTCCTTTTAAAACCCAACGGCTCTGCTAATTTTAAAATCGTCGTTCCAGGTAGACGGGCACACGCAACAAACCCTTTACCGAATTCCGAATGATCGTTTGTTTCTTTCCATTGTGATCAACACTACTGTCGCTTACTGAGGAGCTGCTGTTTTGGATACTTGCGTAGATCACGGGTTGACGCACGTAACCACGTATTTTGCATATACTCTGCGACGTTTACATATGCATTTTTTTCTTTTGATTGAAGGTTTAACGCCCACCGTGAGTAACTCAATGGGCTATTAGTAGTCGCCAGTCTCTTATTTTGCGCCACTGACTACAGGGAAGGGAGAGAGCCGGTGCCACAAGACAAACACAACATCCATGCCTCACCGCGGGATTCGAACCCAGTCTCATCTCAGACGAATGATCGGAAGCCATCGCTGGATCACTGCGCTACCTGGGCGGCTACGTATGTTTGCATACAAATTTATAGTTCAATGTGGAAGAGATCTTTCATTAAAGGTAAATATGTGCATATTCAAGTCAAGAAAAATTTCTGTTATATTTAATATAATTCATTGCATTATTCTTTTCAAGTATAGTGAATCTAGTTTACTTGATTTTGGCAGAGACGAATAATGTGATCATTTGATTACACTGGCTTTTTTTCGCAGTAAAAAAATGGCTAACAAATTAGTAATAATCTTTTCTAACTTAACTACGATTTAAGGTTTTTGCTTAAAACATCAATTCTCACACCATGAATGCGCACTTAAGCACGTCCTTAATTTAAACGTTTACCAAGTCGCGCTCAAGCACGATCTTGATAAACGTTCTTCTGAGGAGGATGCAGCAACTGAAGATTGAGTTGGACTGTTAGTGGAAGAATGACTCCGCGCCATTGCTTAAAAGACTCTTTACGGTGGAGAGCGATCGGTAGACAGACAGTAGGGCAATCGGTGGACAGGAAGTGGGGCAATCGGTGGACAGGAAGTAGGGCAATCGGTGGACAGGAAGTAGGGCAATCGGTGGACAGGAAGTAGGGCAATCGGTGGACAGGAAGTAGAGCAATCGGTAGACAGGAAATAGGGCGATCGGTAGACAGGAAGTAGGGCAATCGCAAGCTGATATAGCAAGATGGCTGAATGAACGAGGCAAGTGATCTCGAGTCACTGGAGACAGCTCCAGGAAACCCAAACAATAACCAGAACGACGAGATAAGGCCGTGTGAAAGACATAACAAGTCAAGCCGACTGGCATTTGTCTTTAACAGCTCGCTGCCATATGGAATCGACTGCCAGGCAACTCTCGCAGGAGCTCACGTTTACTACGGGAACTGTAATATCGAGGTAAACAGTTTATAGACGACTACGGTCTGTTTCCAAGTAGGCCAGTGGTCTGTATCTCATACACTGCATCGCACATAAGGGTCCGTCTGAATTGGGCCAGAAAAAATCACCCCTGGATCCCTAATCACTGGACCTGTGTTGTCTTCACTCACGAATCCAAGTACAACATAAACATGGATTCTCGAAGTGTGCACATTTGGAGAGAAGCAGGAAACCAAAATCTCCAAATCTTCCGCTAATGTATGGGAAAGTTGTTACTACGGTGGTGGAGGATTCCTTCCTTGGACTATCATCATGTTGAATGGACACAAACCACTGCACGTGTTTCCAAGATACACTCTGACTACTGCACACTACAGGTACGACATCCTAAAGCCATATGTACGGTTTTTTAGAGGAGCTGTTGGCCCTAGTTCCTTTTTGGGGACAATAACGCCAATCCGCATTGAGTTTGGCTAGTCACCGAATACACAGAGAGTGAGGATATTAACAATGTGGAAGAGTCCTGAGAGATCTCCTGGCATGAACCCGATACAGCATATATGGGATGCCCTGAGAAGTGTGATTGTATGCCGGCAGCCCTCCAAGAACCCTCTCGGGACTCTGACGTGCCTTGTTGGAGGTGTGGCACACGTGGCCCTAAACTCTCATTCACAGCCCTGTAAACAGCATGAGGGCTAGTTGGGCGAGCTGTATTGCTGCTCGGGATAATCACAATTCCTATTAACCCGCCAAAATCCGTGCTACTTCCTGCATCACTTTTTGGCCACCATGCTGTCATACGGATGCTTCCTCCTCATGCTACCAAGCTGCACTTCTGCAGGACTGCTGAGAGTGACCAGAGCTTTGACACCAAAATCACCTCAGAGAATGTGGTGTGTAGGGATGCGTCTAAAGGTGAAGATGTCCTGCCTGACAAAGATTAGAATCAGACTGTTAGATGGAATAGACTTACCGTTACGCCTGAAGAGCATGCATGACACTGCAATAGCATGTTCACATTTGAGTTCCCGGAGAAATCCTTCATTACCACACTCATGGAGGCCACGAGAGAAGACAACACTTCGAGAGGAATCGAGGAAGCAATAAGGATTCATCTTGGTAGGAATATACAACAGCAAACACGTGTTCAATGGTAAGCTACTATGACTTGATCTCGCGCTGATGTTTTTAACGCCCTCTGGAGAGCCAACCGTTGCTTGAAGAGCTTTCTGAATGCAAAAAACAGACTTAAACATGTCTGAGAGTTTTTCAATGAATGAATAATGAAAACAAAGCTTTTGAAGAGTCAGGAATGTTTCCTTATGGAAGAGGCAGGCTCTCCCTGTATACTTAGGGTATCCAGAAGACCTTAGGGATAAGACTTAGGGTATCCAGAAGACCTCAGGGATTTCATAAGGAAGATAGCTTCCGAGGTGTGTAAAAGGTCAAATCACAAGACGAGAGAGTTAGAAGTCCGTACGCCTCGGACACTGCCCAAATATAGCCGTCAGATATGGTCATTTGGTAAGGAAGATATGTGCTCGGAGCGTACCTTGATTTTTAAACGTCTCAGTAAGAATCCGTTGACATAACTAGATTACTATGACTAATCCACCTCTAACCCAAGCAAGGAAGTGTAAATTGTAAAGGAGCAGAAGATCATTCAGTCATTCATAACTGCAATCACTTAAAACCTGGGCTCCATTCGGCCGTAGACTTTACTGACCAGATGTACGCAGCTTAGAGTTTAGTTTGTAGTCCAGTTTAGGATGAAACTAAGAACATTATGGAGTGTTAGTAGCAGGCGGATCTCTCGCAACTATTGTGCAATTTATCGGAAGCTTTTCTCTGTTCTCTCACCTCCACATGCCAAGTCCAATCACCCTTGGCAACAAAAACTCAGTGCCTTTTATAGTTGTGTATATCGCGCGATTCATATACACTGAAGAGCAATTGAATTAGAGACGCCTGGCGTTATGCAAATGTTGCGCTGTGGGTGGCCCTGTAAACGGAAACGACATGACGTATTCAGCGATCCGACAATATAAGGAGTGATGCGACGGCAATCAGTAAGAGTCGGACGCAGTATGGGTAAGACGAAGGGTCTAAGCGCATTTCATCGTGGGAAAATTGTCGGGGCCCGACGAATGGATCACCCTATCTCGGAAGTTGTGCAGGCACTGGGATTTTCACGAGCCGCTGTGTCACGGGTGCACCGTGAGTACATCGAATCCGGTAAAACCATCCCTGCAAAGGCCAACTGCCGTGGACAAGAGCGTGTGGATGAGCGGTGTCATCGTCGTCTAGCTCGCATTGTAACAGCGGATAGACGGGCCACAGTGTAAGAAATCACTCGGTAATTTAACGCTGGTGCACAAAAACGTGTAAGCAGCCACAACATCCAGAACCACCTCCTCGCTATGGGGTACAGAAGCCATCGTCCCACGAAGGTACCGATGCTGACCGCACATCACAGGGTGCAAAGATTAGCATGGGCGTGGGAACATCGCCACTGGACCCTAGACATGTGGAAAAATGTTGTCTGGACCGATGAGTCGAGATTCACGTTGGTACATGCGGATGGAAGGATATGAAGCGATGGATCCTTCTTGCCCGCAGGGTGCTCTTTACGCTGGTGGGGGTAGCATTATAATCTGGAGACTGTTTACGTGGACTGAAATGGGACCCCTGGTACGTGTGACATCGTCCCTCACAGATCAACATTACCGGGATATCCTGGACGTTCTTTTGCTCCCGTTTGGTGCGTCTTCAATATCCCACTGGGGAACCTCATCCTGCAACAAGACAATGCACCGTGCCATCGCTCCCGAATTGTACCGGAATGGTTGGATGAACACTCCACCGTCATGACCTCGCTTTCTTGGCCAGCTTGGTCACCTGACCTCAATCTCATCGAGCACATCTGGGATACCATCGAGAGAGATGCGCGAGGCTCTGACCCCTCTCCATCAAATCTTCGTGAACTGTGGGAGCATGTTCAGGGATCGTGGATCCGTATGACTTCCCAAAGCTTCCGGTGTCTTGTCGAGTCCATGCCTAGACGAATCGCCGCCGTCATCAGGGCGAAAGGTGGTGCTGCACATTACTAGACAGGTATCTGTAATTCAATTACTCTTCAGTGCATGTTCGGATAAAGACAGTTTGGAAAAATAACTTCATTTCCTTAAAGGTGTTACAGTACAGAGAGGATACAACCCTTCCGTTAGAGAAAAGGCTCTAACATAATTCCGGAAATTGAATCTATCTCCGCGCTAACTCCTGTAATGGGCCCATTACGAAAGAATTTTGCCATTATTCCATTTTCCAGTGATATTGTCTTCAAAACTTCAAAAATTCTCAAAACCTTTGATAATAAAGTAATTCTTCTACCCATAAACAAAAGTAACTTTTTAAGATCAAAGGATTATGTTGAAGATAAAAACTCGTATGAAATTTAACAAATTCCGGCGCTTCGTATGTAGGACAGACCCGTAGAGCCTTGCGGTTTCGATTGCAGGAGCAAAAAACCTGTATCCGGAACTGTGACCTTAGAAAGTCATCGATGTCTAAACACTTTATGAAAAAGACCAAACATTTCTCTTTGAAGAAACAAAAGTAATCGACAAGCCAGATTCAACCACCAAAGTTCGTATTTTGGAAGCTTTCCATATACAGGGGTTGCACAGAATAATGTAAACACCTAGGAAAAAAAAGGTTTTACGTACGTAGTATGGTGTACGACCACCTTCTGCATTCAAAACCGTCAGAATAATCCTTGGAATGGACGCATACAAATCCTGGATTGTGGTTAGTGAGATGTTACACCATTCTTTATGCTCCAGGTCCTTGAGAGATGCAGGAGGAGAATAACGGGATCTTACTCTGTTTTTAACACAGACCACAGTGACTCGATGATGTTTAAGGCTGGTGATTGGGGAAGCCAAGGAAAGTGTGAACGTTCGTCCTCATGCTCCTCAAACCATGATTGGACATTCCGAGCTCTCTGAATTGGAGGGTTATCATCTTGATAGATGGCATCCTCTAAAGGTAACACTGCAAGAACCATTGGATGGACTTTGTAAGCCAAAATGGTTTCATACGTCCTGCCAGTCATTCGTCCTTTCGAGATGATTAGTAGACCTTTTGTAAACTACGATATAACCACCCAGAGCATGACAGAACCACTACCATGCTGTACTGTTCGGAGTAGAAAGCATGGGTTGTATGCTTCCGATGGTGTTCTCCACACATAAACATGTCCTGCGGTAGGGAATAGGGTGAATGTGGATTCATTTGACCACATTACACGCCTACATGCACCGACAGTCCACGTTGTATGCTCCTGTCACCACTGCCGTCGCCGCTGTTCATTCAACCGTGTCACCAGAGGTTTTGCAATGGCAGCTCCGCCATGAATATCTTGTTCATGAAGTTCCTTGAGCACTGTTCTCGTTGATACTGTGGTCTGGAGATACAGATTGATCTCCGCACTAATTTTTGGTACCGTGGTCTTTCTTATTACGGGTGACAATCCTCTTTAATGCTCTCGTGTCTCTATCATTCCGGGTCGTTTACCAGCAGCTCTTGTGTGCTTCGCAGTCGAGGTTTTACCACGAACACTTTATACTGTCACGATGCTAGACACAGTAGCTATCGATACCGCTACTACCCTAGCGACTGTTGTCCAGGTGGTACCAACTAGCCGGCCACCAACAATTAGCCCTCTTTAGAAGTCCGTTAGGTCGCTAATTTCGTCGTTACCCTAAAAGAAATTTTGCAACAAGACACTTTAACCCTTTAACGACCATAACGCCCTAAACGCCCGTACACACAAATGCCCATAGCCGCCTGAAACGCCTGTCTAGAGTGAGTCAGATTTCCTACTCTTACCTGTTCTTCAAAATTTATCTACCTATGAGGGATCAGTTGGAGTCACCCTCAGTATTGTTATGAAACAAAGAAGTAAACCAACAGACAGTCTTGGGCGTTATTGTATTTGGAGCGATAAAATAATTTTAGGTCATGGTCGTTAAAGGGTTAAATGCACTTAAATATAACCTTGAGTTTCTAAACAAAGCTATTGCAACCAAAAAGTGGTGGATACCTTTGCGTATTGCGACGTACGCAGCTTCATTAAAAGTCACGTCTCTGAGCGTGGTGTTCACATTATTCTCTCCAACACCTGTATATCAGGATTCCTCGTAACTTGTTAATGGCATGCCATTCACACCATTTCTATCAAGCGCTTGGAAGCAACTAACCAAAACCCGTGACTGTAAGCACCATTAATGATGTCATGTACACTTTGAATAATTACGTGCCATTCGTCCTGCTGAAGCTAGGCTAGAGCCAAGCAAAACCTTGGTCGATTTAAAAAAAGTATTTGTGACGAACGTTGTATTTTCTTAATATTCAACTCGGCTTCCAGAAAACTCAATCTCCGGCAACCGGTTTCTTTCAGTTTATGGGTCAAAGCACACGGTATGTATCGTCGACGGCAGAAACGGTTAAAAGAGTGAAGTCTTTTCATTGTCATGTGATTACAGATAGTCGGTGCGCTAAGGGTTCATTGGTTGATGCTTTAGAAAATCCCTATTTTAGCACGTCTTCTGTAAAAAAGATTGTGCTTATGTTATCGGTTTGTCGGTTCGTCCGTCCGTCTGTAGACACGATATCTTTGTAACTATTAGTCCGATTTGAAAACTTCTTTTGCATTGGGAAGCAGGAAATATCCGAATGATGATCCTTTCATTTAGTTTTTTTTTACGATGCACAATTTCGCCGCTAGAGGGCGTAAATTCGGATGATGTCGAATTCAAAAGTACGTTTTTCTTCCACATATTTGCTTCTAAACATCCGATTGAAAAAAATATTTTATTTTTCGATTCCATTTATGTCGAAGATTATCTTAGGTATAGTTACTTTTTCAAATTACGCATAGATTTTCCCGCTAGGGGCGTAAAAATAAATTACGTTTTTCCCGATATCTCTTCTTCTAAAACTCAGATTTAAAAAATGTCATCTTTAGCGGATACAGCTCATGATGAAAAATCTTTTGCCTATAATTTCTAACTTTTGGTAAAGAATACTTTGACCGCTAGGAGGCGTAAGCGTTCATTTTTGCTTCTGATGTATTTTCCCATAAAATCTGAGCTTCTAAAATATCGATTGAAAAAATTCTCTCGTGGACCGATGCCATTCACGTCGGTAAACCTTTTCGAATATTTTCGTCGTAAAATATTCAATGGTTTCTCCGCCAGGTGGGCGTAGATGTATACCTTGTTTTTTCCAATATCTCTACTTCTAGGAGTCCGTTTTTCATATAATTTCAAAAATTCGAAATAATTCATTTACTTTCCTCTAGGGGGCGTAAAGGTAAATTGCGTTTCCACCTATATCTCTGCTTCTAAATCTCCGATTTGAAAAATTCTTCATGCACCAGATACAGCTCCTGACGGGAAATGCTTTGCACATAATTTCTAATTTTTGTAAAAACTGGTTTGGCGACCACTGGGTGTAAGTCTTAATTTCCGATTCTGATGTATTTGCAGCAAATATGAGCTTCTAAAATCTTGATTGAAAAAAAGTCGTTTGTAGACCGATACTACTCATGTCGACAAGCCTTTTAGGAACATTTTCTTCTTAAAATAATGCATGGTTTCTACGCAAGGGGCGTAGAAGTATTTCTCATTTTGGTCAACATCTCTACTTCTAGGAGTCAGATTTGAAAAATTTCATCTTTGTTGGATAGTGTTCCTGATGCGAAATGTTTATCATATAAATTCAAAATTTCCAAATAAATCATATACTTTCCGCTAGGGGGCGCAAGCGTAAAGTGCGTTTTCTGCGTTATTTCTGCTTCTAAACCTCCGATTTGAAAACTTCTTCCTGTATCGCATGCAACACCTGATGGAAAATATTTTTCATATAATTTCTATTGTTTGGTAAATAATGGTTTGGCCACCAGGGAGAATAAGTGTTAATTTCAGGTTCTGATGCATTTGCAGCAAAATCGGGGCAACTGAAAACTCGACTATTTTTTTTTCTGGGACCGATATCACTCATATTGAAAAACCTTTTGTGAATAGTTTCTTCCTAAAACAATGCATGATTTTCCCACCAGGGAAGCATAAAGTCACATCTTATTTTTTTCGATATCTCTGTTTCTAAGAGTCCGATTTGAAATATTCTTTCTACGTTGGAGAGCGTTTCCGGTGCAAAATGTGTCTCATACAAATTCACATTTTTCTTAACGCACATGTCTTCAACCAGAGGATGTAAGCTCACGATTCCTTTTACAACAATATCTGCGGGATTAAAAACCCGATTGAAAAACCTCTTTCTTCCGTCAGATACTATTGTTTTCCATACCAGTTCCATTGACTTTGAATAGCTTTGATAAATTTAATTTGCGTCAGAACGGATTCAAAAGACCTTCTTATTACACCCGAAAATTCGGTGTCATCTTTCTTGTTGATAACTTCTCACAGAACCTTGAAGTAGACCTTATTTTAAAAATTTTAGTCATGTGAAAAATCGTTTAGAAAAACCATCATGGTCGGTTAAAAATATTTCATCTGCAGATTCATTGAAAAATACATTAAAGTACTAGAAGAGAAGATTTCATATTGGTCGTCATCTGTATTGAAAAGACATTTCGCTTAATGTCACGTTTGTTCCAAAAAACAAATTGTGTTTTAATAAAAATTGATTCAATTTCGGATCACCTCTATGTCAAAAAAAATAAAAAATAAAAAAATAAAAAATAAAAAAACTGCGATGCATTTTCAAATCTGTCGGGCAATGTGTAAAACTATTTAATCCTTTAACCGCTTGGAACGATTTAAACCGGGGTTAACAAAACCCTCTGAAATCCGCACGAACGAATATATTCACTGCTTAAGAAGTGGACGAGTGAACCTGCGAATTAGAAAGCGTTGCTTTTACCTTCGGTTTATCATTCTAAAAGGTCATTTGGGGAATATGAATGTCATTAACCCTTTAACGAGCATAACGCCCAGAACGCCCGTATGTACAAACGGCCATAGCCACCCGAAACGCCTATCTAGAGTGAGTCAGATTTTCTACCCTTGCTTGTTCTTCAAAATTTTTCGACCTATGAGGGACCAGCAGAAGTCACTCTCAGTCAATAGTGTTGTTATTAAACAAACAAGTTAACCAAGAGACAATTTAGGGCTTCATGGAATTTAGAGTGTTACAAGATTTTTTGGTCATGGTCGTTAAAGGGTTTATCCTTTCAGTGTGATTAGTTTTTCCTCTAATAATGCTACAAAAGGGGCTACGAACCTAAGAAAGAAGAGAAAAGATGTTTGAGTAGCTTATTCCTACCCTGTGGCATGATGTTCATGCCCGAGGTACTACTCCTTCCGAATCATTTCTTCGTTGATGGAACAGAGAATAAAGGACTATAAGGGAATAAGACTACATACTGTAAGACTAAGGACTGTAAGGGAGCACCTACAATCAGCGGCAGATTTATAGTCGATACTCCTGAGATGAAACAGGGAAAGGAATTGTTTTACCGAAGCTTTCGTATAACTATGAGAACACTTCTGTTTGAGGTGAGCAGGAAAATATGGGCAACTTTTTAGTTCAGGTACATCGGCCAAGTAAAGAGTTAAACTGTCGTGATAATTGTCGCATAATGTGCAATGAATTATCAAAAATACGTCAGTCTAGAAAAAAATGTAGTTAGTATCAAAAATGATTTTTTATGGGAAATGCTATAGGGAAATATGTTATCAGCTGCCGTAAACGGTTCAGAAACAGATTAATGAAAATAAAAGCAAGCAAAACATAAGAAAATCGTTATCATAAAAATAGTAGGATTACCTTTTAAATAGCGTTCTTCACAATCGCTCAGAGTGGGAGCAGTGAAAGTTTCCCAAGACGTCACATCTGCAGAAATTAAAAAAAAACATTATTACACTATTCTTTAATTTTTATTTAATAAGCACATTCCTTTTGAGAGAGGTTTACTAAAAGTCGTGTTTTTAAGTTATAGGGATAACCAAAAGTCACTTTATTTCAATTCAAGAACTCCAAGGGTTTATCAAACTACTAATTCGTCCCTTTAATAACACCTTACACATTAATTACCGTTGCATGTTTTGTAAGTCGGTGATAGATGTGAGATTACTTCAAATGTTCTTAATGGTAGAATATCAGGATACAAAGATCAAGGTAGGTAAAAATCATTCTTCTGCAGCGATGTAATGTTGGAGTTCTGCTAAATCAAGACGAAGAGGACA
Source organism: Macrothele yani (assembly GCA_039090855.1). Taxonomy (NCBI): domain Eukaryota; kingdom Metazoa; phylum Arthropoda; class Arachnida; order Araneae; family Macrothelidae; genus Macrothele; species Macrothele yani. Next base: position 97,089,367 of record CM076991.1, read on the forward strand.
CAGTATTAAGGGCATTCTTGTGTCCGTAGGAGAAAGAGAAAAGAAGAATGTGTTCAAATGCGAAGCAGTTGAACACGTCTTTGTGGCGAAATTGAGCGTAGAAGACGAGATTTTGAATAGAATCTTCATAGTGAAAGAAACTTCATATAAATATCAGAACTTGCACTTTCTAAACACGTTCTGCCCGCTTCGTACGTTCAGATGGAATTTTTACAGCATCTCTACCATCACTTGGTTTTGTTTCGCCTGAAGTCATGCAGAAGCTCTCTACATGTTGAAATTATTTGCATGTTAGAACCTGAAACTTCCAGAGACAAACAACACACTCTCTAGCATTCTCCGGCATTGTAATAACACCCAGAAGCGGAGGAGATATTCAATGAAAGAATGCTAGCTAGCAAAGCAGGGTAGGAGATGCCGAAGGCATGATTACATTTTGAGATCCAATGAACAAATTTAATGTTAAAGACTGATGGATATATGTGATCATATCCCAACCAAGGTTCTTCGTCTGGAGATAAAGGCCAACAACTTTCCCACATGTTCTATTGGCGAAAAAATCTAAGTAACTGGACGACTAAGAGGTAGCATGGCAGAAAACAAAATATGTCAGGGTGAATCAAAAAGTAAGGTCAACGCTCTTGTTACGTAGGCAAGCAGTGCTGCGGTAGTTATTTGGGGAGGGGAAGACACGTGATCTTTACACGTGGTGGATGGAATCGCTAATCTTCTAACCGCAGTTAACCAGCAGTTGTAAGGGCGTAAACATGGCTGCTCGTTTGTTGGAATGCTCCATAGTCGAGCAGCTAAGGGCAGCGCGATGTTTATGGGCTGAGCGTGTGCAACCCGCTGAACTTCATCGTAGGAATGCTTGTGCAACATATGGGGTGGACATTTGCATGAGCCAGAGACATATGTACAACTGAATAGAAAAGTTTCAAGCCGGTAGCAAAATGTGTTTGATGAAGTTCGCGCGGTCCTTCCGACGACCTCTCGCACAAAGGATCATCATATCGATGAGCTTATTAAAGAAGATCGCCGGATTACTCTGTCTGAGATCGCCTAAAAGGTAAACATTAGCTATGGTTCTGCATTCTCAATACTTCCCCATGATCTCAGATATTATACACTGAGTGGCCACGTTATTATGACCAACCCCTCAGTACTTAGTTGGGCCACATTTTGCCTTTAACACTGCGCCGATTCTTTGTGGCATGGACTCCACGAGATGTTGATAGGTGGTTTGTGGAATCTGAGACCATGCTTGATGAATAGCACTTTCCAGGATGTGTGAGATTGCAGGGTTGTGGATCCAGCTGTCTGATGGCTCGTTCAACTTCATTTCACAAATTCTCAATGGGGTTGAGATCTGGAGATTGTGGGTCCACCTAAGCAAAGTAAACTCACCGGCATGTTCCTGAAACCAATCCTGTACAATACGAGCACTATGGCAGGACGTATTATCTTGCTGACAGTAGACATCACCATTGGGATAAACCTTCCACATGACAGGATGCACTTGGTCCGCAACGATGTTTACATATGATGTGCCAGTCAGACGTTGATCAACACGAATTAAAGGGCCCAGAGCATGCCAGGAAAACATTCCCCAAACCATAACGTTGCCTCCACCAGCTTGAAGGGTTGTAGGAATGCATTTGGGGTCCATGCTTTCGTGCTGTTTCCGCCAAATTCTAACTCGGCCATCGGCATGGTGCAACTGAAAACGTGATTCATCGGACCACACACTTTGTTTCCAATTACCGACTGTCCAATCCTTGTGCTCCTGTGCGAACTGGAGACGTTTTCTCTTGTTAACTTCAGAGAACAAAGGTGTTCGAACAGGCCTTCTGCTGCCATATACCATCCGATGCATTGTACGGCGAACATTGCGTGGGCCGCCCCGGTGGCGTAGTGGTCTAAGGCGTTGGCCTCTGATCATTCGTCCGTAAGGGGTCCGGGTTCGAATCCCGGTCAGGCATGGATGTTGTGTTTGTCTTACGGCACTGGCTCTCTCCCTTCCCTGGAACCAGTGACCCTCAATTAGGGACGGGCGACTGCTTATAGCCCATTGAGTTGCTCACGGCGGTCGTTAAACCTCCAATCAAAAAAAAAAACATTGCGTGCACAGATCATTTGAGGGGATCCTTGATTAAGATGGTCTGTAATTTGCTGCACTGTTGCCCTTCTGATGTCTGTTACCAGTCCGGACACTCTGCGTTCCACCAGAGCAGTCACAAGTCGATGACGACCACACGTTGCACTAAGAGACCCAGTTTTTGGCTGATAATCCAGTCTTTAAACACTTTAACAACAGCTGCTCTGGAACATTTCACGAATGCGGAGGTTTCGGTGATACTCGCTCCATGGCTCCGAGCCCCTACAGTCATCCCACTTTGAAATTCCGTTGAATCGCATTTTTTACCCATCTCGTCACCCAAAAATCACTTCTACTACTGTCGCAAGGACTAAGCTTTCCCTTTTTATATTAGCCTCGCCCTCTGGCGGTCACAGCATTCAGCCATAGCTCATTTGCTTAAAACTGTCAGGTGGTCATAATAAAGTGGCCACTCAGTGTATAGTGCGTACCGGATGGGTTCCACAGGAGTTGTCTGTTGCGCACAAACAGCAGCGCTGGAAATTGGCAGAATGTTTTTGCAGCGGTATGAGTTGGATCCCAGTATTCTGAAGAGGATTGTCACTGAGGACGAAACATAGACCCCAAAAGCCAAAGAGAAAGTATGGAGTGAAAACATCCGAGCTTCCCACGCAAAAAGAAGTTAAAAATTGTCTCTTTGGCACGAACATTAGTGGTGACTCCCTTTTGACATCGCTGAGCACTATTAAGCACAGGATGACTCACTTAAAGGTTGGTCATACTGTGACTTGCTGAAAGACAAATTGAAACCAGCAATTCGCGAAACGAGGAGGGATGTTATAAAAAAATACTGTTACTGCGCGATAACGCTCGTCCACATACTGCATTGGCAACTCAGCCAACACTTGCCAAGTTGAAGTTTTAGGTGTTACCACATCCTGCTTACAGCCCTGATCTAGCGCTGTGCGATTTTCATGCCTTCTCTGAAAGACGCTTTGCGAGGCCGCCATTTCCAAAGCGATGTCCAGGTACAGGAAGGCATTCATGGTTGCAGGAACAACCCAAAACATGCTTCTCTGCAGGAATTCAGAAGCTTGTAGACATATACAAAATATGCGTTGAACGACAGGGAGGCTATGTTGATAAATAAGGTAATTTTAATCTGTGTGCCTCTTAAGTTCTCTAATATGCGACAACATTGACCTTACTTTTTGATTTACCCATGCCTCATTCGCGGTATATGAACGGTACTGACTTGCAACAACACGTCAGAAAGCCTTATTGCCAACAAGCTAATGGTGCCCCCATATCTTCAGCATATCATCGCGTCGCTAAATGGATTGTAAGAAACAGCAGGAATATAAGGATATCGAAGCTAAACTTTACTCCCAGACCATAGAGCCGATCATGCCAGCTAGCATGCCTCAGAAAACTTTGGAAATTACATCACTCTGGAATGGAGTCAAACCCGCATCTTCCGATTTACGTTCGAGTATGGTATCATAACAACACAACCCAGAACAAGGAGCCGCCAAGCAACTGAGGATATGTTTTGGGACTCGGATGAGAAGCACTGCCGATCATTCTGCCCGTAACATTTGTTTTAGTATCATTTATTTCTGAAGAGTTATTTCATCAGGTTATTCGCTTTCTGCTTGCATGCCATTAAGATGAACAATCACATATATGCTTAAATTTGTGCACGGCGGAGCGTTTCATATGAGTCCCAAAACATAACCTCAGTTGCTCGGAAGTTCCTTGTTCTGGGTTGGTGAAACGGTAGCATATTCGAACGGAAATCGGGAGATGCGGGTTCGATTCCCGGTCCAGGGCAATGCAAATTTCAAGTTTTCTGAAATAGTGGCTACAAGGAAACAATGAAAATACGACACATTTGTGCCAACGATTACATTTGTAATGCCTTTCATGTATTTTCTTCAGGGAAATTCGTTTCCCACTTACATTCACAGACAATGAAATTTGCGCACCTAGAAGAAAACATGCTGCAATCGCGAAACTGTGAAAATAGCTAGAGTGCGTGCTTGCATGTAAATGATCCACCTTTGGGGCGAGGGCGCATGACCGCACATCCTGTGGTGGCCCTGCAAGTACGAACTGGAAGCCTTATAAACCAACGTGCAGTCAATGCCCCATGAAAGCGAAAAGCACCAGCCGACGCAAGCAAGAATACAGAATGCCAAGAATGCCGGGTAGAGGCCAGAGACGTCGATTTACGCAACTTACGGGTTTTGAGAGATGCCGGATCATCCGACTGAAAACCGCAGGGTGGTCGGCGCGACGTATACCCCGCCACGTGGATCGTTCTGATCATACCGTCTGATTGTGTTGGTATCAGTGACACGTGACGGCACTGCCACACGGCAGAGCGGCTTCGGACGAATCAGGAGGACCACGGGTAGAAAGGATTGACGGATCGTGCGCCAGTCACGAAATTATCCCACGGGGATCCGATCCGCTATACAGGCAGATGTAACTGCTCCTGTGTGCTCAGGAACCATTTCCCGCGTCTCGTAGTAGTGAATCTGCGACCCCAGCACCCTTTACGTGTGCTGCCATTAACACCGGAAGATCGGCGGATCTGTTTTTAGTGGTGACAGGCCAGAGCGACGTGGAACGCCACAGACCGGCGACGTGTGGTGTTTAGCAATGAGTCCCACTTCGTTTTGGGAACAGATGATCATCGGTGAGGAGGTCCCCGGATCAACAGCACAATCCCAACCTCGCTATCGAGCGCCACACCTCCTCTACTACAGGCATTATTGCATGGAGACTCATTGCCTACGATAGCTGATCAGCTCTAGTAGTGATACGTATATAATTGACTGGCCAGCGGTGTGTGGTTGAGATCCTACTGTCCCCATGTGCTCCCATTCCTGGCCGGGATTCCAGATGCACTATACCAGCAGGATAACGCCCGTCCGCACGGCTCGGGTTGCCCAAGACTGCCTACGTTATGTCCAGACTCTTCCAAAGCCTGCCCTCTCGCCCGGGAAGTCCCCAATCGAGCATGTGTGGGACTGTTGAAACGCCTGTTGCCGCCGAGCCGCACCATCCGGTATTTAGAGCACACCGTCCAACACGTGTGGGCCAGTCTGCCATAGGACAGCATCAGGAGTCTGTTCACCTCCATGCTGGACCTTATTGCAGCATTTATCACCTCACGAGGCCGTGCGGCGCGCTATTGAAGATGACCGAACTGCGTGGCACAGATCCCTTTGTAATTGCCCTGCAGCTGTGTTTTTGACACCATATGTATCCTTCATCTGTATCATTACGTCCATAAAATTTCAGTTCTAACCGATGCTTCCTTCTTGGTGCGCAAATTTCATTGTCCGTGAGTGTATGTATTACAACATTACTGGGAAAACGTCATATTTAGCTGTCGCATAGCATTCTGTGAGTGTTATTTGAATGATTATGGGAATATAGTAATTCAAATGTGTTTTGGCATTCCACGTTCGAATTGTTTGCAAAATTATCGCTTGGAATGTTCAAAATTATCTCGGAATGTTCCAAAATGCACTAAAACTGAAATCTTAAATTAATGATTGAACTCTGACTATATTAATTACAATTCATCATTTGCGCAAAAATTAGATTCCACACATTTTGGATATTTATGTGTGGTCCAATTACTTAAATGCCAATCAAATTCTCCACTTGTACATATAATAGAGGTTTTTAGGTGCTCTACCGTAGAACGATGGGGTCCAAGTACTTAAATGTCAGTCAAATTCTCCACTTATATAATAGAGTTTCTTAGGTGCTCTACCGTGGAACGATGGGGTCCAAGTACTTAAATGTCAATCAAATTCTCCACTTGTATAATAGAGTTTTCTAGGTGCTCTACCGTGGAACGATGGGGTCCAAGTACTTAAATGTAAATCAAATTCTCCACTAGTATAATAGAGTTTTTAGTTGCTCTACCGTAAAACGATATGGTCCAAGTACCTAAATGTTAATCAAATTCTCCATTTATAAATAGAGTTTTGTAGTTGCTCTACCGTGGCATACCTTTTCAAAAGTTATTTTTGTAGACTAGGGGATATAACAATTTTGAAGATGACAATCCGTATTTTGGTGTAAATGTAACAAGGATGGTAAGTCAGATAATATCCGAAAACTGGAAAATTTCATCGTACTGGATCGGAACTCGAATCTGCGTCTCCCAGATAGCACCCGGATACGCTAACCAGGTGATATACCTTTTCAGAACCTATTGTTCATATGGAATCATTTACATGAAACAAACACAACTTATTTGGAGGAATTTTAGAGCAAATTTCAGCATTTCGTACTCATTAATTTCAATTACAGTACACTGTATTATCAAAAGTATTTGGACAGCACAATGTTTTGGGACAATTTACCTTATTATCACAATGGATAATTAATCGTTTTTTTTTGCTTATATGGCAGATACAACACGTCGAGGCATACTATCAACTAATTTCCGGCAGGTCCCGATAGAAATGGCTCGCCTTTCGCCCTGCAAAGCTGTTGCCAAAATGGACAAGAAAGACGGTCGTTGTGGCAGATTTCGCATTCATCACTCCTGTTCTTCCCAGAGGTGTTCAATGGGACTAAGATTATGACTCTAAGCAGGCCAATCTAACAATCCCTCCCCCCATTTTCAAGAAACTAATCCTGAACATGCCGTGCAGTGTGGCAGGGGCTTATTGGTGTTGGAAGACAAAACGGTCATTCACATAATATTGCCACATTATCCAGAACGTCGAGGTCCACATCATAGTTTATGCTTTGTGGTATAATAACCAGCGGGCCAAATCCCATCCACGAAAAACAATTCCATACCATGATGGAGCCTCCTCCCAATTTAACAGTTAGAAGAAAACAGTCCGACAAAAATCGTTCGCCGGGCTATCGCCAAATTCAAATACGTCCATCGGATTGGAAGACTGAAAAGCATGACTCATCATCCAAAAGAACAGCTTTTCAGTTGCCCGCAGTCTATGAACAAAGAGAGACACACTACTCCAAACGAAGCTTCGTATTCACGGTAGTGATGTGTGGCTTGTGTGCCGCAGCTCTACCACAACAACCCACACTGTGCAGCCCTCTACGGATAGTTATGGTACTAACCGAGCCATTACAAGCACTTCTACTTCAGCAGCGATGGAAACTACAGGGGAAGTGCGGAAATTCTTAACAATTATTCCCGTGGCACGTCTATCACGTTCTTTCAGTTTTTGTGGCCTTCTTGATCGTATTTGTGCTGTAGTTACACCGTCCTGCTTCTATCTTTTCATGACATCACATACAATCGATTTTGGTATGTTTAGTTAAGCTATAATGCTCCGTATGGAAACATTACTAAAATGAAATCCTAGGACCAGCACACGCTGAAATTTGGAATGTTCACATCCACTCGTCATATCCGCTTCAAAGTTACTGATAACACGATAGAACATCTTAGATTTATGTATGTACTTCCCCACTCACAACACACCTCCCTGGGCAACAGTTTTTTCTGCTTATGCAAATATTTGGTAATACAGTGTATTTGAAGTTAAAAATAACATATTTCCAGAATTTTACTCTACGATTCCAAACCGCAATGGTTTGAATATTAACAGATTATTTGCATTTCAGTTGCACTTACTGTGCGGCTCCATATGCTCAGCATATGCTCCTTTTCCACTTATTATTTTTTGGAAGGCGCTCCTGAAAAGGAAGATTTCTTCTCTACGACATTTTGTGTCACCAATTTCTTTCATACATTCAGTTACATTCTGTATGAGTCTGAAAAAGAAGACATGAGAAAAGTAATGAATTTCATTTCCATGATGAAAAATGAAACTTAAATTAGCACCTAGCACCTAATTTTTAATTTAATAAAAAGCGCATATTCAATCTTCACCATATTCTTTGAACAGGCCGAAACAAAAATTACTTCTTCTCTCTTGTAGGTTGCGGGCCGCTGGAGGCCTAGTGGTCAACGTTGGTGACTACCACGGAGATGACCTCGGGTTCGATCCCGGACAGGTACAAACGCTCGAACCACAACATATCCGCACTGCGTCGGATGGACACGTTAAGCCTTCGGGCTCCAGGTACTGCCACCCCGGTAATAAATAAGGGCTTCTTCCTCCCCCTTTCTACCTCGCTTCCGTGTCACTTTCCTATCGGGCACTCTATCCCAAATCTCCTAGCTTCCTATTTCTAAGGGGTCTTTAAGACCCGGGGTCAGACGTTCCCTTCCTAAAATCTTTTACATATGATCTGATCTATGATCTTGTAGACTGATTTTGCACATTTGACAATAAGCTACTCATAGTTGGGGATATTACGACTATTTAAGCCTGGAACATATTTATGAAGATATTTTCAAATCAGAATTATAGTTGAGAAAATACCAAATGCATCAGCATGAACATTTCGGGTTCCGCATTTCTGAGTTAAATACAAGTAAAAATATGCACATACGCCCACTAGCGGTTCAATCGCGAGTTATAAAAAAATTAGGTATATGCGCGAAATATTTTTCATGGAATAAATTATCTCTGGCAAACAGAATTTTTGGATATGTACCTTTCGAGTCAAAGATATTGTGGAAAAAAGGATAACAGCTCCTGCCTCCTTCATCAAAACTGAATAATATTAAAAAAGAAAATACGGCCACCCCAAACTTTCGTCGTGGTCATTGGTACCTAAAAGAGATGTACATTGTTAGCGGCAGAACTCTGAAGGACCAAAGGGCAAATCTTTACAAAAATGCCTCTTATACTACCCTACAGAAAAAACTTTTCATGAGGTTTACAAAAACAGACATAACCATAAGAAAAGAAAAAAATCGGAATGTTTGTCATTAATGCGGAAATAGTGCATGAATTAAATCAGAAATTTAAGCAACAGTGACCCTTATACAGTACAAAAACTTTTTATCAGGAAAATACAAAGAACGTTCACAAATTTTTAGAACGTTTTTGATAAGAAATTATAGAAAATAAATGAAGTTCAAAATTTGGAACTGGCAACAGCGTGTTTGATGAACATAAAAGAAACATCTTCTGCAGTTAAATATCGTCTGCTAAGAAAACGGCGCACGTAAACGAGCTGTGGATAGAAGGTTATGTTTTTGATAAGAAATTACAGAAAATAAGAGAATTGAAAGTGGCAACAGCGTGTTAGATGAACACGAAAGAAACATCTGCTGCAGTTAAATATCGTCTGCTAAGAAAATGGCACACGTAAACAAGATGTGGATAGAAGGTTACGTTTTTGATAAGAAATTACAGAAAATAAGAGAATTGAAAGTGGCAACAGCGTGTTAGATGAACACGAAAGAAACATCTGCTGCAGTTAAATATCGTCTGCTAAGAAAATGGCACACGTAAACAAGATGTGGATAGAAGGTTATGTTTTTGATAAGAAATTACAGAAAATAAGAGAATTGAAAGTGGCAACAGCGTGTTAGATGAACACGAAAGAAACATCTGCTGCAGTTAAATATCGTCTGCTAAGAAAATGGCACACGTAAACAAGATGTGGATAGGTTATGTTTTTGATAAGAAATTACAGAAAATAAGAGAATTGAAAGTGGCAACAGCGTGTTAGATGAACACGAAAGAAACATCTGCTGCAGTTAAATATCGTCTGCTAAGAAAATGGCACACGTAAACAAGATGTGGATAGAAGGTTATGTTTTTGATAAGAAATTACAGAAAATAAGAGAATTGAAAGTGGCAACAGCGTGTTAGATGAACACGAAAGAAACATCTGCTGCAGTTAAATATCGTCTGCTAAGAAAATGGCACACGTAAACAAGATGTGGATAGGTTATGTTTTTGATAAGAAATTACAGAAAATAAGAGAATTGAAAGTGGCAACAGCGTGTTAGATGAACACGAAAGAAACATCTGCTGCAGTTAAATATCGTCTGCTAAGAAAATGGCACACGTAAACAAGATGTGGATAGAAGGTTATGCTTTGATAAGAAATTACAGAAAATAAGAGAATTGAAAGTGGCAACAGCGTGTTAGATGAACACGAAAGAAACATCTGCTGCAGTTAAATATCGTCTGCTAAGAAAATGGCACACGTAAACAAGATGTGGATAGAAGGTTATGTTTTTGATAAGAAATTACAGAAAATAAGAGAATTGAAAGTGGCAACAGCGTGTTAGATGAACACGAAAGAAACATCTGCTGCAGTTAAATATCGTCTGCTAAGAAAATGGCACACGTAAACAAGATGTGGATAGAAGGTTATGTTTTTGATAAGAAATTACAGAAAATAAGAGAATTGAAATTGACAACAGCGTGTTAGATGAACACGAAAGAAACATTTGCTGCAGGTAAATATCGTCTGCTAAGAAAATGGCACACGTAAACAAGATGTGGATAGAAGGTTATGTTTTTGATAAGAAATTACAGGCCGCCCCGGTGGCGCAGTGGTCGAAGTCGCTGGCCTCTGATCATTCGTCCGTAAGGGGTCCGGGTTCGAATCCCGGTCAGGCATGGATGTTGTGTTTGTCTTACGGCACTGGCTCTCTCCCTTCCCTGGAACCAGTGACCCTAAATTAGGGACGGGCGACTGCTCATAGCCCATTGAGTTGCTCACGGTGGTCGTTAAACCTCCAATCAAAAAAAAAAAAAAAAGAAATTACAGAAAATAAGAGAATTGAAATTGGCAACAGCGTGTTAGATGAACTCGAAAGAAACATTTGCTGCAGTTAAATATCGTCTGCTAAGAAAATGGCACACGTAAACAAGATGAGGATAGAAGGTTATATTTTTGATAAGAAATTACAGAAAATAAGAGAATTGAAATTGACAACAGCGTGTTAGATGAACACGAAAGAAACATTTGCTGCAGTTAAATATCGTCTGCTAAGAAAATGGCACACGCAAACAAGATGTGGATAGAAGGTTATGTTTTTGATAAGAAATTACAGAAAATAAGAGAATTGAAAGTGGCAACAGCGTGTTAGATGAACACGAAAGAAACATCTGCTGCAGTTAAATATCGTCTGCTAAGAAAATGGCACACGTAAACAAGATGTGGATAGGTTATGTTTTTGATAAGAAATTACAGAAAATAAGAGAATTGAAAGTGGCAACAGCGTGTTAGATGAACACGAAAGAAACATCTGCTGCAGTTAAATATCGTCTGCTAAGAAAATGGCACACGTAAACAAGATGTGGATAGAAGGTTATGTTTTTGATAAGAAATTACAGAAAATAAGAGAATTGAAAGTGGCAACAGCGTGTTAGATGAACACGAAAGAAACATCTGCTGCAGTTAAATATCGTCTGCTAAGAAAATGGCACACGTAAACAAGATGTGGATAGAAGGTTATGTTTTTGATAAGAAATTACAGAAAATAAGAGAATTGAAATTGACAACAGCGTGTTAGATGAACACGAAAGAAACATTTGCTGCAGGTAAATATCGTCTGCTAAGAAAATGGCACACGTAAACAAGATGTGGATAGAAGGTTATGTTTTTGATAAGAAATTACAGGCCGCCCCGGTGGCGCAGTGGTCGAAGTCGCTGGCCTCTGATCATTCGTCCGTAAGGGGTCCGGGTTCGAATCCCGGTCAGGCATGGATGTTGTGTTTGTCTTACGGCACTGGCTCTCTCCCTTCCCTGGAACCAGTGACCCTAAATTAGGGACGGGCGACTGCTCATAGCCCATTGAGTTGCTCACGGTGGTCGTTAAACCTCCAATCAAAAAAAAAAAAAAAAGAAATTACAGAAAATAAGAGAATTGAAATTGGCAACAGCGTGTTAGATGAACTCGAAAGAAACATTTGCTGCAGTTAAATATCGTCTGCTAAGAAAATGGCACACGTAAACAAGATGAGGGTAGAAGGTTATGTTTTTGATAAGAAATTACAGAAAATAAGAGAATTGAAATTGACAACAGCGTGTTAGATGAACACAGAAAGAAACATTTGCTGCAGTTAAATATCGTCTGCTAAGAAAATGGCACACGCAAACAAGATGTGGATAGAAGGTTATGTTTTTGATAAGAAATTACAGAAAATAAGAGAATTGAAAGTGGCAGCAGCGTGTTAGATGAACACGAAAGAAACATTTGCTGCAGTTAAATATCGTCTGCTAAGAAAATGGCACACGTAAACAAGATGTGGATAGAAGGTTATGTTTTTGATAAGAAATTACAGAAAATAAGAGAATTGAAAGTGGCAACAGCGTGTTAGATGAACACGAAAGAAACATCTGCTGCAGTTAAATATCGTCTGCTAAGAAAATGGCACACGTAAACAAGATGTGGATAGAAGGTTATGTTTTTGATAAGAAATTACAGAAAATAAGAGAATTGAAATTGACAACAGCGTGTTAGATGAACACAGAAAGAAACATTTGCTGCAGGTAAATATCGTCTGCTAAGAAAATGGCACACGTAAACAAGATGTGGATAGAAGGTTATGTTTTTGATAAGAAATTACAGGCCGCCCCGGTGGCGCAGTGGTCGAAGTCGCTGGCCTCTGATCATTCGTCCGTAAGGGGTCCGGGTTCGAATCCCGGTCAGGCATGGATGTTGTGTTTGTCTTACGGCACTGGCTCTCTCCCTTCCCTGGAACCAGTGACCCTAAATTAGGGACGGGCGACTGCTCATGGCCCATTGAGTTGCTCACGGTGGTCGTTAAACCTCCAATCAAAAAAAAAAAAAAAAAGAAATTACAGAAAATAAGAGAATTGAAATTGGCAACAGCGTGTTAGATGAACTCGAAAGAAACATTTGCTGCAGTTAAATATCGTCTGCTAAGAAAATGGCACACGTAAACAAGATGAGGATAGAAGGTTATGTTTTTGATAAGAAATTACAGAAAATAAGAGAATTGAAATTGACAACAGCGTGTTAGATGAACACGAAAGAAACATTTGCTGCAGTTAAATATCGTCTGCTAAGAAAATGGCACACGCAAACAAGATGTGGATAGAAGGTTATGTTTTTGATAAGAAATTACAGAAAATAAGAGAATTGAAAGTGGCAGCAGCGTGTTAGATGAACACCAAAGAAACATTTGCTGCAGTTAAATATCGTCTCCTAAGAAAATGGCACACGTAAACAAGATGTGGATAGAAGGTTATGTTTTTGATAAGAAATTACAGAAAATAAGAGAATTGAAAGTGGCAACAGCGTGTTAGATGAACACGAAAGAAACATCTGCTGCAGTTAAATATCGTCTGCTAAGAAAATGGCACACGTAAACAAGATGTGGATAGAAGGTTATGTTTTTGATACGAAATTACAGAAAATAAGAGAATTGAAAGTGGCAACAGCGTGTTAGATGAACACGAAAGAAACATCTGCTGCAGTTAAATATCGTCTGCTAAGAAAATGGCACACGCAAACAAGATGTGGATAGAAGGTTATGTTTTTGATAAGAAATTACAGAAAATAAGAGAATTGAAAGTGGAAACAGCGTGTAAAGCGTCTAAGAAACTGGTGCACGTGAACAAGACGTGGACAGAAAATTTGTTTTTTCTTTTTACAAAGAGAAATATTCGTATTCTGTAATTGAAAAACCCTGTGAAAATCATGGAATTAGAATTTCCAAACGTAAAATAAGCAATATTATCAATAATAGAGTGAAAATTTGTCCAGTATTGCATTTTACATGAAAAAAAAAACACTAAACCAATATCTAAAGAAGGCACCTACTTTTACGACAATTTCAAAAGTAAGGTCTCTAGAAAGAAACTGATCAAAGTAGCAGTTCTATACGAGAAATGAAAAATTATATCTGAAATCTCCCTCTTACGGAAAGATATCTGAAACAAACAGGATGTTTCCAAATCCTAATTTTATAAATAGATTCAGCCAGAGATACAGAACATAGGTTAATATATTCTTTTGGAAAAAAATTGGGCCTGAAGCATCTTCCGTCGTCTGTAGTACTTGGAGAAAGAAAGGAATATTCTGAATCTAGTTTTTAGAAGCCGAGCTGCAGTGCAACCAGAAGTGTGCAGTTATGGATGGCTCTGGCGGATAATAGAAGTGAAATGCATGCAAATAAAAAACACGCTTCATTATGAAAATTGGAAAACATTCAAATTAAAAAAAAAAGTTTTCATCATGAAAAGTGGGAAACATGCAAATTAAAAAGAAACCTTTTCATTATGAAAAGTGGAAAACATGTAAATTAAAATTAACTGTCCATTATGAAAAGTAGAAAATATGCAAATTGAAAAAGCTCTTCATTATGAAAAGTGAAAAACATGCAAATTGAAAAACGTTCTTCATTACGAAAAGTAGAAAACATGCGAATTGAAAAAGCTCTTCATTATGAAAAGTGGAAAACATGCAAATTAAAAAAGCTCTTCATTATGAAAATTGAAAAACATGCAAATTTAAAAAAAGCTCTTCATTATGAAAAGTAGAAAACATGAAAATTGAAAAAGCTTTTCATTATAAAAAGTGGAAAACATGCAAATTAAAAATGCTCTTCATTATGAAAAGTGAAAAACATGCAAATTTAAAAAAAATCCTCATTATAAAAAGTGGAAAATATGCAAATTATTGCGCACAGTAGAAACCATGTGGTGACAAATGAATTTGTCGAATGGCTCTTTAAAAGCAACGATAGAGAAGAATGTTTGAGAGCTACAGGGCCAGATCATATTATTCGGGTTTTGACTACGACCGTGAGTAACTGTAAGAGCTAAAAGGAGTCGTTCGTTCCTAATTTAGGGCCCTGGTTTGCAGGGAAGGGAGAGAATCAAGGTGGTAAGACGGAACCAAAACTGCTACCACTATCTGGGATCTGACCAGTGCCTAAACTCAGGTGACTAGCGAGAAATCGACAATTACGACCACTCGGCCACCGGGCTGACCTGTGGGCAACGTTTGCAGCAAAAAGTATGTGAAAAACAGTTTTCATCGTAAAACATATTCGAAGTGTAAAAAGCACCTCTTTCAGCCGGATTTTTGGATGGAGTTATATAATATAACCAATCGAGATTAACATAATCTACATTTACATACCCTGGCAGAAAGATTATGCATCGAAACGTAAAGGTATGTATCATCTTTCTCGAAGTTCAAGCTTTCTAAAAAAGAAAATATTCAATCAAACTAATAGGTGCACAAATATTATGACATCAGAGAGACTAGACAGAGGAAGTGTTACCGTAAACAACTGCAATATAAAAAGACGTAGTAAAACACTAAATGGTAATAAAGCACACTTGAAGAAAGGCGTGAACCTCAGTAGAGAAATTACTCTTAGACGTAATTGGATATCTGCGTATACTTGGTGAAGCGTTTAATATATCTTAAGTTAAGCCTCTTTTTTTTTGAGCTTTAACGACCACTGAGAGCAACTCAAATGGCTATAAGCAGTCGCCTGTCCCTAATTTAGGAACATTTGTTCCAGGGAAGGGAGAGAGCCAGTACCATAAGACAAACATAGCATCCGGGATTCGAACATGGACCAACCTGTGAAGAATGGTCACAAGCCAGCACTTAGACCTCTGCGCCACCGGAGTCGCTTCGTCACGTCTCAATCATAAAATAGAAAAAAAGAAGTATACCTTATTTAAACCGGGAATGTATTCAGGATTATAATGTTTTGAAATGTTCTCAAAATGTTTTTAAAATATGAAAATTGTATAATTATTTTAAATTAGAAAATCATGAAAAAATAGGAAAGTGTAGACACGAAATAAAAGAAGACACAAAAAATTAGGCGTATAATATACGGGTACCGAAATCGGGTTTCATGCTAGCGCCTGGGGCACTTTCCAAAGCAGGGTAAGTAACCCACCACAGCTTACTAGTGTTGCCATCTAACGACAACAGCGCTAAACCTGGAAAGGCAACGAGCAAAACTCAGTGCCGCCATCCAACGACCATAGGCCGCATCTAATTCGAGAAACCGCTGGACGTTTCCAGTTTTAGACGTTTCCATTTCTAGCAGTTTCTAGAAATTTCTAATATCTTATTTAAGCAGGACCAGTTTCTCTAAAGTTCACCCGTATACAGGAATACATGAGTCAACTTCGGAGTAATCTAACTCAAAGAACCTCCTCTTTGTGGAGACTTTAGACACATGACTTGGTGGTTTACAAAGCAGCCGACAACTACACGGGATGCTGGAATTAAAGATAAAAAAAAGTGCGACCTCGGACGTACAATTCTAGCAAAAGAAAATGATCGAAGTTGATGAAAAAAGAGCTTCCGTTCTCACACCCCTTCTAGTGGTCAAAAGAGTGACCGGTACACAACTTTGAAAAATGGCGTGTTGATAGGTCTTAAGATCTGGATGCCTACAAAAGTCCGAAAACCAAGAAACCCAAAATGGCGGCTTTGGTACATTGTGTGCTTGAATTTTTGCGAATTGATCGACAACTTCTAAATGACCTGGAGATCTGAAAATTGGTATGCTAAGTCTTAAGGTCTTGATACTAAAAATAAAGCCAAAAAAGAAAAAAAAAAGAAAAATAATAATATCAGAACGGTGGGTGTGGAGTAATGTAGTAATGTCTGATTGAATTTTTCACAGCTTCTACACCTAAAAAACTCTGAAAACCAAAAATTTCCAAAGGGTGACTTAGCTTTACAGTTCAATGCTGATAGATTTAAAAATCATTATGCCAGGGACTTTGAAATACTGTAAAAATTCGATAAGATTTGGATTTAAAATTAAGTGGCACTAAAGCCTGCTGCAGATTGTAAAACAGTTACAGATCTTAAATCACTTTTCTTTCTCTTAATTCTTTTTCCTTTTCATTATTTTTATGTTCAAAAAAGGATTTTACAGATTCGCCGTTCGGAGAACGAGGTGTGACTACTAATTTAGAATATTAGCTCCTCTGGATATCGTTAATTGTACACTGGTGTGCAAAAATTAAGGACGAAGAGAAGAAATTAGCATAACAGCGGAACGAGTAGGCAGAGCGGACAGAAAGGCCACTCAGGAAATAGAATAGGGTCCGGTACGGTAGGGCATGCTCATATATGCAGCATGACGTAGGGGGGGTGTGGTGGAAGGGTATAACGCTCACGGGCGGTGTTCGCTCAACAATTCGGCGAAAGCTATTGCACGGTGTACTTCGGTTTGAACGACGTCGAGTTGCTGCCACCGTGTGATATGGCCAACAGGCAATCCAGTAGACGACATCTGGATGACTTTACCCGAGTTCGCATCATTGGGAAGTTGGAAGAAGGTCGAAGTGTGACTAGTGTGGCCGAGGAGTTCAGGTTCGCTCCCAGCATCGTTTCACGAGCTTGGAGAGCATTTCAAACAACAGGAACAGCTGTTCGAGAGTTTAGCAGTGGTCGTCCACGAGCAACCACGTCGGCGGACGACCGGTATATTGTCCTACAGGCGAGAAGAGACAGGCGGCAGACAGCGGCAGAAATCGCAAGGCACATGCAACAGACAACTGGACGTCCGTTATCGCGTTTTACCGTGGCCAGGAGGCTGCACAATGGTGGTTTATTTACACGACGACGAGTACGGTGTGTGCCATTAACACCTGCTCATCGGAGATGGTGGTTTCTGTGGTGGCAGGAACACAAGAATTGGACACATCAGCAATGGGGTCGAGTTCTCTTTACGGATGAGAGCCGATTTAGACTATCGAGCGATTCTGGACATATACACATCTGGAGAGAGCAGGGAACACGCAATCACACCTCCAACATCATCGAAAGACACCGGTTTGGAGGTGGCGGCGTTCTCGTTTGGGGCAGTATCATGCTTGGTAGCTGTACTGACTTTCACATCTTCCAAGGAGGTTCAGTCACTAATGTCCGCTATTGTACCGAGGTTCTTATGCCTCACGTGCGTCCGTTTAGAGGTGCTGTGGGGTCCCGAGTTCCTCTCCATGGACGACAACGCCACACCTCATCGTACAGTGGCTGTTGCAGATCTATTGGAGAGTGAAGATATTCAACGCATGGATTGACTTGCAAGGCCCCGGATTTAAATCCAATTGAACATGTGTGGGACCTTCTCGGGAGACGCTTGGCAGCACGTCACTAGCCGCCAGCAACGATTCCACAGCTGCGATTGGCGCTACAAGAGGAATGGGCCGCGATACTTAACAGCTCCTTGACAACCTCGTCCTCAGCATAGACAGACGTTGTAAATCCTGCAACGGAGTCAGGGGTGATCATATCCCCTACTAAAGACTGGATGTTTCTTGGAAGCCGCCTGTCACATGGACGTTTCTGTCTTCTGTCCAGTTGTGCTCGAAGCTACCTTTTCAATAAAGTGCCTTTGTATCCTTTGGATTCCTTGTTTGGACGGTTTTGCTCACTTGTCCCATATTCTTACATCTTGGGGATCTTATGGTATGATTTGAGCCGATGTGGCGCACTTGTGCACGACGTTACATTCGAAAAACCGTCTCGTCCTTAATTTTTGCACGCCAGTGTATAAATTACCGGGCAAAATATTACTTCACGCAGGTATTAAAGTCGAGACCCACGTGATATATCATCATCATCATCATTGTCAACCATTATCAATCCACTGCTGGACGAAGGTCTCCCCAAGTTTCCTCCACAACGGTCTGTCTTGTGCCAGTCTCCTCCATGTCACCCCTGCATACTTTCGAATTTCATCCACCCATCTCCCATGTGGTCTTCTTCTGGGTCTTTTCCTGTCCCTTGGAATCCAATCTAAAATTTCGGCTGTCCATCGATGATCTGTCCTTCTGGCAGTATGTCCAGCCCATTGCCATTTCAGGGATTTAACTCCAATCATGATGTCTTCCACTCTTGTCATTTTTCGGATCCACGTGTTCCTCTGCTTATCTCTCCTGGTTACACCAAGTATGCACCTCTCCATGCTTCTTTGAGTTGTCTGTAGCCTTTGTATGTCTCTTTTAGTTAAGGTCCACGTCTCTGCACCATACGTAATCACTGGAAGGATGCATTGATCAAACACTTTTCTTTTAAGACATAATGGTATATTGCTCTTGAAAATTATGCTGTTTCTTCCAAAAGCTCTCCAGGCACGTTTTGTACGCCGATTAATTTCTTCATCAATGTGACCCTCACTTGATATCTGCTGTCCAAGATAAACGTACGTGTCTGTTATCTCCAGCATTTCTCCATCAATCGATAAATCTTCATTTCTTGTAAAAGCATTGAACATCACTTTTGTCTTCTGAAAGTTCATTTTTAATCCCACTTCTTTACTCTTGTCAGCAAGTTCCTGGATCATAATCTGCAGCTCTGATGGGCTAGTTGCAAAAATGACTACGTCATCAGCAAAACGAAGGTGGGTTAGATAATCTCCATTAATCTTTATCCCCTTGTTTTCCCAGCTCAGTGACTGAAAAACACCCTCCATTGTGGCATTAAAGAGCTTCGGAGATATGGTGTCACCTTGTCTCACTCCCTTTCCAATTTTTATGTGTGTTGTATTTTCAAACAGCCGAATCTTTGCACTTGCATTTTCATAGATGTTATTAATAATATTAATGTATGCATCTTCAATACCGCAGGTTTTCAGAGCCATTGTAACTGCTGATGGTTTCACCGAATCAAAGGCTTTTTCATAATCGATAAAAGCCATGCACAATGGAAGTTCATATTCCCTCGCTCTTTCAATTAGTTCTCTCAGCACGTGGATATGATCTATTGTGCTGTAGCCACTCCTGAATCCAGCTTGTTCTCTCGGTTGAGCCATGTCCAGTGTTACCTTCAAGCGGTGTGAAAGAACTTTAGTGAAGATTTTATAAACTACTGATAGGAGGCTGATAGGTCTGTAGTTTCCGAGATCCTCAATGTCACCTTTCTTATGTAGCAGGATCATTGTAGCGGTGTTCCAATCCTCAGGAATCTTTCCTTTATTAAGGCATCGAGTGAAAATTTGGGCGAGTACTGTTTCGATTTCTCCACTTGCTTCTTGTATGATGTCTACAGTAATTCCATCTACTCCTGGAGCTTTTCCCCGCTTCATGTTCTTGATTGCATGTGCAACTTCTGCTGGAAGGACTGGAGGAACTCTGGTACTGGTATATTTCATGATGTCTGGAGTGCATGTATCATCCCTTTCATATAATTTGGAGTAGAAATCTTTTACTCTTGTCAAAATTTCGCCTCTATTTCTTGTTACAGAACCATCTTCTTTTCTCAGTGCCATAATCTGTTTTCTTCCCTTACTGAGATGTCCCTTTGCTATCTTTAGGCTTTGGTTGTTTTCAATTGCTTTCCTCACTAGTTCACAGTTGAATTTTCTTACGTCTTCAGTGATACTTTTTCGTACTGTCTTGCATAGCTCTATATATTCCACTTTGGAAGTCACATCTCCTTTAGTTGTCCTCATCTCTCTTCTTTTTTGCATCAACATTTTCGTTTTTCCTGATAATTTATTTACATGCAACTTGTTCTTAGACCCAGCTAATTTTGTTGCTGTTTCCATAAGAGCTTTGGTTACTTTTCTGTTAACTTCAGAGATGTCCACTTCTTCCGATGTTAGGCCTTCTAAAGCAGAGAACCTGTTCTTCAGTTCCAACTTGAAGGTATTATGGTGTTTTTTAAGGTTGGTTATGTCAATAGATTTTGTTTGTCTTATGAGCTTGCCACGTTCAAGTTTAGTGTTGAGGTGCATCTTACATCTCACCAATCTATGGTCACTACCTGTGTTGAACTTGTTTAGCACACTGCAGGGGGCTCCGTTTACCGAGCTCAGAAAATGCAAATTTTGTGGCAGTAGCCATTAGGAAAGCATTGCTGGTCGATCTACATAACTTTTCTTGGGACAGTTTTTTAGGATTTCTCTTAAACTTTACCATCAGTTGTTTTAAAAGATATAGAAAACGGCTTACTCTACTTCCTTCACAACTTGAACCTTTTGAAAAAGTTCAAGGTGTAAAAATATAACTTCTCACCAGATTCCCAGCAACCTGGATTTCGAACTTCTCAAGGAATGTAAGTTGAACTTTCAGCATGAAATAAAGTTATTATTAAGTCAAAATGTATTATATCATCATTAATGCATTAATATGAAAATAACTACCTCATATTACAAAGAAAAACATATATCTTCATTGGTGTATATGTGACAGAATAAACAGTATATCAGCTTACAAGTACCTTTTAACGGAAAAGTCTTTAAAAACGATTTTGTTATTATATTTTTAAAGCAATATTCTACTCAAAATTACGTGAAATATATATCGCTGTAAGTAGTATTCTTATGTTATCAATTTGTCTGTCCTTCCGTCTGACTATGGGCACCAATGTTTCCAACTATTAGTCCGATTTGAAAAAGTTCTTTTTGCATTTCGAAGCTTGAAATTGGAGAACGGTGATCCTTATATTCCGTGTTTTTTCTGATGCACAACTTAGGCACTAGAGTGTAAATGCAGATGACATGGAATTAAAAAAAAATACACTTTATTCCATATATTTACTTCTAAATATCCGAAAAAAATTATTTTTCCTTTCGATGTCGTTTATATCGAAGACAATTTACGTACATCCTCGTTTCCAAGTAATGCATAGTTTTTCCGCTAGGGGGCGTAAAGGTAAATAGGGTTTTCCCCGATATACACTGGCGGAAAGTGAAAAAAGAACACCAAGAAGGAGACGTCTGATACCAACGAAATTTATACAGCATAATAACGGAATACAGAGGATAACGTGATCAAAATATTATGGCAAAATACAGCTGTATTTGCTGGTAAACTGAAAACCAACATTTCCATGTAACATGGTTAGTACGAGATTGAACCGCCATGAACTGAGTCACACTGTGCAATTCTGGCATGGAGTCTGTCGTACAGATGTTGGATGTAAGTTTAAGGTATTGAGTTCAAGCATCCTCAAACTGGGCGCGTAAATCGGGGATGGTCGTGGCTGGCTGTGGAGACCGGATAAGTCGTTGTCCCATAAAATCCCACACGTGCTCAATGGGGGAAAAATCCGGTGAACGTGTAGGCCATGGACGTTGTCTCACACCCTGAAGTGCATGTTGCGTTGCACGTGCCGTGTGTGGGCGTGTGTTATCTTGCTGGAAAACACCACGATGGACCGACCTAACAAATGACACAACAACGGGCTGAATGATGTTGTTGATGGTGCTGTTTAACGTGCCCGGTACAAACACTAGTTGTTTACGGGAGTGATAGCTGATCGCTCCGCACACTAGGAGACCAGGTGTGGGCCCTGTGTGTTGCTGACGGGCGCAAGAAGGGTGGAGACGCTCCTCTTTGCATCTGCGAACACGCATGCGGCCATCGGAGGCTCCCATGCAGAATCGGCCTTCATCCTGAACACGGCAGATCGCCATTGCGTTCTCCAGTGCAGACGTTGGCAACACCACTGCAGCCATTCCTGACGGTGGGCTGGGGTCAGGGGTACACATGCCAGAGGCACACATGCACGTAGTCCTGCATCCAGTAGACGGTTGCGGATTGTTCGCACAGTCACCTCAGGTGCAACGGCAGCTCGGATTTGCGTCGCAGTGGATGTTCTGCTTGACAACGCCGCTCTTCTTATGCGTCGATCGGTTCGCTCATCAGTCCGTCTCTGACTCCCGGTTCCACGTCTTCTCGTGTGGGAATGTTCCTAGTATCATCTACGCCACCATCGTACCACCACTGATACTTCCCGTCCAATTCGCTTCGCAATACGACGGTACGACCACCCGGCCTTCGGAGTCCGACTAGACGACCTCGCTCAAAGTCCGATAACTGCTAAAATCGTACACGTCTTCCATGTCCGGGCATTGCAGCTTCTTCAGGGTCTTCGCACGTGTCCGTACGCCGACGACTGATTACATTCACTTCGCCGCACTCCTTAAATACCACGGACGATAATTTGCATATTATGCCGTGCTGTGGTGTAAGCGCTCACCGGTTGGTCCCGAAATTAACATCACACCTACGTAAACTCGACCCCATTAACATATGTAAATTTCATGATCGTCCGCCAATCCCTTCTTGGTGTTCTTTTTTTTACTTTCTGCCAGTGTATATACAAGTATGCTTGCAAAAGTCCTGTTTGAAAAATTCTGCCTGTATCGGATATAGCTCCTGATGTGAAATATTTTGCATATTATTCCTGATAAGATTGTATAACTATAACTAGTGGTCCGAATTTATTGGCGTGAGTAAAAATTAAAGTTTCAAAGCTTTCGCGCATCAACCACATGACTTTTTCAAGGAAGGTAGACAGGAAACTGAATAATATAATGCTTCAACAATTTGAACGCAGTGACTTGACTTGACAATAAACGAAGTGATGCAAATGTAATTATTCAATCAAGACATGAGGCATCGTGTTGGATTTGCACGCGGAATCCTTGGAGGAAAACAAAAGATATTCACTATTTGAAGAATTGGTTCCAAATTCGCGGTAACTCTAGCGAAACGCTACCATTGCGAGCCTCATTGTTGGTAACGATATCCAAAGTTTCCCGAATGACAGTGAATTTAGGAGAAGATTAGGAAACTATTTTTTGTATGTCCTTCCACATAGGATCAGCTGATTTAAACTGGACTTATCTGGATAGGGTCGTGGTTAATTTGTTGTTCTTTATGTCCCTCTTATGCTCGTTGACTCTAATTCTAAATGAAAGTTTGGTAATTCCAAAGTAGTATAGCTTGGAGCCGTCCGGATGTTGCAGACATATATCATAAACACCTACTTCGTAGGAAAGTGGGGGTTTGTCAGTATTTCGCTTAAGCATAGCATATAAAGATGTCGGAGATCTTATGCCGATACCGAAGTTCATCTTTATTGTCAAGTGAAATCGCCGCGTTCAAATTGTTGAATTATCCAGTTTGCAGTTTGCTGCCTACCTTCCTGAAAAAAGCCATCTGGTTGACTTGCGAAAGCATGGAAACTTTGATTTTTATCTACGCCAATAAATTCGGGTCACTAATATATTTAAACTATCATATGCATAGTTCGTGGAAAGGTCCTTGCGTTTTTATAATTCCTGTTTTTTGGTAAAGAACAGTTTGGCCACCATGAGACATAAGTGTTTATTTCAACTTCTGATGAATTTACAGCAAAATGAGGAGAGCGCAAGCAAAACCAAACATGTACATCAGATCGAGATTTGCAGTAGGCAGAAAAAACGTTCATAGAGTTATGCGCAATGAATTTCGTACTGTTCAACTATCAGCCACTTTCCTTCTGATGCACTAAAGACGTCTATGGATGTGATTTAGATCAAAAATATTTTAAAGTCAAAATAATAAACTTTTTGTTGTTGAAATGTTTGTTTTTGTTTAGGCTTCAAAGTGACATGATTGTTTTGGATCAAATGCCCCAGTCACTTGTTGGATTTTGCTTGAACACATTCTGAATTTAATCTACCTATCTGTTTAATAAACAACCTGCCTTTAATATAATACCTATTCTCTAACAAAAATTTCAAGGTTTGAAAGAAAAAGCTGATGGAGAAGGAGAAGCATTTTCACTTTTCATTTGAAGCTTTTTTTTTTTTTTAAGTTTTATTCATTATTTACCAAAGTTGCTGTCACATGTTGGTGTATCTTTATTTTGCTGAATTTATAACAGATTATCAAAAATAATAATAGGTGGTATAAAAAGTGCTTGACTGAGAAGAACGGATTTTTATGAAAATTAGAAAACAAGTACATTAATGAAAATCAAATATGTAGACCACAGTCGTCCTCCAGGCAGTCACATTGTTCCTGATGTTCACATGGACGAATTGTATAGCACAAGAGCCGAGTGTTCTGATGTTTGCAACCCATGAAAACTTTGGAACCATTTGGTGTACCATAGCGTTCTTTCTTAGCTTTTCATTTCACACTTTCACTTTTGGTTCTTTTCCTTTGTCCTTTTAAACTTTCCTTCACCATTACTAAACCATCTCCGACCTCTTCCATACCTCTAAAACTATGACAAACGCACGAAAATGATCACCACGTTTGAACAAAACACGTCGACTGTCTGAAAACGTGAATGACACTGCGTCACTCTTATCGGCTTCGTCACGTGACCAAATTTTGGAGCTCTGATTGGTTCATTCGACATGTTTGATTTTTCTGGAGCCTGCAACTGGGACATGTTCGTTTTTGCTCGAATAACGCATTTTTATGAGTAGGAGCTGTTTGGTTTGGGTCGGCTTATGATACAGGAACGGAATCAGACCATCGTTCTTTATCATATCCAATGCTTACCTGATAATTCATGTTTTTGAGACATGTTTGGTTTTGCTTGCGCGGTCCCCAAATATGAGCATCCGAAAACTCGATTTTTAAAATATTACTTCGCGGAGTGATACCGCTGACATTGGAAAACCTTTTGAGAATAACTTTTGCTTAAAATAGTCCATAGCTTTACCGCCAAGTACCTAGATGTATAGCTTATTTTAGCCGATATCTCTTCATCTAAAAGTCCGATTGTCAAATTCCTTTTTTGCTGGAGAGAGTTTGCCGCGCAAAATGTTTCTGAAATAATTTCAAAATATCCTTAAGGCACAAGTATGCTGCTAGAGTGCGTAAGTTCATGTTTCCGTTTGGAGCAATGTCTGTGGGACTAAAAACCCGATTGGAAAATTTCTACTTTGGTTAGATACTACAAGCTGTGGATATTCTTTGAGTGTATTTTTTGTCCAAAAATGAAGCACAATTCCGCCGCTAGGGCGCAAACGTTTTAATATTTTATCTGCTTTTTCTCAATATCTCTGCTTCTAAATCTGCGATTTAAAACATTCTTCTAACAAGGATACCATTTACGTTATGGTACTTTAGGTTTGTATTGGAGGAGTGTTGTACACTGATCGTCAAAATTGCACCCAGATGGATGCGTCGGATTGCAATGCTATTCGAAAGAAAAGTAAAGGTTACCAGGAACAACAAATTATTAAACACTTAGATTGATACGGGCAGTATTTATTGAGCTACACGCCAATAAGTAGTGTCTCTCAGTATGGCGTCGGGCCGCCAGGTATGCCCACACAGCATGCCAGGTGTCTCGGCATGGAGTTGTAAAGGTTCCTAAGGATGTCCTGCGGTAAGTCATCCCATGCAGCTTGAACCTTCTCAGGCAGTGTCTGCAAATTGTGCGTGCGGTAGGGGTGGAGTGTAGATAGCGCGCCCGATAGCACCTCACACATTTTCAATCGGCGATAGGTCTGGCGACCTGGCTGGCCGTGTTAGAGTGTCAGTGCCTTGAAGGCAAGCTCTCGAGATAGCAGCAGTATGCGGACAAGCGTTATCCTGTTGGAAAATCGCACCGGAGTAAGAGTTCAGAAAAGGCAGGACCATTGGTTGCAGGACCTCATTAACGTAACGTTGGGCTGTCAAAGTGCCTGTAATGACACACCAAAAGTTATTTGACATCGTAGGCAATTCCACCCTACACCGTGACACCAGGCCTTCTGGACGTGTGACGTTCGACAATAAACCGTTCATCTTGGCGCTGACTATGTTTCTTCCACACACTCATTCATTGGTCGGCTCCTCCAAGACTAAAGCGGGACTCGTCGCTGAAGATAACCCCTGCCATTCTGAGTGGCTCCATGACAGACTGGCACGACGCCATTGCAGTCTTCCGCGACGATGCATTGATGTTAAGAGCAGTCGTCGTAACGGTCTGCGTGCGTGCAGTCCTACGTCGTGCAGCCGTCTGCCAATGGTGATGGCACTAATTGGACGATGCATAGAGGGCACCACTGCTCGCTGAATATCTACAATCGTGGCTGTTGGGTCACTTCGCGCATGTCGGACAACCCGTCCGCTCACTCTCTCCGTGGTTCGTTTAGGTCTCCTAGACCCTCCCTGTCTTGGCTGCGTGCCTTGTTCTGTCCCCTGCCGCCAAAATCGTGCTATGGTGATATTCGCATCACCAGACCAGTATGGAGACCAATACGGCGATAAGATCATCCCGCTTCCCGAAGCCCGACGATGCGGCCTCTATCTAACTTCTCTAACTGCTCGAATTGCTTCCGAACTTTTCTCCAAGGCATACTTCACTTGCAAAGGATGCAACCAACAAAATAGCTCTAGTCAGAATGGCAAGAAGGCGGAGCGGGATGACTTTATATAGCCGGTCAGGCACAGAGCTACGACCCCTCCTTGCTGGCGCGACATTGCGCGGCCGAGCGTGGTACTTGAATAATTTGCATGTTTCATGATGTCAAACCTACCCCCAAGTTTCATTCCTGCTGGTTGCTTCCTTCTGGGTGCAACTATTTTTTTGACGATAAGTGTATTTCACAATCCTGTCGCTAGGTGGTGTTTGAGTACTTCTGTTTGAAGTTGTATTTTCCCTCCTAAATATCTTATTGAGAAATTTCTGTTTTTATATTGTGCCATTCGCTAAAATAATGATGGGGAACGTTATCCCCTTGAAATAACGCACACCTTTCCCACTAAGGGCCGTAAAAGTCAAACACCTTTTCTCTTCTGGGTGCAACTATTTTTTTGACGATAAGTGTATTTCACAGTCCTGTCGCTAGTTGGTGTTTCAGTACTTCTGTTTGAAGTTGTATTTTCCCTCCTAAATATCTTATTGAGAAATTTCTGTTTTTATATTGTGCCATTCGCTAAAATAATGATGGGGAACGTTGTCCCCTTGAAATAACGCACACCTTTCCCACTAAGGGCCGTAAAAGTCAAACACCTTTTCTCGCTATCTCTGCCTCTGGGAGATATATTTGAAACGTTATTTTTTCCTTCGCATAGATTTTTCCATGAATAATATTTTTTGCCTATTTTAAATTTTTCCGTTACGCTTTTCCATTGTTCTTCCGCGAGAAGGCATAGAGTTAAATACAGTCGAGTCACATTATTGTGACCACCTCCTACTTTTGACGTCAACATCGCGTAGCCAATGAAGGAAGTCACGTGGCGTGAGCTGGCTAAGAGGTTATATAAGGTGTACTGTAGACATTATGAAAACATATCACTTGTTGCTGTCATGAATAAAAAACGCGATTTATCAGATTTGCAAAAAGGGATGGTTAGCGGCTTTCGAGGCAAAGTGGCAGTAATTCGGAAACAGCGTAGTTTGGGAACTGGTCGCGTGGTGTGTGACGTATATTGTAAATTAACTTTCCTTTTTAGTTTCTTTCCCTATGTAAGTCTTGATTTTGTTCTCAGTTATACTTCACACTTAACGTGATATCTTCTCTCTCAAAGGAATACTGTTGGCAACACAATTGAGATTGAATGAACGGGACGTATGCCTAATATGAGATAAGAACGGGAGATATAAATTACCAGACAACAGTTGTTCGTGTGCACCGTGGAGTGTTGATTTGTGTTAGAGATGTGTTATGTGATTTCTATATTATCCAGAAGTGCTATAATCTGTGCTGGAGAAGTAAAGCAATTTGCATAAGTTTGACTTCTGTTTTAAATCTTTCGTCTGGACGTTAAGGTTTAATTTAGGAAGTCTTTCATCGTATGGGGATGTTTTTAAAATAACGTAAGAAGAGCGACAAAGAATTAGTAGGAAAAGACATTACGTTATAGATGCTGTGGTTAAAGTGTATCGTGATTGGAGAAAAGGCACCATTGCGAATAAGCAACGTGGAAACTGCGGAGCACCACGTTCCATTGATGTGAGAGTTGAACGTCGGCTGCGAAGGTGCGTGATGAACGATTGACACGCTACAGTGGGGCAATTCACTGGCCGATTGAACCAGGGGGCTACCGGAAGTGTGTCTAAAACGACATTTCAGCGAATCCTGCTGCGTATGAGGCTCCGATTCAGACGGGTGGTCTAACGAAGATGCATCGGCGAAAAAGGCTTACATTTGCACGGTAGTATGGGAATTAGACCTCCGATGATTGGGAAAGTATTGCCTTCTCCGACGAGTCAGGTTTTCTGCTTCATCGAACAGATGGGCGTCGGCGTATAAGGCAGGAAACATCGGAGAACAAACACTCTTCAACCATTGCTGGTTGGTTGGTTGGTTGTTGGATTTTATTGGCGCAAGACCAGGTTTGGCCAAAGAGCGCCAGACAAAGAACGATCAGCCACAGATTTTTAAAAACGTGGAAAATGATGAAGAACAGACAGGCTTGGTAAAAGTTGAAAAAGAGTATGAAGAAAGCAGTGAAGAAAAGGTAGTTAATGATGTTTATTAAAAGTAACATATTTACTAATGGAAAAGGACGAACCGTCACTCTCCTCCCCCACACTCCTCTGCAATGCTGGCAGAGGGCGGGGACGAACTGTCACTCTCCTCCCCCCCATGTTCCTCTGCAATGCTGGTAGAGGCTGGGGACGAACTGTCACTCTCCTCCCCCGTGTTCTTCTATAATGTTGGGTGAGGGTGGGGACCTCGCTGAGGCCGAGACAGTTTGATGGACACCGCACACCTTTGCGGATTGAGGGCCAGGTCTTCCGCACGTGCAGGCTGTCTGCTGGGAACCGGAAGAGGCGGGCGTCTTCAAAGAGAAGAGCGAAGACGCAGCTGGTCGAATAAGCTGGAGCTCGGTGAAATCCACCTGTGTCGCTTGTTCAGCTGTAGATCGCTTGGCAAGTGCGGCGAGAGCTACAGGGCGCGGAACAAAAGGCTGCACGGGTTGTGGCTGAGACTTAACAACTGCGGCAAAAGTACGCTGTCGGGTGGTGGGAATACCCAACTTGGCCTTGGCAGCAGGGTACGAGAGGCCCTCCAGGGTCTTGAGGCGCTGGATCGCCTTCTCGTCGTTCCACTTCGAACAGGACCTGGCATAAGCAGCGTGGGAGTCACCACAGTTTACACAGCAGGGCTCTGAAGTGCATCCAGTCCCTTCGTGGTCGCGGGAACCACAATTGGCGCACCTCGCAACACTGTTACAGGACCGCTGGGAATGTCCATACCTCTGGCACTTAAAACAGCGTAGAGGATTTGGTATATAAGGACGAACTGCACATAACAAGTAACCAGCCTTTATTTCAGTAGGTACCTTCGGGCTGTTAAAAGTCAAAATAACATTTCGTGATTTGATCAGCGCGCCATCGCGCCTGAAAGTCATGCGTCGGGCAGCTATGACACCCTGATCAGCAAGTTCACACACAAGTTCATCTTCATCGCAGACCAACAAGTCGGGCTCAGAAATGACTCCCTTGGAGGTGTTGAGATACGGATGTGCCGTCACTTGAACTGGAATATCCTGAAGTCTGGTCAACTGCAGAAGAGATTTGCTCTGAGAGAGAGTGCAAGTTTCCACAAGCAGGTCACCAGAGCGTAGCTTCTTCACTGACTTCAAAGAGCCAGCAACACCCGCAAGTGCCTTCGAGATGAAAAAGGAGACTTTGAGGAAAGTTTCAACATCTGGTCAGTAGAAGAAATGACGAGAAAAGTAGCTTGAGGTATCGAATCTGCAAGTGTAATGCGACGTTTCTGAGCTGACGGCTCAACACCTGGATCTAAAGATACGTCGCGGTGATGTCGTTTTTCAACGAAAGTTCTTTTCAGTGTGTTATGTGTGGGAGGTGGTTGAGGCAAATTTGGCCCCTGATCAATCACCATATCCTGTTGTTTTTTAAATTTTGAGGAGGGTTTATGTTTCCCCATGGGAGTAAGAAAAATTCATCAGCAACGTACTCCGCCCACAATCGAGCCCAACAGGGGAGAACTGGAGGTCCGCAAGCCAAACACATGACGCAAGACACAGTTCTAGAGCTTAGTTGCAAATATAGTCCGTTGGCTGTGATCACACGCACTCGGCGGACACTTCGGCCTCCGGGTACCGTCATGCCAACGCCTTTGGCATGATCCCACAGCCCCGGGCTCACCCTGCCGTGCCATACGACAAAAAAAGCCGCTAAAGCCCGGTACACAACTTGGTACATGACTTCTGACTAGAGGTGGGTTAGTCTCTAGCCTCCCGTTTACAGCGAAGCCGGGGTCGAAGGGAGTGTTGGTACACAGGAGGCACTTTATCCGGTCTCCTGCAACCTCAGCCGCCAGACATCCCATTTCCGCCTCACGGGTCTCCGCACGCGGCAAACATGCAGGTAGGTCTAGTACCCAAACCAGCTAAAAGGAAAAAAAGAAATCTAAAGAAGACAAATCCTGGCAAGGGAACCTAAACTGAATCTCAGCAACCTACGAACTGAGCGGTTAATATAAATCAGTTAGTGGTGGAGGGTAACAAAACCACAAGGCCGGGGTGTTAGTACATAACGTGGTAGCGATTAGGTAGAGAATACAACACGGGCAACTAGCCAGTGGAGAAAATAAGGAAAAACGAAAAAGCGAGACACAAGACCAGCTCGGGATCGTGGGGCCGCAACTCCCCAACAGCTGGATGAACAGCCGTCCCTGCAAGCACCAAAACAAAAAACAAGCGGTGGCATGACATCAGATGTTGACCAGTCACAAGGTCAGCTCGGGCCGTGGGGGCGCCGCTCCCCAAATAACTGGAAAACCAGTTATCCCCGTGCGGGGCAACCATTGCTGGAATAACATAAGCTGGTGGGTGCAGCGTTCTCATCTGGGCAATGTTTTCGTGGCATTCTCTGGCTCCATTCATTCCTATGGAAGGCACTATGGACCGAATTCGTTATGAATCGATCCTTGCAGAACACGTGCACCCATACTTGATGATTGTCTTCCCTGGGTCGGATGGAATCTTCCAGTACGACAATGCGACGTGTCACATAGCTAGACATGTCAGAGATTTGTTGGAAGAGCACGACGAAGACTTCAAGGTACTTCACTGGCTGGCTAATTCCCCAGACTTAAACCCAATTGAGCATCTGTGGAACAACCTAGATCGTGTTGTTTGGTCATTGGATCTTCCAAAACGCACCCTCCAGCAGCTGTCTGATGCACTGCAGTCAGCATGGCTCCACATACCTGAGAACACCTTCCAGCACTTTATTGAGTTACTCCCAGCCCGTCTAGCTGCTGTCCGCGCTGCACACGGCGGTTACTCTGGATATTAGCTGGTGGTCACCATAGTGTGATTCGACCGTGTATAATACTTCCTTTTATATTTCTTCTTCTAATTGTTCGACTTCAAAATCTATTTGTCTCTATCTTCTTTCTTCTAGGAGAAACTTTTTGTGCACCATTTGTTCATTTTGGTAACATACAATGGTGGCCAAAAATCCTGCACCAATAGAACGAAAGCCAACTTTTGATGTTTGAAGTCAACTTACACAGCGTAATTTTAAAGTCAGGAATACATATTTTTATACATTATTTTAAAGAAAATGTTATGCTGAAAGCAAATGGTTTTACAGAATTTTATTTCCAGTAATTGAAATGAAGTTACAAGTAAAAATAGGAAAGTGAGGAAACACAAATCCAGTTCTGAAAAAGCGTTAGCGACCCTCTAATCCACTATAGCTTTCTCTGACATCCTCTAGTGAAATATAAAAGGATGCGGAATCGTCTGACGACTTAGATGGGCCGCTGGTGGCCTAGTGGTCAGCGTTCGTGACTGCCATGGGAATGACCTCAGGTTCGATCCTGGGCCGGTACGAACGTTCGAACTACTAAATACCCGCCGTGCGTCGGATGGGCACGTTAAGCGGTCGGACCCAGGTAATAAGTAAGGGCGTCTTCCTCCTCCTTTCTACCTCGCTTCCGTGTCACTTTCCTATCGGTCACTCTAGCCCAAATCTCCTAGCTTCCTATTTCTAAGGGTTGTTCAAGACCTGGAGTCAGACACTCCCTTCCTAAAATCCTCTACGTATGATCTGATCTGCCGATTTAGAACGCAGCTGCTTGTAGTCAGTTGACGGAAGTTTATGAAGAATTCTTGGTGATATTTGAATTTCGGAATGTCAAAAACCCGAAAATTAGTCCTGCCTCTTCATACCAGGACAAAATTATTACTTTGCATGAACGTAGATTCAGTAGTCGTAAAATTGCTGTTAAATGTGCCTGTGATCATTCCAATGTCTTGCGCACCATTAAAAGTGTTGCAGAAACGTGTTGGGTGTGAAACAGAAACAGAACATGTAGTCCAACGCTGCGTACTGAACGTGCTGATCGAATGTTGATTCCTGGTTCCTTAAAATCAAGGTTTAAAACAGGCACTGATTTAAGAAATGAGTGGGGGAATGAAGTGGTAATTATTGCATTTACATGTACAGTTCGTCGTAAGTTACAAGAAAATGAACTGACTGCACGAAAACCTTTCTTTACTGAACAACAACGGCTCAAAAGAATTGTTTGGGCCATAGCACACAAGAATTGGACTGTTGATGAATGGGAAAATTCTATTTTTAGTGATGCAACAAATGTTACTGTTAAAATTTCCGCTAATAATAGAAATAATTATATACGTCGTCGGGCTGGTGAAAGATATAAGGCATGTTGTACCCAGCAAACAATCAATCACTCACATTCGGGGATGTTATGGTCCTGTATTTCAGCCGGTGGTGTTGGCCGTCTGCTCATTGTTGATGGCACATTGAATGGATCGAAATATGTGGATATTTTGGTGTTCAAACTGCTACCATCTGCACAAGACATGGGTTTGCAGAATTTTATCTTTCAGGACGATAACGCGTCATGTCATCGGTTAAAGTTGGTTGAGGAAAAGTTATTAGAAAACTTCAGTGGCCGGCACAGTCACCGGATCTTAATCCCATAGAGAATCTATGGGTGAGATTGAAGCAAAAGATCCTTCAACAAGGACCCACATATAAACAGCATTAATTGAGTCTGTAAGGGTCGTATGGCACCGTGTTATCACCAATGGAAAACTAGAGAAGCTCATTAGTTCCATGCCAAGAAGGTGCACTTTGTTACTAAGAAACCGTGGTTATCGAATTAAATATTAAAGCGTATTTTGCTTGTTGGTAAGTTATTTCAAGTGTCCTGCAAGTGTCAATAATGTACTGTACAGCAATTTACGTTAAATGCGTTGAACAGTTCCACTATTTATTCCACAAATTCCACTATTCCAAATTCCGTAATTTCACAAATTCCACTATTTTTGGCTTTTTATGACTAGACGCTGCATTTTTGCTTGCAACTTCACTTCTACTACTGGTCATAACATTCTGTAAAAATATTTGAATTCAGCATAAAATTTCCTTTAAAATGTTGTATAGTATGTCTTCTTGACTTTATCATTACGCTGTATAAGTTGACTTCAAACATCAAAAATTGACTTTCATTCTACTGGTGCAGGACGTTTGGTCACAATTGTAATTTTTAGCAGCTGGTGGGAGTAAGCAGCTGTTACAATTTTTCGATATCTAACCGGTTCAATTGACAAAACATTGATAAATTTTATTCATGTCGGATAGGTCTCAAAAAACGTGCTCATTACAATTGAAAATTTAGTTTCATCTTTCTTGTTTTAATTGTTAAAGAAATGATGTTCATGGAGCAGTTTTACGGTCATCTTGTAGAAGGTGGATGGACTCATTTTTGCCATTTTTGCGCAACTCAGTGAATCTATTTCGATATCTTACTTCGTTTCGCTACTGAAATATGCGTATCTGGTTAGAGAAATACAATTCTGTGTTCTATTTTTGTTAATAACAATTCGATTTTTGTTTGCGTTGCTCGATACAGTTATCCCTAATGAAAAAGAGCTTTGCTTGCCATAGTATGGAGCTAAAATGCAGTGGACATCTCTTTTTATATTTACACCGATAAACAATTACACTATCACTACCTACCTAATAAGCTGTAGGACCGCATTTAGCACGTAAAACAGCGGCCACTCGATGAGACCGCGTTTCTATGAGGTGGCGATAGGTATCCAGCGATATCTGGTACCATAATGTCAACAGCAGATCCTCCAGTTCCCGTACATTTCGGGGTGGTGGTGATTTAGCGCGAACCCGCTTTTCTAAGTCGAACCACAGATGTTCGATTGGGTTCATGCCAGGGGATATTGGAGGCCAGGGCATTAACAGAAAGTCACCAGCATGTTTCACGAACCCCTCCATGACGACTCTGGCAGTGTGGCATGGTGCATTATCCTGTTGGTAATGGCCATCACTAGCAGGCAGTTGCCATGAATGGATGAACTTGGTCCGCAACGATGTTCAGATACCTGACAGCTGTCAGGGATTGTGCTATTGAGATAAAGAGGCCTAAAGTCCCCCCCCCCCCAAAAAAAAATACGTCGCCCACAGCATAACACCGCCGCTTCCAGCCTTTTCCCGCCCAACAGTGCATCCAGCAGCTATAACTCCGTTGGTAATCGGCGTATCCGTGCTCGGCCGTCTACGTGATGCACCAGGAATCTTGATTTGTCAGACCAGACCACTTTCTTCCAATCATCCACGGCCCAGTGCTCGATGGTCTTGCGCCCATCTCATGCGTCGTTGGCGATGACGTGCAGTGAGCATGGGGAATAGCCTGGGTCTTCGACTAGGCAGGCCCATGCGTAGAAGGCTGCAATGAACTGTGTGCTGAGCTGATCACCATTGTTGTAGCTGAGGTTGATTTGCTGCGTTGTGACTCTGCGGTCGCTGAGAACAATGCGCGACAGTCTCCGCTCCCCTTTGCCATTGATGAGCTACGGACGACACACGGCTTGACAACGGTTCGTCGTTTGGCTATCTGTGCTCCTCTTTTGAAACGTACTCACTATAGCTGTACGTAAACAACCCACAAGCCCCGCCATTTCCGAGATCGTAGCTCCCAGGCGCAGTGCTATCACAATTTGTCCTTTATGAAACTACGATAAATCGGCAGCTTTTCCCATTCTATCTCCGAACACTCTGATAACCGAAAGTTTGTTCTCTGGTTGTATATATACTGCTCTCTGAACTTCAAAACTTCACGTGCGACACCTTTTGGTCTCCAGACGCGCTCATTTCTCTAGGCTGGAGGTGTTCATAATGTAACGTCTCATCGGTGTATTTCATATTGAGTGTCACTTATATCTGTTCACTTTTGATTAAAGTGTGGTTTCATTAAATGTTTGAACAACGTATTCATTGGGGAAACCGAAATCTGCTATCACTATTGTTTACTCCCTTAGTTACGGTCTCTGCCATCTAGTAGACACAATTGTCAACAGGGCGGACACTTTTTCTGGTAGAGGTCTCCCGATCGGGTAGTTAATATGTATTACGTGAGACTCGGTTTAATTTAAGGTGAGAAGCACAGTGATGAGAAATTACAGTAAAGTATTATTTTACATGAAAATTGAATGTGTCCATACCGATCGACGCCAATGAAATCTTCATCGCCTTCAATTTCTATTCCATAACTTTGCAACCGGGATATTATACACTTCCTCAATTTTTCTTTCCACTCAATCATAATTTCATTTGAGCAGTTCGAGTATTCTACTGATCGAGTTCCTGTTAAAAAGAAATTAAAAAAGAGGAGTTAAGTAGAAGAGGAACTTGCTATTCCATACATGGTAAGATTAACCTATTAACGGCAGGTACTTGAAATTTAGCATGGTAATAGCACTGAAATTTCTGTATAAGTTGCCAGTTTTATAAACACATGTATGCAAAAGAAAATATGTGAGACTGTTTAAATTATTATCAGAAATTTCTGTCATTTATTAAGGCTATATCTCAACAAATACTGAAGCTAATTACACTGCCTGACAGAAAAAATGCCAGACCATGAAGGAATGCTTAAAAACAGACTGAACTGCACACTCAGATAGTCAAGTAGGTCCTGAACAAATGATTTAATTGTCACATACAGACTACGCTCCAATGACTGAAAATACAGGATGACTAATAAGGAGTGTGGTTCCCATGTTATGCGCTACAGCGTTGAATCCGACTTGGCGTCGAGGCAATGAGGGTCCGAATATATTTATGAGGTATCGTGGACCATATCGTGTTGATCCGAGACCACAGTTCATCTTAATTTTGCGGGGGTGGGAGGGTACTCAACAGACGTCCAATCGTGGCCCACTGGTTCTCGATGGGCGAGAGGTCGGGGAATCGTGATGGCCACGGAAACATCCTCACACCGTGTAATGCATTCCGTCTGATCCAAGCGGTATGTGGCCGGGCGTTATCCTGCTGAAAAATGGCGTTTTGGATACCCTGCAGATACGGTAGTGCCAAGGGTCGCAGCACATCGTCAACATAGCGGCGTGCCGTCAATGTGCCCGTAATGCGTACCAGCGGTGAGCGGCTGTTGGCGTTGATAGCACCATGATTCCACGTTAACGGGCAGTGTGGCGCTCCGTAATGGCGGAGAAATCCTCCCGTTGTCCATGTCGCCTCCAGACTCTCACACGGCGAGCATTCGTGGTGAGACAGAATCAGGATTCGTCACTGAACACCACACTGTTCCATTCGGCACCCCACGCAGCTCTGGAGCTACACCACGCTAAACGGTGACGACGATGACTCGCTCTTAAGGGTAGCCTCCGCAACGGACTGCTGGACATCAAACCAGACGCAGCCATTCGGCGCGACACTGTTCGCGTCGATATCGGAGAATCCAAGCCTACCCGTACACTCCGCAAAATGTCGCCCGTTGTGGCCTGTGGGTCCACTATCGCATGACGTCGGATGTGACGATCGGTGCGCACGGGCGTCAGTTTCCGTGCTTCCTCTACGACGTTGCAAAGATATTTTTGGAACCACTGTCTCCAAATGTGACCGACGGTTGTGTCATCAAGTTGCGTTTCTTCCGCAATAAGACGCAAGGACCATCTGGCGGTACGAAGACCTACGATGACACCTCGTGAACTCATCCGTTTGACGAAATCGAGTACCACGGCGTCTTAACGGCATTGGCACCCCTTGTTTGTTCTCCAGACACGGTTACAGCAGAACCACTCACTTCTCGCGGCCGTGACGACGTCTTGCTGGCTGGTTGTCGGCTTATTTCCTGCGCGCCGTTTGGGCAATTGGCCTGCAAATGCAATCATTTGCATAACTTGTACGACAACGTGTGCACGCACCCTGCGATTTGCATGGCACTGCTTTTACGTCTTCGTGGTGTGGCATTTTCTCTGTCAGGCTGTGTATGTAGGAAAATGTCTGTTTATTTTGTGTTACAACGAGAACATACCCAGAGAATTTGGGGGGTACGAAGAGAAGATTTCCTGAAAAAAAAGGTACATGAACATGCATAAGTGCGTTTTTGTAAAAAAAAATCCTTTGATTTGTATAAACAGAGCTTTTAGAAATTGATAATTTTCTACAATGTAGTCAGGATTTCCAGTAGCATTGGAAACCAGTAAATTCTTGAAACATATACCGGATTAACAGGCTCCTCTTCTTCAACTTCCCTTTTCCTTTTCATTGTATTTTGGCCTTTTTTCTGCTTAAGTAGATCAGATTTACGATTACGTCCTATTTATCAATGCATCGCAGCATTCTTGCTATGCCGTAATCAACAAGGTTTCGCAATACCTTTTTAATTTGATTACATTTCCCTCTTTGAATGATAAACACGGATTTTTAGTGTTGGGAGTGAACACCGATTTTCCGTGTTTGGAACTTTGTTCCAAATCACGTTATTGTGCGATTCATTATGCTCTTGCGCTTTTCCATGGAGACACTTTTCAAGAACTCCGTTTCAAATCACGTTATTTTGCGATTCATTAAGCTCTTGCGCTTTTCCGGGAGACACTTTTCATGAACTCTGCTCCAAATCACGTTATTGTGTGATTCATGTAGCTCTTGCGGTTTTCCATGGAGACACTTTTCGAGAACTCTGTTGCAAATCACGTTATTGTGCGATTCATTAAGCTCTTGCGCTTTTCCATGAAGACACTTTTCAAATACTCTGTTTCAAATCACGTTATTGTGCGATTCATTAAGCTCTTGCGCTTTTCCACGGAGACACTTTTCAAGTATTGTTTCAAATCACGTTATTGGGCGATTCATTAAGCTCTTGCGCTTCTCCACGGAGACACTTTTCATGAACTCTGCTCCAAATCACGTTATTGTGCGATTCATGTAGCTCTTGCGCTTTTCCATGGAGACACTTTTCGAGAACTCTGTTTAAAATCACGTTATTGGGCGATTCATTAAGCTCTTGCGCTTTTCCACGGAGACACTTTTCAAGTACTCTGTTTCAAATCACGTTATTGGGCGATTCATTAAGCTCTTGCGCTTTTCCATGGAGACACTTTTCAAGTACTCTGTTTCAAATCACGTTATTGTGCGATTCATTAAGCTCTTGCGCTTTTCCATGAAGACACTTTTCAAGTACTCTGTTTCAAATCACGTTATTGGGCGATTCATTAAGCTCTTGCGCTTTTCCATGGAGACACTTTTCAAGTACTCTGTTTCAAATCACGTTATTGTGCGATTCATTAAGCTCTTGCGCTTTTCCATGGAGACACTTTTCAAAAAATGATGAATGTGATAGGCTTTGGAGTCTATGTGAACCAAAACTGCAGTAGGAAGTGTAAGTAGTCGTGCATAATGTCGGACAGTTGCAGGACACTCCGTGGTAATCGATACACGGTCTCTTATGTGACGTCTCCTATTCGACCAATGAGAAGCTTTGTTAAAAAAAGTTGTGCCCTGTGGTTGCAATTCCTTCTATCTTGACGAAACTTGATGTTTGTTGACAATTTTACAGCTTTATTCAGTATTTTAATTTCGAATATTTCGTTTCATTTTCAACTTTCTGTTAGAGATTCTAATTCAATGGTTTCTTAACGTTGTTTAGTTCAGAAAAAAATGTTTGATATCGCATGCCACACAGCATCGTTGAGGAGTATTTCTTTAATTTCTGCTTTATTCACCAGGTTAGCCACCAACATTTCGCACTTAGTCTGTTTAAAATCTTGATTCTAAAATATTCGAACACCTCCATCGGTGGACGAAAACAGCGTCGTTAAATATATCATAAGTGCCTAAAATGTGTGTGGTTTGGGGCATTGCTAATCAGTGGATTAAAGGAATACACACGAGATAGGAACGATATCATACACACTAACACTTAGATTGCATGGGATATTATGAATATTTACTACACATCAAAACGCCATTCGTACCAATGGTAATATTTTTCGCTTTTGCCGCGAAGTACATTGCAGAACTTTTACAGCTTATATAATGAGCAAGAAGTTATCATTAAACTAAATACAGATTAAAACATTCTCTTCTGTCGCTACACATTAAAACAAAATATTGTATATTTAGAGTTATAGATTTTGTGATTATTTCTCACGAGATTTCACTTCTTGCTCGTGAGAATTCTATAACGTATAAGTTTGTCCGAGCCGAGCATTGAACCCGGGTCCACTCACTACGGAATAAGTCGCTCTCCCAATTGAGCACCGCGGACATGTGCTCTCACTGCTATCTGCCTTTACCTCATGTGCGTCCTGCGGGGCAGGCACGTCACAGTTCCTTTAATGCAACTATAGAGATGCCCCAAACCACGCATTTTAGGCACTCATGATAAATTTTACGAATCCGTTTTCATCCATCAATAGAAGTGCTCGGATATTTTAGAATCAATATTTTAAACAGACTAAGTGCGATAATGATGATTACTAACGCTGCAAATAAAACAGAATTTAAAGAAGTATTCCTCAACAATACTGTACGGCATGCAATATCAAACATTTTTTTGATCTGTCAACGAATCTGAACTTTCTTTCAACCATTGAATCAGGATTTCCAACAGAAAATTAAAAATAAAACGAAATATTCGAAGTTAAAACACTAAATAAAACTGTAAATTTGTCAACAAACAACCATTTTTGTCAAAGCACAAGAAATCATGGGGTCAGAGGAGTCAACTTTTCTAACAACAGTTCTCATTCGCCGAACAAGAGACGTTACACAAAGGACCGGAAATGCGATTACCACGGAGTATCTTGCAAATGCCCGACATTATATACACTATATTGACAAAAGTCACCCGACAGCATTTCAAAGGCAAATGAAGGGATCCTCTGCGTTGTTAAGATGCGCGGTACAGCGGCAAACGGTACAAATACCAGCCTGCAGCTGACCGCGATCATATCGTACTGTGAGGTTAAGTTAAAATTTCGCGGCGTGAGAGGACTGACTTTAAGAAAGAAAAGATTGTTGGGTGTTATATTAGCGGGCTGTCCATAAGACAAACCGAGAGACGTTTAAACATACCCAAGTCAACTGTTATAGATCTATTGAATAAGTGTAAGACACATGACGTGCCTGAAGTAGCAAAACATACCGGCAGACCAAAGAAAATCAGTGATAGATGACATAGAAGCCTCAGGAGAGTCCTTACAGCTAGTCGACGGAGTACTGCACAAGACCTCAGTATACAGGTGAGTATAAATGCTGGAACCTCGGTATGCACACGTACCATTCGCAGAGAATTTCATTCCATGGGTTACCGTGGTCGTGCGGCTGTTCATAAGTCTTTCGTCTCCACTAGGAATGCTACTCGTCGGTTTTTTTATTGGAGGTTTAATGACCACCATGAGCAACTCAATGGGCTATAAGCAGTCTCCCGTGCCTAATTTAGGGTCAGTAGTTCCAGGGAAAGGAGAGAGCCAGTGCCGTAAGACAAACACAACATCCATAGCTCACCGGGATCCGAACCTGGACTCGTCGTATTGCATGGTGTAAAGAACGTTTATCGTGGACCATAGATCAAATGAAACAGGTCCTAAGAACTGATGAATCCACAAGACATTAAGGCCAAAGGTGGGATGACACCGTACTAATGTATGTCAATAAATGCTATGTTGTGTTTCTCTTCTAAGTGCCCGGTGACTTTTGTCAGTATAGTGTATGAGCGGTTATGCTTTGTGGATATAGGCTTATGTAACTAAGCCTTTCAAATACAATTTTTAAGGTCTTACATCGAATTTATGTTCTAAAGTTTTATATAACCTGACAGCATATGTTTCATACATTCATTTTCAATAATAAAATAAAAGTCGGATTTTTTTTTTCGGTTCTAGTCTCGTCTTGAAGGAAGCTTATTTTTGTTTTCTTGATTGAAGGTTTAACGACCACCGTGAGCAACTTAATGGGCTGTAAGCAGTCTGCCGTCCCTAATTTAGGGTCACTGATTCCACGCAAAGGAGAGAGCCAATGCCGTAAGAGAAACACAACATCCATGCCTCACCGGGATTCGAACCCGGACCCTTCTCTGGCGAATGCTGCGCCACCGAAGCGGAGAAGGAAGCTTGTACGAGGAGAATCAGAAAGTAAAAGCAAGATATCCTTTAACACAGGTAACTGTGAGCAAATTATTATAGCGGTTGTCTCACTTCCTCATATAGTCCCCTTGCTGGTCGATGCACTTCTTGTATCGCTCCACTAGCTTCTTAATTCCACGGGAGAAGCTTTCCGGCTGCTCCTGCATTCAGATCTGCACTGCTTCCTTAATCCCATCATCAGAGGTGAACGTGCGACACCGTAGAGACCTTTTAAATGGACCGAAGACGTGATAACCGCATAGTGCTAGATCA
Organism: Macrothele yani; assembly: GCA_039090855.1. Classification (NCBI taxonomy): domain Eukaryota; kingdom Metazoa; phylum Arthropoda; class Arachnida; order Araneae; family Macrothelidae; genus Macrothele; species Macrothele yani. The sequence goes on from CM076991.1 coordinate 97,131,710, forward strand.
GGGTTGTAAGAGGGGATGTGGTAGACATCCAAATTATAGTTGTTGCATTGCCTCCACCGTTGCTGCCACTATATGTGGGCGTGCATTGTCATGGTGCAACAAGACTATTTTTGACAGGATCCCTTTTCTTTTGCTGCGAGTATCAGATTTCAGTTTCTCTTCAAACCATAGCACAGTACGTTGCACTGGTCATTGTTGTCCGTATTCCTGAAAATACGCCAGAATATGACCTTCATGTCCCAAAAGAAGGTCAGCCTGATTTTCTTGGCTGAGGGCTATCTTTTGAATTTCTTATTTACTGGAGAAGAAGGTTGTTTTCACTGCATGCTTTACCTCTTGCTTTCAGGTTCACAGTGATGAACCTATGTCCCGTCACCTGTGACAATCCGTTCTAAAGCACTCGGATCTTCTCACAACGTTTCAGGAATCGGGTAACAATCTCCATGCTCTGTTGCCTGTGCAGATCAGTAAAGTATTTAGGTACCCATCTTACGAAAAGATTATGGTACCCCGAATTGTCATGCGCTATGGAGAATGAAGCTAAGGTAAGATCAAGAGTTTTTCAAATTCCTGAATAAGGTAGCAGCAATAGTTACGATTAGAAATAATTCGCGATTTTACAATAAAATTAATAACAAAAAATGAAGAAAAGGGTGATCCTGAAAAAGACCAGAAGCATTGGACTACAGACATCTGTAAGATATAAGGGGCATCCTGAAAGTAATGCCTCCTCTTTAATAACTTTTGAAACTTTGAAGTGATTTTAATGAAACTGCACTGACATGCACTATGATATGTTAGCAATGCGGGAATAATTTTGTTGCAGAATCCGAAATAAAGATCATGAATGACGGAGAAAAGCAACGAGCCATAATTGAGTTCCTGGCAAAAGACAGATGTGAAGATCTAGAAATCCCCAGAAGACACTTGGCGGTGTATGGAGCTGCCACAATCGGTATCAGTAATGTCCAAAGATGGATTAAGAGGTTTCGAGAGGGAGAAAGTTCAGTGCCGGGTAAACAACGGAGTGGAAGACCCGCAACAGCAGTGACAGATGCCAACAGGCAACGACTGAGAGACTTCATCACAGCTGATCGTCGTGTCACCATCCAGGAGTTGCAACAATAAACACTGCTCACAATGTGCAGACATTGAAGAAGCTAAAGGAAGCTATCAGAAGGAAAAGACGTGACATTCCACTTCATAGTGTTGTTTTACACCATGATAACGCACGTCCCCACACCTTAATGAGGCTGTTGCTAAAATGGGATGGACGGTGATGCCCCAACCCCCTGCCGTCCTAATTTTGATCCCTCAGACATTTCCCTGTTTGACTCTTTGATAAACACCCTTCGTGGGGAACGTTTCGACGATGTGACAGATGTTAAACTGGCTGGGAACTCATGGGTGAAACGACATCCTCAGGAATGTTTCCAAAATGGATTTTACCAATGGGTTCGAAAATGGCGGAAAGGTATAGAAAGTGATGGACAATACTTTCAATAGGCTAGCATTATTAACAATATCTCCAAGTATTTTGCCACCAAGTTTCACATTTTTGTTGCTACAAATAAAAATCTTATGTGGTATGAGGCATTACTTTCAGGATGCCCTTTGTATATCATCGTGAAAATGTAGATATATCTCATAGGCATTTCATACAAAGACAGCAAGTGCGCTACTGATGCAGGTGTTTCAGCTTTAGATGACGGTCTTCACTGTATCAGTGTACAGGGTGCCCATAATTAAAATAAAAATTTCCGATATTGCTGCAAGTGGATTTATTACTCGCCATACATCAAATTTGGTATGAAGACTTTTGAAGCGATGGAATTTTGTTTTACGGAAAAACAAAAATTAGTTCTAAAACTCACAACCAGGGGGATATTTAGCGCCATAATCACGAATAAGAATGAGGAACTGCAGTTATTCGCGATGCCACCGCTCAAATATACAAATCACAAGTGCTGTAATGTGCCATGCTCAGGAAGAAGTTGATATCAAAGCAGGCATCTGCGGAATGCGACATTTCACAGCGGGTTAATTGCCAATGCTTGAAAGAGGAATGGCAGTCTTACCAAAAAATCATGTACTTGTCATAAAGTAGATTAACAGGGAAAGATAGATTTGATTCAACGTCACTCCGCAAGTTTAGCACGTTAAAGGGCTTAAAAAGTGGGCCAAAGTGTTTAAAAAACTGCGGCTTTGTCACCTTCTGGTCAAATCTGCGAAAAGCTATTTCTAAGTAGATGGAGCAGGTATGTACGTTCTTGTTTTTCCGTCGAGCTTTCTCAGAGACCAAAATCTTCTGCATAGTACAACTACCCTTTCGAAATTCTATTTCCTCATCCGTTAGATATTCTTTTAAGTTTCTTCATTAATATTATCGTCAACATTTTGAACAAACCACTTGTTATATCAATTACTTTAGACACTGAGTGGCCATTTTATTACGACCACCTGACAGTTTTAAGCAAATGAGCTATGGCTGCAAGCTGTTGCCACCAGAAGACGAGGCTAGTATAAAAAAAGAAAGCTTAGTGCTTGCGACAGAAGTAGAAGTGATTTTCGGGTGACGAGATGGGTAAAAAATGCGATTTGACGGACTTTCAACGTGGGAGGATTGTACGAGCTCAGAGCCATGGAGCGAGTATAACCGAAAGCGCCGCATTCGTGAAATGTTCCAGAGCACCTGCTGTTAAAGTGTTTAAAGACTGGACTGTCAGCCAAAAAACTGGGTCTCTACGTGCAACGTGTGGTCGTCATCGACTAGTGACTGCTCGGGCGGAACTTAGAGTGTCCAGACTGGTAACAGACAACAGAAGGGCAACAGTGCAGCAAATTACAGACCATCTTAATCAAGGATCTGCCCAAATGATTTCTGCACGCACTGTTCGCCGTACACTGCATCGGATGGGATATGGCAGCCTAAGGCCTGTTCGAACATTTTCGCTGTCTGCAGTTAACAAGAGAAAACGTCTCCAATTCACACAGGAGCACAAAGATTGGACAGTCGATAATTGGAAACGCATTATGTGGTCCGATGAATCACGTTTTCAGTTGCACTATGCCGATCGCCGAGTGAGAATTTGGTGGAAACAGCACGAAAGCATGGACTGCAAATGCATTGCTACAACCCTTCAAGCTTGTGGAGACAACATTATGGTTTGGGGAATGCTTTCCTGGCATGATTTGGGCCTTTTAATTTGTGCTGATCAACGTCTGACTGGCATATCATACCTAAACATCGTTGCAGACGAAGTGCATCATGTCATGTGGATGGTTTATCTCAATGGCGATGGCTACTTTCAACAAGATAATGCGTCCTGCAAAAGTGCTCGTATTGTACAGATTGGTTGCAGGAACATGCCGGTGAGTGTACTTTGCTTAGTTGGCCCCCAGAATCTCCAGATCTGAACCCCATTGAGAATTTGTGGAATGAAGTTGAGCGAGCCATCAGACAGCTAGATCCACAATCCTGCAATCTCACACATCCTGGAAAGTGCTGTTCATCAAAGCATGGTCTAAGATTCCACAAACCCCCTATCAACATCTCGTGGAGTCCATGCCACGAAGAATCAACGCAGTATTAAAGGCAAAAAGTGGCCCAACGAAATACTGAGGGGGTGGTCATAATAACGTGGCCACTCAGTGTAGTTCTTGACGTCAAGTCTGCTCTCTTTTTGTGTAATGTGACCCATACTGGCCATGTCCTTTCGTCAACGTTTTCACCTTTTTATTCCACCATATTACATAAGCAGTGGAATTCTTAGATTAAGCTCTTAACCGAGGTCTTATTATTCTTCTTGTGTTACGAGGATTCACAGATTTTTCAACTTCTATTTAAAATGCCCGCTTTGTTTACGTAGTTTGGGAGCAATATTTTCGAAATTCTAAAATCTCCCTAAGGCTTCGTTCGCAGGTTTATATCCCACCCATCTGCTGCATGCTTTATATGACACTTTCGTTACACACACACACACACACACACACACACACACACGTAACTCTTTCTTTATAGAAAGAGAAAGAGTTACTTATTTATATAGAGTAACTCTTTCTCTATACTCAACATCACAAGCCTTTGCGCCATCGTTGAGCCTAACTTTTGAATCGTCTTTCAAAACATTCAGGTGTGGACTGTTGTGCCCACTTATTCACAGCCACTTTCACCTCGTCTGCGCCATCAAATCGTTGTCTCCGGAGACTGTACTTCATTGGAACGAATAGGTTGAAGTCTGAGGGCGCCAGATTTGGGCTGTAAGGTGGATGGTGACCACATGCCTGCCTAATTTGCTGATAGCCTGATTTGTTGCCAAAGATGTGTGTGGTCTCGCATTGTCCTGGTAAATGTGGATCCTTTTCAGATTCTTGTTTGGACTCTTCCTCGTTATGGCTTCCCTAAGCATCCTTGAGTGTCTCAATGTACCGCTCGCTGGTCACGGTACGGCCACGTTCCAGAAAATAAAGGAAAATGACAACCCTCTCATCCCCCCCCCCACAAAAAAAATACAGTCATACTGAATTTCTGTACTGATCGCTGGCTCTTGAACTGCTTAGGCCTTGGTGAAGAGGCGTGATGCAATTTCGTGGATTGATTCTTCGTTTCCGGATCGTACAAATACGTCGACGTTTCATTCGCTATCAAAATATCGAAAAAAAAACGTGTCTTCATTAGCTTCGAACGCTTCAAGCAGATCAGACTTCCACCCTTCTCTACTTCAAATGGGGTGTTAAGTGCGGAGGTACCCACTTTGCATACACTTGCCGATACCTTAAGTTTTCTACCATCTTCTGTATGGCATTGTGACCACAGCCCGACTGTGCAACAAGCTCACGGATTGTGACTCATCTCTCTGCGCGAATCAATTCATCCACTCGCTGACGATTCGTGTCAGTGGTCGAAGATGTTGGTCTTCCACTGCGTGGTTTGTTTTCAGTGCTGGTTTCCCCTTCTTTGAACATTTCATCCATCTGTGCACATTGCTCTTGTCAATGGTGCCATCTCCGTAAAAATTATGTAGCCTTCTGTGGATGTCGGACAGCTTACACCCTTCGTTCGTCAAGAACTCAATGACGGCACGTTGCTTCTGCTTGGAATCCATTATTTACTTGCAATGAAGAAGAAGAGTTACTACAGCGGAGGAGTTACTTTACCAACATGTGGAATTTGAACGACCTCTGTCAGGTAATAAAAAATTATGCCCAATTTTGCATTACTTTTCATACAATCCTGATATGTAATGTGCTCCAGTATCTTATAAACGTTGCCGGGACTGAAAACTTTCCAATAAAGATTCCGAAAGACCGTATAAATCCGCAACACCACTTAATTTTGGGCAATTGTTTTTATGAAGCTATTTAAGTACGTATTAATCGCGTCCGCTTAACTTCGTGTACGCCAAATCAGTTAATGTCAAAACACGGAAAATCAATTAAACAAAAACTTAGTATACAGAATATTTAAACAAATATTGAAGTAATGCACCTGAGAGAATTTTCGCCGATATTTTACCTGATTCTTGAGTTGTTTCCGTAAGTTCTGTGGTACTTGCTTCGGTGGAATCATTTACTTCTCTCTTGAATCGTCTTCTGGCTATCGTTGTTTCCGTGAGATTTCCAATCGTAAAATATGGATAGGTGTGTCCTCTAAAATTCACTTCTATGAGAGAATTCCGTGAATCGGATGTATTAATCAGCGGCACGTCTGCTACGATGCTGATTTCTGGGAAACTCAAGGGATCGTACACTGAAAATATATGCATGAACGCACATTTAATATAGCAGTTCACCTTTATTAAAATTTTTGTTACAATCATGAAAAACTGGCTCCAGTTTGCAATTACTTAAAAATGAAGTTCTGTTAATGATTCATGTATGAGAGATATACACTGAAGAGCAATTGAATTAGAGACAGCTGGCGTTATGCAAGTCTGGCGCTGTGGGCGGCCCTGTAAACGGAAACAACATGACGTATGCAGCGATCGACAATATAAGGAGTGATGCGACGCAGTATGGGTAAGACGAAGGATCTAAGCGCATTTGATCGTGGGCAAATTGTCGGGGCCCGACGAATGGGTCACTCCATCTCGGAAGTCGCGCAGGCACTGGAGATTTTCACGAGCCACTGTGTCACGGGTGCACCGTGTGTACATCGAATCCGGTAACACCATCCCTGCAAGGGCCAAATGCCATGGACAACAGCGTGTGGATGAGCGGGGTCATCGTCGGCTAGCTCGCATTTCCCCAGCGGATAGACAGGCCACAGTGCAAGAACTCACTCGGTAATTTAACGCTGGTGCACAAAAACGTGTAAGCAGCCACACCATCCAGAACCATCTCCTCGCTATGGGGTACAGAAGCCATCGTCCCACGAGTGTACCGCTGCTGACCGCACATCACAGGGTGCACAGATTAGCATTGGCGCGGGAACATCACCACTGGACCCCAGACATGTAGAAAAATGTTGCCTGGACTGATGGGTCGAGATTCACGTTGGTACATGCGGATGGCAGGATACGATTACGGCGCAAACCACATGAAGCGACAGATTCTTCTTGCCAGCAAGGTACTCTGCAAGCTGATGGGGTGGCATTCTCGTCTGGGAACTGTTTACGTGGACTTAAATGGGACCCCTGGTACGTGTGACATCGTCCCTCACAGGTCAACGTTACCGGGATATCCTGGACGACCATTTGCTCCCGTTTGTGCGTCTTCAACATCCCTCTGGGGACTTCATCCTGCAACAAGACAATGCACCGTGCCATCGGTCCCGAATTGTATCCGAATGGTTGGATGAAAACTCCACCGACGTGATCTCGCTTCCTTGTCCAGCTAGGTCACCTGACCTCAATCCCATCGAGCACATCTGGGATGCCACCGAGAGAGATGTTCGAGGTTCCAATCCGAGACGAATCGCCGCCGTCATCAGGGCGAAAGGTGGTGCTACACGTTACTAGACAGGTATCTCTAATTCAATTGCTCTTCAGTCTACAATCGCGGCCGAAAGTCCTGCACCATTAGACCGAAAGTAAAATCTTTGATGTTTGAAGTCAACTTATACAGCGTAATGGTGAAGTCAGGAATACATGCTATACATCATTCTAAAGGGAATTTTATTCTGAATTTAAATATTGTTACAGAACGTTATTACCAGCAATAGAAGTGAAGTTGCAAGCAAAATTACAGTCTAGTCGTAAAAAGCAACAAATAGTGGAATTTGTGAAATTAGTGTGCATTGCATTTAACGTAATATTACTGTACAGTACATTATTGATACTTGAAGGACACTTCAAATAACTTACCAACAAGCAAAATACGCTTTAATATTTAATTCGATAACCACGGTTTCTTAGTAACAAAGTGCACCTTCTTGGCATGGAACTAATGAGCTTCTCTAGTTGTCAATTGGTGATAACACAGTGCCATACGGCCATTACAGACACAATTAAGAATCTTATGACTGAACGCTGTACTTTTGCTTTTAACGTCACTTATATTACTGGTAATAACGTTCTGTAAAAATATTTGAATTCAGCACGGAAGTTCCTTTAAAATGATGCATAATATGTATTCCTGACTTTACCATTACGCTGTATAAGTTGACTTCAAACATCAAAAATTTGACTTTCAGTCTACTGTTGCAGGAATTTTGGTCACGATTATAAATTAGGAAAACACAGCCTCATCTTTTAATAACATGCAAATCTGACGATTTTAAGTACAGGTCTATTCAAAATAATTGTTGGGGTTTCGGTACTTGTTTGTGGGTAGTGCAATTAATGAACGACAATTATAGCCGTACTAGGGGATAGAAAAAAAAACAACGCACTCTTGAAGTTTTGTTTTGGAACCTCCCGCTATTTTGTAACTTACTGGTGCGCTCGCTATATATCATCTGACGGTCAGGAGGACGTCTCGCTAAACAGTACCTTACGTAAGCAAATTTGGAAGTTGTGATCCGTTTATTGGTGTAAATATGACATGGATGTTAAGTCAGATAACATGCGAAAGCTTGAAAATTTCGTCGTCCTGGAACGGGAATCGAATCCGCGTCTCCCAGATAGCGTCCGGGTGTGCTAACCACTACACCACCCAGAACCACCAAGTTTCAAGTTTCCGGGAGACGAAGATTTTTATTCAAATAAATCGGAAACTTGAAGCTCGGTCGTTCTGGGTGGTATAGAGGTTAGCATACTTAGGCGCCATCCGGAAGACGCGGATTCGTTTTCCGCTGCAGGACGACGACATTTTCAAGTTTTCGGATATTATCTTATTTAACATCCATGTCATATTTACATAAATAAACGGATTCACATCTTCCAAATTTGTATTGTACAATGGTGTAATCCCGTATTTCACTTATTGAGTAGCTTACGTGCATGGCGTCTGATGGAAAGGAGAAAGCTTTTTGTGTACTCGAATTTCATCAAAGTCAGTCCGTTTCCATTGTCTAGAGGCACTTCCGCAAGAACTTAAGGAAAGATCCGTCCTGCGACAATACAATTCACACATGGTATGCCCAGTTTAAGGTGATAGGTTTCCTGTATAAGAGGAAAAGCAGCAGGCGCTAGTCCTTGTCAGACGCAAAAGTGTAACAGATCAGAAAATCCTACCTACGGAGCGCACAAAACTGGAGGACAGTGCTCACTTCATACTGCAAGACGATGGAGCCCAATCTCATTTAAAACATGAATTTACGGCATTCTTAAACCAGCATTTACAGCAGCGATGGATCTGGCATGGAACCGACGTTGATCATAAGTTCCCGTCCTGGCCACCTCGTTTCCCAGACTTAACGCCATGGGATTTTTTTCTGTGGGGCTACGTGATGAATCAAGTATTTTCCGTCCTCCACCAACGACTATCCCGGTTTTCAAGATGCATATCACCAACGCCATTCAAACCATCAAAGCTGAGATGCTACATCATGTATGGGAAGAAATGGATTTCCGTGCAGATGTATTCAGAGTGACAAAAGGCGCTCATATTGAGTATTCGTAAGGCACAGAATAAAACTTGGTGAGTTGACTTGCGCAATTTACAAAAATTGATGTTCCTATCTCAAGTGAAGCACGTGTGGAGATTTTTTTAAACCTGGACAGTTTTTTTATATCCCTGTGTATTGTCTTGAGGTGATGAAAACAACTCTATTTGAACACTGAAGTGCCCCTCTCTACGTAGTACTAAATGAATTCAGCTCTAGATTTAAATAAATAAATCTGAATGTTTCATTCACGTACCATTCATTCGAAACAAAACTAAGCGATTTATTTCCTTGTTCTCAAAATATGCCAAGAAGATATCATAGGAGATGACACAAATTCATTGAAATCTTCTTTCTCTAACTTCTCTAACTTTGTGAACAATTCGGCATAATTAAAGCCGAAAAATTACTGTGGTAGAAATTTTGAACACTTGATTACAAGAGCGTAATAAGTGAAAAGTATTGAAAAATAATAAGAAAGTAAATTTCATATTTATTGATTTAGAAGAACATGACGACAGAGATTTAGCATCATAATTCCGGCTGAATCTCTATCAGTATAGCCCAGTTGCAGAGGTTTTACGTCGTAAATAGACAAAGTCATCGCTCTTTCCACGTTTTTCTTTAATTAACAGACAGCAACCGAAAAATTGTATTTCGACACCGCTGGGATCGAACCACAGATCTCTCGATAACTAACCGAGTGCGTTAGCTTTAAGCTACGGTGCCAACAATCCATGGCGCTATGCGTGCTTATCTATCAGCATCTGACTTTACAAATTTGTAGGGATGGGCTCAGCAACTGAGACGTCTTCATCTGACGAGGGCTTAACGGCACAAACTATTTAATTATAGCTAATAAATCCAAAGGGTAAGAGAAATAGTGAAAATCTTCCAAATAGACGTCTCAGGTGCTCAGCCCATCCCTATGGATTTGTGAAGTCAGATGCTGACAGATAAACACACAGAGCGCCGTAGATTGTTGGCCACCGTAGCGTAAGGCGAACGCACTCTGCTAGTTACCGAGATATCTGGGGTACGATCCCAGCGGTGTCGAAATACAATTTTTCGGTTGCTATGAGTTAATTAAAGAAAAACGTGGAAAGAGCGATGACTTTGTTTATTTACATTGTCTCCACGTATTTGGAAAATTTTCATGGTTTTACTTCGGTTTCTCATTGAGTGCTGCTATTGAGCATCAGTTACGGTTATATACGCTACACATACTATTGGAAAATTCCATTTAGGCTAAAATGTCACAGAGAAAAGATAAGAGCAGATTCTTTAATGAAAATTCAAACTACAAAGATGTGAGCTTTTTGCCGGTTATTAATTTATGTTTATAATATCACAGATCTTATGCCTAACAGTCCATGACCTCCAAAAACAGTTACGTTCAGGAATACTGCATGCACAACTAACGTGATGCCTCGTGTCTTTAAACGAACATTACGTTGTATCTATTTATTGTCAAGTCAAGTCACGGCGTTCAAATTGTTGAAGTGCTCTATTACTCAGATTGCTGCTTCTGTCTATCTTCCTTGAAAAAGTCATCTGGTTGATGTCCAAAAGCTTGGAAACGATTGTTTATATATTCCTACGCCAATAAATCGAATTACTAGATTAGTTTTACTATTTTATACATTTTGAATTTTTCACCAAGTTCTTGTGCTGTTTGACGTGGATAAGGTTCAGTCGAAGCCACCAACTCAGCATCATCGATCCCTCTTCTAGTCTAACACGTGGTTCACTTTCCAGTCTCATATCACTTAAGAGGAATTTAGTAGACCAACGTTGCGCTTGTGTTTACCAGGCTTGCATTATCCAAACGCTGTATTGATGAGCGAGTTGCTTCCGGTGAACGATGTGCTCAAAATTTAATTCACATTAGGAAATGACTGGGATTAGGCCCTGATCCATTGTTTTCTTCACCGTAAATATCAAATAAGAAAATGACTGAAATTAGGCTTTGATCATCGCACACTTCACCGTAAAGATCACATAAGAAAATGACTGAAATTAGGTCTTGTCCCTTCGCCCTCTTCATCACATCAGAAATTGACTGGAATTAGGTCTTGATCCAACGCCCTCATCACCATGAAGATCACATAAGAAAATTACTGCAATTAGGCCCTGATCCATGGCCTCTTTACCGTAGATATTATATAAGAAAATGACTGAAATTAGGCTTTGATCATCGTACATTTTACCGTAAAGATCACATAAGAAAATGACTTTAATCAGGCCCTGATCCATCGCCTTCTTCACCGTAAAGATCACATAAGAATTAGGCCCTGATCCATCGTCCCCTGCACTGTAAAGATCACATAAGAGGACTAGTATTAGGCACTGATCCATCGTCCTCTTCACCATGAAGATCACATAAGAAAATGACTGGAATTAGGCCCTGATTCATCGCCCTCTTCACCGTAAAGATCATATAAGAAAATAACTGGAATTAGGCTCTGATCCATCGCCCTCTTTATCGTAAAGATCACATAAGCAAATGACTGGAATTAGGCCCTGATTCATCGCCCCTTCACGGTAAAGATTTTATAAGAATTAGGCCCTGATCCATCGCCTTCTTCACCGTAAAGATCACATAAGAATTAGGCCCTGATCCATCGTCCCCTGCACTGTAAAGATCACATAAGAGGACTAGTATTAGGCACTGATCCATCGTCCTCTTCACCATGAAGATCACATAAGAAAATGACTGGAATTAGGCCCTGATTCATCGCCCTCTTCACCGTAAAGATCATATAAGAAAATGACTGGAATTAGGCTCTGATCCATCGCCCTCTTTATCGTAAAGATCACATAAGCAAATGACTGGAATTAGGTCCTGATCCATCGCCCTCTTCACGGTAAAGATTTTATAAGAATTAGGCCCTGATCCATCGTCCCCTTCACTGTAAAGATCACATAAGAAAATGACTAGAATTAGGTACTGATCCATCGCCCTCTTCATTGTAGTACAATCTCCTTTGGAATTGATGCCAGTACCAAATGACCAGTCCTTTATACGCACCAACCTTCACGGGGTAAATTCACATATCACAAGTAACACAGCGCGATACCAATTCCAAAATTTTCTGCTAACTGCACGAGTTGGCAAAATGCGATATTTATCTGCAAAATCTACATAGCTTGTCCCAAAACAACTGGTTTATAAAAAATGTGCAATACTGCGTTCAGCTCTACACGAGTCTAAAAAAAGGCAGTCATTGTAGTAACCATAGCAACCAGCCACACCTGTTTATACGCATGCGTTGTCGGTAGTTCACAGCTTAAAACGCTTTGTTTCGTGAAGCCCTAACAAGTGCTTTCGCGTTGTTGTTTTTCGGGAAAATGAATGTGAAAGGGGAGCAAAGATCCGCCATTTAATTTTGTTATCGGTTTAAGAAATTTCCTTGGGAGACTTTCCGCCTTATGCAAGAAGCTTATAAAGATGAATGTCTAGAAAAATAAACAATTTACCGATGGCATAAAGAGGTAATGTATTGTAGTGAGTCGGCGGCTTTAATCCCGCATGGAGGAAAACCTTCAACGAGTGTTACAGAGGTAAGCATCAATACAATAGCTGTTATTAAACGGGAAGACAGACTCCTATCAATTAGAGATATCAAAGATATGGTGCACATTTCAAAATCATAAATTCACAGGATTTTAACCAAACATTTGGGCATGAAACGAGTTAGCTCAACTTGGGTTCCCCATTTCTTTTCATGTGCGGCCCAATGCAAAGCCGCACAGGGCCAAGTCTGTTTCTTCTTATTCGGAGAAAATGAATATTAAGTTGATGCTCCAAGCTGTATATAGTCCAGACTTGTCACCATGTGCTTTTCTTTTTATAAAGGACATTACGGGGACTACAGTATGAGACTGATGAACAACTTGCGCAGGGGTACTTCACCGGCATTTCATAAGAATTTCAGAAGACATTCAAAACGTGAGAGGAACGTTGGAACGCCTGCAGTCTGTACAATGGGCAGTATTTCGAAAAAGATGACCACTTCCTTGATAATTAAGGTACGCATATTTTTTTAGGAAAATATTACGAGTTGTTTTGGGACAACCCCTATAATACCTATGTTGGTTAACTTAAAATGGTCTTTAGAAATAAAATAATAAGGAAATTATTTTATATATTTGTATGTATCACAAAAACGTCATTATTACCTCACTGACAGGCAGGCATGCAATCTTTTTGTGATAACTTCCATAAAACGAAACTTCAGAAAAAAAAAGCAAGGTTGTTTTTCAAACACAAAAACCTTGGTAACTTTTCAATAACACTGGCAAATTATAGCTTGCTGAATGTTATCAGCACTAAATGAGAATGTTTCCCTTCTCTTCCAAAATGCGAAAGATTTCGAAATTTTACGCACCAGTTGTAATGTATTTAGTTTAAAATATCTGACCTTAAAATCCTGCTATCTGTCAGTTGAATTAGTAGCACTGTAACTTCAAAGTATCTTATGCAAGAAGCTTATAAAGATTATAGCACATAATCTTTATAAGCTTCGGATAGCTTGCACACAAAAATCTTTAATAAAACACTGAGCTAAACTAGACGACCAAAAGAAAGAAGATTTCAATTACTCACATAAAAGGTCTTTATTGTTGTTCATAGAACAGCATAAACATGCTATACGGTACTTCAAATTGATCAGAGACGATTACATCCGCATCAGTTACAATACTGAACTGCTATCAACTTATATAGGCTCGCCTTGTTTACATCCAACAATAACAATCTGCTGCTGTACTCTACATATCACATTTTACGACTGCGCAAACTACACCAGCAACAGTTTTCACTGCTTGCTTCAACATTATGTAGTATATCTCTCGTTCCTATCTGTCAACACACACATGGCATGCACATTGACTTCAAGACTGCTGCCAACATCATTCAGCGAGTCAGAAAATATAACGTTACGGTTGAAAACGCTTACTTAAAGAGAATGAACTCAAATTTACATAGAAAAAGAAACTAACAATGAAAGTTAAATTGGAGTATAAGTTGCTAAGGGAATGGTTATTTTCTATGCTTAAAACAAAATTTACAGTAATTATAGCCATCAGGTTTGTGATATTGTTCTCAAATTAAATAAACATTTATACAGAAAAATACACCAGGAAACATCGTAAAACTAATTAAAATAGTATTACCAATTAAAGAAGGCTTGTCAATTTGAATCACTGGGTTTGGAGTTGGAAACGATGGAGAAGTAGTTGCTTCAACAACACTGTAAGGCGAATAATACCTTGGAAACAGTACGGGAACTGAAAAGAGTGAGAAATCTTTACAGGCAGCTAAATTTTTCTCACGTTGGTATCAACTAAAAATGCAAATTCAGATACAGAAAATCTTTCTTTACACATTTTATACACAATTTTATGCACCATGATGTTGTTTCATAACATCAAGAGTTCTTGGGCTATAAGCAGAAGTTTGGTACCAATTTAGGACCATAGGTTTGTGGAAAAGGAGAGAAACAATCCCATTATACAAACATATCACCAATATCTGATTTGTACTGACATCTCCAAAGAGTGGTCAGAAGCTTGCGCCTGAGACCACTAGGTAACCGGGAATGCTATGCACTATGTTAACGATAAATGATTACAAATGCACTTCCCCGATTAGATTATACATAATTTGCACTGTTAAAACCTTTTAAGTAGGTTGCACCAAAAAGTGGTGTTACAGTAGCTGCAACACTCACTGAGAAAAGATACACCATTCTGTGGTGCAAAATATACCCAACAGCATGTTTCAACATTTCATGCATCCATGCGTCATAACGCGGTGAGAAGTTGAACCTCGTTGTTGGGTTTTGCTTGCAAAACACAATGATATATCTTTTCTCAGAAATCGGTGCAGCTGGTGTAGCACCACTTTTTGGCGCAACCAACCACAACATTTTAAGAGTGGAAACGAATTAAACTCCAATGGTTATTATGAGAAATAGAGTTTTGAATATATAGCAGGCGCCATTTTATCTGACTTTTCTGCTGGACGCTTACACCAGATTCCCACTGTACTGGTCCCAGCGTATCCTTCGTAAGCTTACCGTTTTTATTCTTAACAAGCGAGCCACCAGCCCGCCACCCTTATCTTTAATATGGTATCTGATTATCTAGGCGACTGAGAGGCGTTTCTCTCAGAAATGAAGCAGATATAAGTGAGAGATGGTTCTTTGTGAATTGTAACAGGAACTTTACTTAAAATAATGCAACAAGAGTATTGTAGTAATCCGAATTTATTGGCGTAGCATATAAATCAAAGTTTCAAAGCTTGGAAACTGGTTTCTATTGAACGCCAATGAATTCGGATTTCTAGTATAGTTTCACTATTTTAAGTATGATTGGTGTACACTTCCTTTTTATTAATTAACAGCAATTTTGTTATAAAATCCTTCGTTTTTAGCTCTAGCTGTCTCGAACGGTCTCGTTCATTTCGTCGACAACTCATTTCGTGGACGCCACTTCGTCGACAACTCATTTCGTGGACGCCACTTCGTCGACAGCTAATTTCGTCGAAGCCACTTCGTCGACAGCTAATTTTGTCGACAGGTACATTTCGTCGACACTCACTTCGTCGACACTATATATGCAAACAGTCGATTCCTCAAAATTTTCGTAAAATCTACAGTTTTTAATTTAGAACCACCAAATATTTTATATTATCTCATTGTACTCTAACTTTGACCGTACACGGTTTTTGGAAGGGTCGGGGCCCTGGGTCAAGGGGGCCTCATACAACATTTTCGTAAAATCTACAATTTTCAATTTAGAACCACCAAATTTGGTATACTATCTCATTGTATTCTTACACCAACTAAGACCATCGACGGAAGAGGTCGGGGCCCGGGGTCAAGCGGGATCCATACAGCATTTTCGTAAAATCTACAGTTTTCAATTTAGAACCACCAAATTTGGTATACTATCTCATGGTACTCTTACACCAACTTAGACCATAGACGGAAGGAGTCGGGTCTTGGGGTCAAGGGGGCCCCCATACAACATTTTCGTAAAATCTACAGTTTTCAATTTAGAACCACCAAATTTGGTTTACTATCTCATGATACTTTAACTTAGCTCGCAGATAGGGTATTGGAGTGCAGAATTGTGTTGCAGTTCTTACGTAAAAAATGGAAATTTTTGAGAAAATTTTGTATGAAGCTCCCTTTACCCCCGACCCCTTCCAAAAATCGTGTATGGTATAAGTTAGAGTATCATGAGAGAGTATACCGAATTTGTTGGTTTTAAATTGAAAACTGTGGATTTTACGAAAATGTTGTATGGGGGCCCCCTTGACCCCGGACCCCGATCCCTTCCAAAAGTACCATCTACGATCTAAGTTACAGTACCACGAGATAGTATACCAAATATGGTGGTTCTGAACTTTGTTTTTCGTTTTTTAGGAATCGATTGTTTCCATATACTGTATAGTGTCGACGAAGTGAGTGTCGACGAAGTGAACCAGACCCGTCTCGAATGCTGCGGAAAACAAATTTTGTCAAAACTATGTATCCTCCTACGTAGTCATCTCGGCCACTTCTTCTCTGAGCTTCGGACTCTGGCTTTGGGAACCTCCTTAGCAGTGTTGCCATTCTACTGATTTATGAGTAGATCTAATGATTATGGCTCCTGTCTACTGATAGATTTTCAAAATCTACTAACTTTTCTGCAGAAGTTTTAGACATGCTGTCTAAAAACTTCTGCATTCTTTCAGTACTCACCATCTACTGATTCAGTCGACAAGACTCACCTCAGAACTAAGGTGTGTCTCGTGGTCTGAAGAGAAGACAAAAACTATTCAACACTTGCTGCCACCAATTTTTAGCACGTCTTTTGTAAAAAAAAAAAATTCGTGCTTATGTTAGCGGTTTGTCCGTCTACCCGTCCGACTGTAGACACCATATCTCTACAACGATTAGTCCGATTTGAAAAATTCTTTTTACATTGCTAAGCATGAAATATGCGAATGATGACCCTTTATTTCTTTTTTTCCTACGATGCACGATTTCGCTGCTAGAGGGCGTAAATGCAGATGATGACGAATTCAAAATACATTTTTATTCCATATATTTGCATTTAAACATCCGATTGAAAAAATTCTTTTACCTTTCGATTTCATTTATGCCGAAGAGTATTTTAGGTATAGTTACTTTTTCAAGTTATGCATAGATTTTCCGCTAGGGGCGTAAACATAGATTACGTTTTCCCCGATATCTCTTCTTCTAAATCTCCGATTTGAAACTTTTTTTTTCAGCGGCTGCAGCTACCGATAGAAAATCCTTTGCATATGATTTCTAATTTTTGGTAAAGAATACTTTGGCCACCCGAGGGGTAAGGGTTAATTTTTACTTCTGATGTATTTGCCATCAAATCTAAGCTTCTAAAATCACGATTGAAAAACTTCGTTCGTGTACCGATGCCAATCTCGTCGATAAACCTTTTCGGACTATTTTCTTCTTAAAATACTGCATGGTTTCTACGCCAGGGGCGTAGATGTATATCTTATTTTTGTCAATATCTCTGCGTCTAATGGTCCGATTTGAAAAATTTTTTCTTCATTAAATAGAGTTTCCGATGCGACATGTGTTTCATATAATTTCAAACTTTTCAAGTAATTCATAGACTTTCCGATAGGGCCGTAAATGCAAAATGCATTTCCCCCGATATCTCTGCTTCTAAAACTGATTTGAAAAATTCTTTCTGAACCGGATACAGCTCCTAGTAGGAAATCCTTTGCATATAATCTTGAATTTTGGGAAAAAAGGTTTGGCCACCAGAGGCCGTAAGTCTTAATTTCCGCTTCTGATGTATTTGCAGCAAAATCTGAGTTTCTGATATCTCGATTGAAAAAAAATTCTTTTGTGGACTGATACTACTCACGTCGATAAACCTTTTAGGAATATTTTCTTCTTAAAGTAATGTATGTTTTCTAAGCCAGGGGGTGCACGAGGATGTATATCTTATTTTCGTCAATATCTCTACTTCTAGGAGTCCGATTTGAAAAATTCCTTCTTTTCTCAATAGTTCTTCCGATGCGGATCCTTTTCATATTAATTCAAAATTTTCAAGTAAATCAGAGACGCTCCGCTAGGGAGCGCAAAGGTAAACGGCGTTTTCAGCGTTATTTCTACTTCTAAAACTCCGATTTGGAAATGTCGTCCTGTATCGCATACGGCTCCTGATGAAAAATGTTTTTCACATAATTTCTAATATTTGGTAAGGAAAGGTTTAGCCACCAGGGGGAATAAGTGTTTTTAATGTTTGGTAAGAATGGTTTACCCACGAGGGGGACATACAAATTATGCTTCTGATGTATTTGCAGCAAATTCTGAGCTCCTGAAAACTGGATTAATTTTATGTTCTTGAACCAATACCGCTCACATCGAAAAAGAAACGTTTTTAAGAATAGTTTTCTTCCTAAAATAACGCATGTTTTCCCGCCAGGGGGCGTAGATGCGTATCTTATATTTGTCCATATGTCTGCTTCGATGAGTCTGATTTGAAAAATTCTTTCTTTGTTGGAGAGCGTTTCCGCTGAAAAATGTTTCTCATATGAATTCAAATTTTTCTTAACGCACAAGTCTGCAACCAGAGAGCGTAAGCTCACGATTCCGTTTACAGCAATATCTGCGGGATTAAAACCACGATTGATAAACTTCTTTCTTCCGTTAGATACTATTGTTTTCCATACTTGCTCCATTCAATTTGAATAGCTTTGATAGATTTAATTTGCGTCAGAACGGATTGAAAAGACGTGATGATTACACTCGAAAATTCGGTGTGATCTTTCTTGTTTGTTGTTACGAAGAAAACAAGTGAGGCCGATACACTTGTTCTATGGCAAGTCAGTTGCCATGATTATTTAACCAACATTGGTTTTAACGATGAAAATTATTTTATAAAGTTGATCATCAGTAATATCTTATAAAAAAGCGAATCAGGAATATATTGGTTTGAATTTTCATTCCGCGGTTATATAGTACACTGCCGGACAATTGCTAAGGACGGATGACAATAGCAACGATAGCAACCATAAAATGGAAGGCAGGAAAATGTGGAAATTAGCATAAGTGCGGGATACAGTAAGACGTGTTGTGCGCATGCAAATTTTGGATTGCCGAAATTGTTCGTGACGTCATAGCGCTGATAAGAGATATAAAGGATTTGATGCGTATTGACCGTTGTTGTTCAAACGCAAAGTTGAAAGGGAAAGAATCAATTGACGAACTTGCAATTTTCAGTATGTCTTCCCGACATCACCTAGATGATTTTATGCGTGGCCGTATTATTGGCAAGATTGAAGAAGGGCGAAAAATAACAGATGTTGCCAGGGAGTTCGACGTCAGCCACAGTGTTGTTTCAAGGCTTTGGAAATCATTTCAAACAAATGGAGAGTGTAGCAAACGTCACGGGGGAGGTCGTGTTCGCAGTACGACACATGCAGAAGATCGGTACATAGTGCTATCAACAAAAAGACACCGGCGCAGCACAGCTAGTGAGGTAGCAAATCAGTTTATGGCTGCTACTGGCAAGCGGATCTCCCGAAAAACTGTCGCCAGACGTTTGCATGAAGGAGGACTATACGCTCGTCGTCCTGTTGTGTGCATCCCATTGTCCAGACGTCACCGTACCGCCCGTTTGCAATGGTGCCATCAACATCGCAATTGGACTGATAACGACTGGTCTGCTGTCCTCTTCTCAGATGAGAGAAGATACAGTCTATCGTCTGATTGTCGACGACAACTGATATGGCGTGATAGTGGTACTGCATATTGTCCAGCAAACATACAGGAAAGGGACCGATATCCGACATGTAGTGTCATGGTATGGGCTGGCATCATGATCAATGGCCGTACGTCCCTCTATGTGTTTCCAACTGGGACTATAACTGGCCAACGATACATTAATGATGTTCTGCTACCTCATGTTCGCTTGTTCCGTGGTGCTGTCGGTGATAGATTCATTTTCATGGACGACAACGCAACATGTCATCGAACAGTCGCTGTCCAAGAGTGTCTTGAGAGCGAGGATATTCAACGCCTCGTATGGACAGCACGTTCTCCAGATCTGAATCCAATTGAAAATGTGTGGGATGCTTTGGAGAGTAGTCTTGCTGGTCGCCAATGCCCTCCAATAAACAAGGACACCCTCATTCGTGCACTGACAGAGGATTGGGATAAATAACCCCAACAGCTGCTTGATAATGTTGTGCAAAGCATGACACGACGTGTGGAATCTTGCATCGCCCTCCATGGTGGCCATATCCCGTATTGACATCTTACGCCGGAACGCCTGCGGACGGTAATTGCATTTTTTTCACGTTTACGCATTCTGCACAAAATGGCCTGTTTGTCCCTTGAACACCTTCCAAAGCCTTCTGGATTTCAGAGCACAATAAATTGTCTTTTTTTGTAATGTCCTGGCATTCTGACATTATTTTATATCACTTGGCATCCAACCACACTTACTTTTTTATGCGCTATATAGCCGTTTATGATCCGTCCTTAGCAATTGTCTAGCAGTGTAGTTTGTGGATTACTGGTTATATTTGAAATACCTGTAGGTTTAAGTGTTCCTTCTTATTGAGATTACATCCTATAGTACATTAATCTGTCAGGTGGTGCATATTTCATGCAGAAAATCTGATGTACTGATTTTTTGAGCTCTGGTCTGCTTATTTCAGGAAACAGTCTCTGGCAACCCTGCTGCTCACACACATGCAGGAAAGCTGGTCAAGAGCCTGACTACTCTGTACTTCTGTCTCCGTGTTCACCTATAGACTCTGCTCGTCTAGTGCCAAGAAATATCTACTTTCCTCTCTTCTCACCCTCTCCTCAAGATTAAATTCAACACTGGCGCCTGCTGAAACTGGTACCCGTTCCACGTGAGATACCCGAAGCTCGTGTTTTCCGTCAATACCTCCCCGAACTATCCAGAGGAGGATATTGCATACAGGATCAATAATACAAGTATAAACACCTCCGGTGGTACATTCCTAGTCTGACGACTTCTGGAAACGACATTACCGCCGTTAATTCCTGCTTAACGGCCATCTTCCACAATTCCAAGAAGCCTTAGGTGCAAACGAGATTCTTGCTCTTTGTCCGTTCGTGTGATTAACACTATGATCTTCTGATGCAAAGACTGTGTTTATCGGAAAGGCATAAAAGATCCTCCTCTTTTCGTACAAAGGAATGTTCTTTTGACTTTTATGAAAATGGCAAACACAGTACGTTCACTATTACTGTCCGTGGATATTCATTATTTATCCGTGTTATGTACATTTTGCACCTTCTGAAAATTAAGTAGTTATTTAATTTCAAAAGTTGAAAATGTACATAATATGGGTAAGTAATCACCGTTGCAATGACTTGTTAAAGTTGCATGACGAGTTTGTTAAGCCAAATCTGGAGGAGTGCAGTTTTATGGAACTTCAAACAGGGATTATCTTTGTTGGCCCGCAATTTGGTGCACCCATCTTGGATGTAGCTCCTATAGCTGGTTGCATGCACAGCGATATGGCAGAGGTGTTTACGAAGCGATACAATATCTGAAAAATATAGCCCCAACACTTGAACTATTGGGAAAACTGCTACCGACTCCAAACTGTTCGCTATATGCAGCCCAGAGAGCATCGCATAATTATTCTGCACAAAACGGGCAGAGAAGGAAGATTTTCACCTGGATATTATTGTAATCTGCTGCAAAGAATGTGTTACGGGATTCGACAAACCCCTCGCCATTGAATCTGGACACCAAGCCTGCTTCAAAAAAATTCAGGTTGTCTTACTGGGCGTTTTTGCAAAGGATAGATTACCGGATCCGACAAACCACTCGCCATTGGATCTCGACACATGTCTGCCTCAAACAATTGTGGTTGCCTTACTGAGCGTTGTCAAACGTCGCGAATTTCAGTCTGATGTCAAATGCGCTTTGGAAAATTATACCACGAATTATATACACTGGTATCCAAAATTAGAATTCGGAAGGCAATAGGGGGCAAATAATCCAAGGCATATTTAATTATTTGCCTGTTATTGCCACGAAATACTACTATGTTCACAGGACATGCAAATTAACATGAGAAACAAATGGCTGCAGTGATATATGCATGGCAGTGAGCAAAATACTTTACGGGGCGCTATTTTGTTGCGGTGGCGTTTTCACCATGGAACTGAATTTCTCTCAAAAGGAGCATTTGGAACACATAGTCGTCATTCACTTTTTTATTGTGGTCAGCATGACGCTTTTCGGGAAGAGTTGCGCTGTGAAAGACACGCACTTTTGATTTTGTGGATGACGACTGTGTATCCTAAATGCTCCTTTGTAGAAGACCCAGTCCCTGGTGAAAAAGGGCCCAATAAGAAATTGCGCCCAGCAGAGCACAGCTTATCGCACTGAGCTGTACTTCATCTTTCCTGGTTTCACCCGTTTTTATTAATGCGATTTCAATTACAAAATAAAAACGATGTTCCATTTTCCTGTATGAATCTATTTTCCTGGAATAAACAAAATTTATAACACACTCTAAGGCAAATTGCATAACTTTTTTGGCCCATTCATAAACTCTAAAAACAGTAACATTCACAAACATTTATTACTTGTAAATTCAAACATAAGGCATGTATCTCAGAACTTACTTTCGGAGTTGTTATTACATAATTTTCCAAGATAATTTGGAAGAAAGTTCTGCTGCTCAGTTGGAGATTTGTAATCTTCATATGATGCTGTGAATTAGTATAGAATATTAACAATTATTATCTAATCAAAGTAAAGTTGACATTTCTTAGTTTATCAGAACTACTTTTGAGACATTTCAAATACATTTTCTGAGAATTAGAAAAACGTTTCTCTAAAAGTAGAAAATTACTTGTGATAACCGAAAGAGAAAATTGCATTCCCGGAGGCTACATTGCAGTTGGTTTTGAAACAAAACACGTGAGGAGACGTATTAACCTAGACGTTTAAAACTCTAACAACATTACGATATTTCAGGTTTTAACGTCACGGAAGTGAACTCGATTTTACAAACATACGTCTTTAAATAGATATAAACCCGTCAATAAGAACGAAGGGGGCGGGGGGGGGTTAAACCATTTTACAGTAAGTAGACGAAAATATGTTTTTTATGCACGGGCCCTTAATCGATGTATGCTGGAGTTTTTGCTTTAATATCAGCAAGATTTTATGCTATCATGCAGAACCTTTTGGATTTAGCGGTTTAAAACTATTTCGCATCAAATGGGCTATTAATCAGATATGGTTATAATACATGGCTTTTTCATAATCATATTCCATAATTTATAATTTCCCTTAATATACCAGTTCCGTTTTTGCATAGCGGCTCATATTACCTGGGTCTCTTTGTGTTTCACTGTTGCAACACCAAAACATTGTATCTGTTCTCGATTAAATGATACAAATCGAAAACGTATTCCGCAGTTTAACATTAGCGGCATCGTTTTTCCGTAGCCCACTGTACACGTATTTATTGGTCGATTTGTATGAAATTTGGAATTCAAAGGTTTTACTATGTGCTGAATAAAATGCGCGTAAAATAACATACCTCTTATATAAAAAAATTCGGAGATACAGAGCTAATTAGTATGTTAATTAGCGTAATTAGCGTGTTTCTTTTCTTCGGATCACATGATAGTTCCTTTCGAGTCCTTTCCAACGATACCTGATTTGTTTATATGCGGCAAACGGTTCCAAAGTTAAATAGGGTGGCTCCTTGTTTTTTTATGTCTGTACATTAAGCACTGCAGACTGCAGGTCTGCACCGACCGGAGCTAGCCCGCCAAGTTAACTTTAGAGAGTAAAGCAACGGTCCGGGCCTGGCTTTTCCTACACACTTACAACCAGGCCGGAATGGGCTCGGCCAAGTCGACTCATTCTTCTTATCGCAATGATAAAGAAGGAGAAAATCCGTATTCTCCGATTTCCTGGTCTGTTTAACTGTTTTTGCTGGCTTTACCTACTTCCATGACATAGCCCAGAACGCAATCACAAAAGCAAGGAAAGGCACTGACAGTGTTTTTACCATCTGTAGGTATGAAGATGGTAAACCCAATTTGGGGCTTGTTGACAACAAAAGGATTTGACCCCGAGCGAGTGTATGTGTGTGTTGGGTAGAGTGTGGGACGGGGGGTGTCTTCAGTGATGTGGGTGTGCGTGTGTGCGTTAGTATTGGAGAGTGGGACGTCATCGATTGTTTCTCCTATCCCTAATCTGTATAAGGATTGAATTTTGTAGTGTTATCACTTGCTAGTACAGAGCAAAGGAGATTTTGAACGTGCTTAGTCTTCTTTTTTGTCTCCTAGTTAAAGGTTATATTCTTCGATAATTGTTAAAGTTTAGTTACGTTTTTTTAGGCTTATATTCACTTAAATATTTTCAATGATATTTCATTATTTAGTTATAAAAATTTAATAAAATACAATAGAAAGACACAAAATTCCAAATGGTACATCATGGGCCGGGCCGGGCCGGGCCAAAATAAGAGCAGCAATTGACAGGCCCGGGCCGGACCGAGTGTCTAATATTTGAAACGGGCCGGGCCGCGCCGGGCTCACAGAATAAGGCCCGTGCCGAGCTCTACTGCTGACGTTAATCACAGGCTAAATGATATTCACCTCCTGCCGCTCTGCATTTATAACAAACGTTGCGCGTGAAACACTTATAGTCTTTCGCAGCTCTTCAGTCTGCTGTAAACGGGGTTGAAAGGTCATTTGCTGAATGGGAGAAAGTGTTGCGGAAGTTTAGCAATGAAACAGTGGTGACAACTCCCATTCAGTGCATTACTTTCCGCACTTATAAAGGGCTTTAACTTCTGATGATATTTCATAATGTGAAATTGCAAAATACAATAACAGTTTCCGAGAAAGAATGGTCATAGTATGAAAAAAACGAATTCAACTTGCAATGCCCTATGCATTATGTATATACAGTAGCGAACAAAAGTATTTGGCGAAACACGTTTTCGACCATAATTTTTTTCTGCTGGACAAATCGGGTCATTTTGGAATAGGATATGTGTTATTCAGTTGTAAACATGACCCATATGCAGATGGATCGGAAACCTTAACACAGATCAGGTACGGAGCTTAATCGCAAAGATCATACAAATTGATCAACAAAGTAGGTGTGTATCACATTCATTTAATGCAATGATAACAGAAAACAAGTACGAGGAAACTAGAAAACAATAACTAATACTTAGTGGGATAACCACGAGACTTAATAACAGCTGCACAACGGGCCGGCATCGAGTCCACTAGCTTCTCGACGGTGACCTGCGGAATTCGCGCCCATTCTGCAGACAGCTGGTCGAACTTCTGGGCCCTATTCCGGCAGGGTTTCTTCGCGAAACGTCTCTCCAGCTCCTCCCACATGTGCTCGATGGGGTTGAGGTCTGGAGATTGGTTTGGACAGTCTAGAAGTGTGACCTGTTGCTGCTGGAATCCTGCCTTCGCTACTGTGGAGGTGTGATTCGGGTCGTTGTCTTGCTCTGTGATCCATCCGGGGGCATATTCTGGTTTGGCCATGGGAAGACATCGTTGATGAGCATGTTCATGTAGCTCTGGCCGGTCATTATTCCGTCAGTCTTGATGATTGGGCCCATTCCATTGCGAGAGAAGGTGCCGTAAACCACAAGCGATCATCCTCCGTGCTTGACAGTCGGCTGAATGAACTGGGGGTTGAATCTATGGCCACACGGACGTCGTACGTATCGAATGCCATCACTTCCGAACAAGTTGAACTTGCTCGCGTCGGTGAAAAACACCTTACTCCAGTCCGCCGCGGTCCAGTGTCGATGACGGCGCGCGAACGCGATTTTGCTCATCGATTCTTGACTGCGATGAGTGGTTTCTTGGCTGGGCGTCTTCCATTCAATCCACCAGCTATGAGACGACGGGAGATGGTCATTCGGCTGACGTTCAGGTCGTCGCTGTCGCGGAATTCGGTGGCGGTGTCCACAGCAGTCAAGGTGGGATTAACACGAGATCGACGGAGGATGCGTCTATCCTGACGCAACTTAGTGGAACGAGGCCTACCACATCGCGGACTGTTCTAGACGGCCCCAGTCTTTTTATAACGTTGCATGATAGCTGAAATGGACTGGTGTCGGATTTTCAGGGCCCTCGGAATGTCGGTGACGCGCATTCCGGATTCCATCATGTTCACGGCCCGCCTGGCGAGCTCCAACAGTGATCTCCGCCTTTTTACCCATTTCTGAAAACCTAAGATTGACTTATTATCACACTACACATCACAAAACCCCCAAAAATCGCAAGAAAAACATTAATACTTGCAGCAAACAAATGCGTAATGATTGGCGACTCTTGAATATGGGCCATTTCGAACGACAAATTCGCTCTCAGCGAAATACAAACCACGTGGCAGTGTAACCCAAGAATCAGCACATATCATATCCCAAAATGACCCGATTTGGTCCAGCAGAAAAAAAAATATGGTCGAAAAAGTGTTTCGCCAAATACTTTTGTTCGCTACTGTAGAGCGTATGGCGTCAGTTCAACCTAGGTCAGGAAAGTTCCTGGACTGACGCAATAGAGATAATGAAAAAAGTACCGTACTCAGAATTAATACTGGTCAATTTGAAAATACCATCCTTCTCAATCAACACACAGTTTCTAGAGTTTCTGAAGGTCCTGCAAACAGTTCTGAAAGGCACTTTCCAGGATGTCCGCAAATTGTTTTGTCATGGCTGCTTAGATAGACGTAATGTCTACATGATAGTGTGAGTGGGTACCTCTCCATTCAGCGCTTTGTAACTTGGTTTGTGGATCGTACTGCAGGCCCCATGTTTCATCTACTGCAATAATCTTGGTGCACAAAATCAGGATTCTCAACTGCATTGCTCACCACATCGGAACAGATCGATGAACGAGCCTACTTTTCGTCATCATTTAAAATGCGGGGTACCAATCTGTCATTAAGTTTTCGTTCCCCAGATCCTCGCGTAGAATCTCATGACAGATAGACTTACTGATGTCCACAGACTCAGCCAAAAGTCTTTCTTTAACTGATTCCGAACCTCTTCTATTTTTCTTCTGTCCGCACACTGGAGAGACGCCCATATCTCGGATCACCATCAAAGGATTCCCGCCCGTCATGAAACCGTCCATACCATTCGAAAACTCTGCTGCGTGATAATACTATAACTCCATACGCTTCTTTTAACGTTCTGTAAGTTTCAGCAGCTGATTTACCAAGCTTCCAACAAAAACGGGTGTTTTACTCTCTGCTCTTGCATTTCTAAAATGAAATGGGACGAAAACGCTTGCTATGACTCCCTTATAGCCCGTTTGCCGCCTGTCGCTACGGGTATAAACCGGTCTCCACTTATTCGCTGATTATCCAAGGACTACTCTCGTCTGGTATAGACGTGATATTTTCATCCAGCTATTGTTACGTCAGTTATGCCGTCAGTCCTGGAACTTATTGGACGTAAGTTGTATTTACTAAATTTAAAATGTGGGACCTCAAAATCTTGAAACCGAAATCCCAAGTATAGGGATTCCCTTTCGTTTCGAAATTAGTTACATCTTTTAAAACAAGTGCATCAGCGCATATACCTGCCCATGTATTGAATTCATACAAAAGGATTTTTAGCATTTCTCTCTTTGAAACAAATTTATAGGAGTAAAATCTCTGAAATGGAGTGATTTATTAAGTTTAAGTTCTCATAGTCTTAAGACACGAAGAAAGAGATAGTAAATCTGAAGGTTTTAAGAAACTGTTTTATCAAGAAAGAAATACGGAATTACACCATATAATACAAATTTGAAGATGCAATCCGATTTTTGGTGTAAATGTGACAAGGTTGGTAAGTCAGATAATATCCGAAAGCTTTCATTGCCTTGGAGCGAGACTCCAATCCGCGTCTCCCAGATAGCACCCGGATATGCTAATCACTACACCACCCAGCACGACCAAGTCTCAAGTTTCCGATTAATTTGAATAAAACCATCACATGATTCGCTAGTCGAAGCAACCGGCATTCATTTTTAGTGCTTCTGGAGATTAAGAATCCAATCCCGTGATCGCCCGGAGGAGCAGATAAATCAAGAAAGAAATATGGGATTACAACATATAATACCAATTTTGAAGATGACAATCCAAGTTTTGGTGTAAATGTGACAAGAGTGGAAAGTCAGATAATATTGGATATTATCTGACTTACCATCCTTGTCACATTTACACTGAAAGTGTTTTACTTAATATATCTCCATTACCCATTTAGCCGTCTAAAACGAATTTACTCCGGGTTTTTTCTGAAATCAACTCGAACCAATATATTCGAAGTCTGAGAAGCTGGCCGAACGCGGCCGGAATTAGCAAATCTGCACGTCACAAAGTATTTCTTGTCCCTTAGCTTTATTTTTGAAAGTAGTAATTTACGGGAATGATTGACAGGCATGTTTTTCGCTGACTACCTACTAAAAGGTCAATCACAATGGTGACGACCCTGAGAAAGGGGAGAGAAGATGCTGGAGTGACTTGTTTTCACCCAGGGACATGTTGCCCATGTATTTCCTACCATGTCTTGGTCCATGGAGCACAGAACGGAAGATTAGAAGAGAGAGTTAATCACCTAGTGATATGCGTATTGTTGGTACTGCTGAGATCTGAGAGGTAAGGGGATTATTTCGCAGTAACTTTTGTAAAAATCGGCCACTTACAGAGTTGCAACAGTTGTGACACATATTCAACAATTATTATTTAAACGGTTATTAATACATCCCCTGTTTTGCCGTAGGACTAGGTCAAACTCTGCGGATAGTATCAGACGACTTACGGCCGACCCCCGGAGACAAAAATAGGCCCCACTTCAAATCATTATAGCGTTAAAAATACGTACCGCACACTAATCGTCTTAGCATATTCGTAAACAAAATGGAGTCCAATTCGCGCACTGAGAAATACATCGTTAACAACACACTCCCCTCGCTCTCTGTGCGCGGGCGAGATGATGTAATATTTTTGGTCGTGCCGCCGCGTTTGACTCGGTCTATCTCGGCCACCGTGAGGGCAACATGAATGTGCGTGGTATCGTTTTAAAGCTCTCGTCGAGATCTATTCAAATACATGAAGAACATTTCGCAGTGGTTTGAATTCAACATTTTAGAAATTGCTTTCTTCTGTTAAGACTTTTGAAAATATCGCGGTATATCTGGAAAACCGTGAGTGCAAATCTGGACAACCATCTGGACAACCGTGAGTGACTGTGCTTGGTATCGTTTTAGAGCTCTCGACGAGATCTATTCAAACATATAAAGACCATATCGCAGTGGTTTAAATATTGTTTTCGTGTGAACGGATAAACATTTTCGACAATGCAGCGGATTTTGCAGTACGAACGCAAGTAAAAGTGGAAAAAAGAAAACGAGAGGCGTGAGCAAGTGACGAGGAATATAAGAAACCCAGAAGACAGAGAACCACGCTGGGTAATTTGTGTGTCAATCTATTTTGTGTTCGCAATGTATTCAGCATTATTTGTAAAAATTATATGTTAGCTACTTTTCATATTATAGACCTGTGTTGGCTATAAAAGAAATAAATAAACGCCTTGAAACCATACTCGAGTAGTTCATTTCAACTCTCCGATCTGCAAGTCGTAGTATTACGTTCCAAACTGACGGCTCAATCAAAACTGAGCCTACCTGTATATTTTTTTCGTGCGTATAATACGAGTCTAATTGGTGCATACTGACCACCCGTGTGTGTGTGTGTGTGTGTGTGTGTGTGTGTGTGTGTGTGTGTGTGTGTGTGTGTGTGGCGTGTGTGTGTGTGTGTGTGTGGTTAAAAAGACACATTTACAATGAATTCTAAATAAAGTCAATCCAAACACGTGCAAAATGAGTTATACTCGACACTGGCATAAAACCCTAGCCTGGGTTTTTGGTTGATAAGAGTTCTATGGCGCAAGGGCCATGTTTGGCCAGACAGCGTCACACACTCAAGGCCATCAAAGACAGACATTTAAAAAGCGTTGTGTAATACTAGTAGTTAAAAATAATTAGTTAAAAGCAGGCTGATTTGATAGAAGTGAAAAACAGAAGTCTAGCCTGTAGGCTAAAGGAATATATGAAAAATTCCATGCTAGTCACCAGACATTTTTGGCCACCCAAAATGCAACACCAAGAAGGAAGCATCCGATTGGCCTGAAATTTGCAGCATGCGTCGCCCGCGAGAGGGCATGCAAACGATTAGCATTGCAGGGCATACGCAAATCATGTGCGCGCGGCACGCCACCGAGAAGCACTATAAGAAGGGTGCACAGAAGGCGGGGTGTAAGTAGTGGAAGTGTGTCGTGCTGCCGGACCTCTGCGTGGGAAGCTTCCTGATGCCTCGTCGTAGAATACTGCAGTCATTCCAGCACGTTTCGGAGTTCGACAGAGGACGAATAGTGGCTTATCGCTACAGCGGGTAATCGTACCGAGACATCGCCTCCTGTGTGGGACGACATCCAGCCACAGTGAGGCGAGTATGGATTCAGTGGGTGCAGGAGGGACGGACGGACCGACCTGAGAGATTGCCGCGGCACACCACCGTGCGAAAGGACCGGCATGATGTGCGGCGCGCTTTGATGGCTCGCACCGTCACATCACGAACGTTAGCGCAGGAATTAGGGTGTATTGCGCAACAACGTGTGTCAGCGCGTACCGTTCGACGTCGTATGCAGGAGCGGGGACTTGTCGCACGGCGCCGATTGCTCCTATTATCATTGACGTTAAACCACTGGGGAGTACGGCGGCAGTGGGCTGTTGAACGCCACACCTGAACTACAGAATGGCACGACATTTTCTTCTCCGACGAATGCCGCTTCTACCTGCAACAACACGATGGTCAGATCCGCGTGTGGCGGCACCGCGGCGAGAGACTGTATGACGCCTGCATTATGCATCGCCATACCGGTCCGTCGCCTGGCGTTATGGTTTATGGTTTGGGGCGCAATTAAATTTGACACCTACACATCTCTGGTACGCATCGCCGGTACACTCAACAGCCACCGCTACTTCTCCAACGTTTTGGAGCCTGTAGTCCTCCCTTACCTGCAGGACCTGCCAGCGGCCACGTTTCAACAGGACAATGCGCGCCCGCACGTAGCACGCATCGTGCAACAATTCTTCACGGCCCACCAGGTGTCACTGATGCCGTGGCCCGCTTGTTCTCCCGATATGTCGCCCATCGGGCACGTCTGGTCGCTGATTGGCAACCGAGGGGCCCGGCAAGCACCACCCGCGGCTACGCCTGATGAACTGTGGCAACGTGTGGAAGCAGCCTGGACCATCATACCCCTAGCTCACATCCAAAGCCTCTTTCGTTCGATGCCGCGGCTTGTAGCGGCCGTTATTGCCAGCCATGGGAGCCACACAAACTATTGATGTCTGCGTGTTCCGCAGGTCGCACGGGCCTGTAAGCTCAATCGTTTCATCTTTGTATCTGTTGTTATGTGTCTAGTAAATCTGGCTTTGCTATCTTGTGTCCTTCTTGGTGTTGCATTTTTGGTGGCCAGCAGTGTATTTTAGTATGTGGTAGGGGACCACCTGGTGACCAACCCTGTTGAAAATGGGCGAAATGGGGTCAAATTTCAAGACATAGGATCGGGATCCATTCCAGTGCCCTTATCCTATACTATAAAAGGAGCAATTCTTGTATGTATGTAAATTTTATTTTGAAAACGGCTCTCAGGATTTTGATGAAAGTCGTTAACCAACCGTTTTCTGGTACTACATATCGATTTAGGATCTCAACTTTAGAAAAATTCGTTTAGTGGGTTAAATAACCACCCCGAATTACCACGTTTTTAGTGTCATGGCGTCGTCCCATTAATGTAACCCATGCTTAGAAATCTTATGGCGTCACAATCTCGCGATTGAGATGTTGGCGCGCGGTCATGCCATCTGTCTCCTTACGTCACGCGTTGTGTGTGGATCCTATTAAAGTTTTATGACGTCACACTTTTGCGAGCAGATGGTCGCGAATCCCATCTGCCTCATTACGTCAGGCGTTGTCTGCGTATGAGCGTCCGTACGATAACTCACGTAAAAATCGTTTGATTTCGATGAAATCTTAATGTGTGGTAGGGGATCACCTGGGAAGGCTCCCTATTGAAAGTAAACGAAATGGGGTCCAAGGTAAGGACAGAGGAGCGGGATCCATTCCACTGCTCATATGCGTCATAACTAACGTAATAAAGGTTCGATTTCGATGAAATTTTGTTATCTGGTAGGACACCGCCTGGTGACAAATCCTATTGAAAATGGGCGGAATGGGGTCAAAGGTCAGGACATAGGAGCGGAATCACTTCCGTCGCCATTATGCGTCATAACGTAAACCTGCTTCGATTTGGATGAAATGCTAGTATGTTGTAGGGGCCTGTCAGGGGACGAATCCTATTGAAAATGGGTGAAATAAGGTCAAAGGTCAGGACACAGGAGCGGAATCTATTCCATAGCCCTTATGAATCATAACTTACGTAAAAATGGTTCGATTGCGACAAAACTTTATCATGTTATTTCGGAGTTATACTGAACTGATTCTGTTGTATATCATCGAAATGGGATCAAAGGTCAGGGCACAGGACCGAGATTTATTCCACAGTCATTATCCCCATAACTTAAGTGATTACTTGAGTAATGATTTCTGGTATGTTGGAAATCGTATCATAATCACTGCATTGCATGATTTTACTAACTTGTTCTATTCTTTTGTGATAGTAAATCAACCTGTTTTTGATAATGTCGTTTGGGCAAGTTCCTGCTGAACCATAGTCACAGTAAATTTCCATCTGTCTCTGGCTAAGGCTAAGATATTTTCATAAAGTACTCTACATGGTGTTTTACTCTTAGTCCCCTGCGTAGTCAAAAGGCGGTGAATTGTATATACATATATATTTATATATACATATGTTTTTTTCAGATTCTAAGGTTTCTTTATTATGTTCTTTACATTTCATACAAACATTTTTAAAGTCTTACAGATTGCTGTTTGGCGCTAAGTGGATTTTCTTTTAAGGTGGATGTCAAGTGATTTTGTTTCCTGTACTTCCAATGGAAAAACTTCTGTACACATTTTCTTCACAATTAAAGCGTTCCCAAGGAAGAAAATTTAAACATCGAATAAAATAGCTTCATTTTATGACTTAGAATACTTCATATTTTCTAAAACATAACCAAAATTATTCAATCCAACATTTGTTTGTCTACCAACGTCGTCAAAGTACAGGTCGTGCCGTCCTTTTTCTGGTTTCAACACCACCAATGGAAAATTTATTGATTTTTAATATAATTTTGGTTATGTTTTAGAAAATATTAAGTACTCCAAGTTATAATATGAAGTTATTTTAATCGTTGTTTAATTTTCATCCTTGAAAACACACTAATTGTGAAGGATACCTGTACAAAAGTGTTTCCATTGGAAGCATAGGAAGCAAAATTACTTGACGTCCACCACCTTAAGAGGAGAGAGACCTAACGTTTGAAATAGTCTAAAAGTGCGTATCTTCTTTGGATTTTCTTTTAGTGTTTTTTTTTTCCTTTTAAAAGCAATTTTTTACGATTTTCCCCTCTTTTATTAATAATATCGCTTATTTTACACTTAGACATGCTAATTCCAAGATTTTCACACAGCGTTTTTTACGCTTTCCAACCATCGGTTGAAGAAGCGTAAGTGCTCCAGCTTTGTCCGTCTGTCCGCACGATAACTCGCGTAAAAATGGTTCGATTTGGACGAAATTTTAGCATGTGGTAGGGAACCATCTGGGGACGAAACCTATTGAAAATGGGACAAATGGGTTTAAAGGTCACGACATAGGAGCGGGATCCATTCCCCTGCCTTTATGCGTCAAAACCTGCGTAAATATGGTTCGATGTCAATGAAATTTAAGTATGTGGTAGGGGACCAACTGGTGACGAACCCTGTTGATGGGCGAAATGGGATCAAGGGTCAGGACATAGGAGCGGGATGCATTCCTCATGCGTCATTACTTGCGTAAATATGGTTCGATTTCGATGAAATTTTAGTATATCATAGGATCACCTGGGGACGACCCCTATTGAAAATGGATGAAGTTAGGTCAAAGGTCAGGACATAGGAGCGGGATGCATTCCTCCACATCTTATTAAAGGAGCAATTATTGTATATATGTAAATTTTATTTTGAAAACGGCTCTAAGTATTTTTATGAAAGTGATTAGCCTACCGTTTTCTGGTACTAGAAATCGATTTAGCTTGATCTCGACTTTGAAAAAATTGGTTTAGTGGGTTAAATAACCACCCCGAGTTATCACGGTTTTAGTGTGATGGCGTCGTCCTATTAATGTTTCCCATTCTTAGAAATCTTATGACGTCACACTCTCGCGATCGACTCGCGATTGAGATGTTGGCACGCGGTCACGCCATCTGCCTCATTACGTCACGCGTTGTTTGTGGATCCTATGAAAGTTTTATGACATCTCACTCTTGCCACCGTCTGCCTCATTACGTTACGCGCTGTGCACGTATTACGCATTACTTCTATTTTCTTCTGGAACAAAAAGTGAGTTGTGCCAGTTGCTTGGAGTTAATGCGTAGTATAGTATAAGCAGCGGAATGCTGATTTCGCATGTTTTTCCCTTCAAAATTTAAACTTTGTACAGCATTTTTTTGTTACATTTTTTATTAGTCACTTGATGACGAGCGTATCCGCTGTGCTAATATATGATTAGTTAATTTTAATTAATTACTATTAACAGAATGTCACGTGGATGGTAAAACAATATAAAAAATGTGGCTGGTCGACCCCCTACGAAGCCTGCACGTTTCAACTTTAATAAGAAGGATAAGAAGAATACGGCACTGTTGGAACAAGAGCAAGCGGAAGAAGTAAATATGAAACAGCTTGGATATTCAAGAGCCGATGGTTTCCGATCACATTCCAGTCTTGAAACACATGACCTTCCATTGGGAGAAGCTCAGCCTACAAAAAGACCATTCCGAGAAGCTAAGACGAGGAGCATAGAAATAATGTCCGACGTTGTTATATTCCTCAATGAATCTATATCGGAAGAAAACCGCGATCAAATGCGGCGAATAAATAGACAGCAATGAAGAATCAATGTTACCATGAGGCATGGGGTTCAATGAAGAACCCCACGATTGTTTGGTGTTTCATGTTCGGAAGTAATAAACACAATTTAACAAAATTTCTTTCTCTAACACGAATAAAAATTTATCATTCATCTTTGTTTTGATGTTTTTTCTAAATTAAGGTGTGTCTAATTCGTCTATCATTATTAATCTTAATGGTTTAGACTTAGCATTACAATACTTAGAAATAACATATCAAAATATAAATTTATTTTGCCCTCATACCCTTTACCCGAGCGATGCTCTGTGTTCCTTATATTTGTCGTTATGCGTCATAACTTACGTAAAAATGGTACGATTTCGATGAAATTTTAATATGTGGTAGGAGACCATCTGGCGACAAACCCTGATTAAAATGGGGAAATTGAGTCAAAGGTCAGGACATAGGATCGGGATCCATTCCATTGCCCTTATACGTTACAACTTACGTAAAAATGCTTCGATTGAGACAAAACTTGATCATGTTGTTCCGGAAATATACTGAACAGGTTCTGGTGAATATCATCGGAATGGGGTCAAAGGTCGGGTCAGAGGAGCGCGATTTTTTCTACATCCATTATCCTCATAATTTGAGTAATGATTTCTGGTATGTTGGAAAGCGTATCATGATCAATGCATTGCATGATTTAACTAACTTGTTTAATTACAGAATACGGATACGTAAAGAGCAAAAACATAAGCTTCTATAAACAGCTTATTTATGTGCATCATTTTCTTAAGTGATGATATTTGACAGTAGTAGATGTTTCTTTCATGTTCATCTAACACGCTGTTGCTCGTTTCAAACATTTGAGTTTCATTTTTTCGCTTTCCAACCGTATGTTGAAGAAGCGTATATGCTCCATCTTTGTCCGTCTGTCTGTCTGTCTGTCCGTGCGATAACGCGCATAAAACCCGTTCGATTTCGATGAAATTTTAGCTTGTGGTAGGAGGCAACCTGGGAAGGAACCCTATTGAAAATGAACAAAATGGGGTTAAAGGTCAGGACATAGGAGCGGGATGCATTCCATCAACCTATTTGCGTCATAACTTAAGTAAAAATGCTTCGATCGCAACAAGATGTCATCATGTTGTTCCGGAGATGTACTGAACCGCTTCTGTTCAATATCATCGAAATGGGGTCAAAGGTCAGGGTACAGGAGCGAGATATATTCCACAGCTATTATCCCCATAACTTTACTAAAAATGCTTCTATTGCGACAAAACTTTAGTACATTGTTCCCGAGGTACATTGAACCTATTCCGTTTACTATCGTCGAAATGAGGTCAAAGGTCAGGGCATTGGAACAAGATTTATTGCACAGCCATTATCCTCATAACTTGAGTTATGATTTCTGGTATGTTGGAAAGCGTATCATAATCAATGCATTG
Source organism: Macrothele yani (assembly GCA_039090855.1). Classification (NCBI taxonomy): domain Eukaryota; kingdom Metazoa; phylum Arthropoda; class Arachnida; order Araneae; family Macrothelidae; genus Macrothele; species Macrothele yani. The sequence continues at coordinate 97,168,256 of CM076991.1, forward strand.
CATGATTTTACTAACTTGTTTTTCTGTAATGTCTTATTAAAACGTTCTAAAAATGTGTGAACATCCTTTGTATTCTATTCGGTTGTACGGAAAATTATGGCCGATTTTCTATGGTGTCACATTCCACTCGCCCACAGTGCTTGCTGACCAACTCATTTGCAGTGCCGTTAGTACGAGTTCGAAAGCTGCTAGGCAGACGCCACATACACGTCATAATCGGTTGAGCTGCAGTCGTTGCTACTCATGTGAGAATAGTCTGTACGGCATGTTAGGAAAAAAATGAGTTGCGTGTGATTCAGCCTGATGAGCCCAAATTGGGTCGTAATGTGGCCGAGGAATAGAGCGGGGAAGCAAACGAAATAATTTTTTCGGTGAATTTCTTTAATAACTTGGATATGATCTTCGTAGAGTTCCGTCAAGCACGGCTAGTTGCTAACCCGAAAGAACCTGAGATTTCGTGCATCCGCATTTCTCAAGGAAGGAATACATGTAACGTACCTACCTCCAGAGGTGACGCACGCGCCAAAATACCAAGATGCTGGAATCGACCTTCGTTGGTGTAGGTGAAACGGTAGAATATCCGATTCCGGAAATGGAAAATGTGTGTTTGAATCCCTAACCAGCAATTTTTTTGATTGAAGGTTTAACGACCACCGTGAGCAACTCAATGTGCTATAAGCAATCGCCCGCCCCTAATTTACTGTCACTGGTTCCAGGGAAGGGAGAGTGCCAGTGTCATAAGACAAACACAATATCCATGCCTCATCGGGATTCGAACCCGGACCCATCTCGGACGAATGATCAGATGCCATCGCCTAGACCACTGCGCCACCTGTGCGGCCCGGGAAATTTGGGCTTTTACACTATACGTTGACAGACTGCACGGGAAATCCAAATGAGTAAAGTGACTTTTCAGCGTCTCCTAATCAACATATTCGCATGTCAGTCAGCAAAAAAATGAAAATAACGCAGTGAAAGTACTATAATGAACTTTTGCTGTGGATTTTTGTTAAACTGTGAAAGTCCCTTCTTTTCTCATATCCAAAACACTGATAATTTTTCTGTGTTATTTATAGTTACCCGCAGTGTGAATGAAACCTTTTGCTTTATGGTGGGAAATATTTAAGAACTTTTTTATTCATTTACGAATAAATATCATTCTTATAACTTTTCTGTACTAAAAATAGTTTAACTACACTAATAATTGGAATTTCTTGGCGTAGAATAGAAATCAAAGTTTTCAAGCTTTCGCACATCAACCAGATGACCTTTTTAAGGAAGATAGACAGCTAACTGCAAACTGAATAATAGTGGTCTGGCAAGCGACACCGTAGTAGAATTGAGTCCAAATGCGTGGCAAATCCCGAGAGAAGCTATCAATTCAAGCCACGCTGATGGTTACGATCTCCAAGGTTTCACGAATGGCAATAGATTTGGATGTGGAGTACGAAGCTAATTTCTTTGTATCATTCCAGATAGGAACAGCGGACTTGAACTTGACTTCTCTGGATAAAGCAGTGATTATTTTTCTGTATCTATTTTATGTCCATTGCTACTAATACCAAACGAACGTTTGGTCATTCTGATGTAGTATCGCCTAGAGCCGTCAGGATATTGTAGTGGGATGGCATTAACATCTGTCTTATTGAGAAGAGGGGTTTTGTCAATGTTTCTCTTAAGCATCGTATATAAAGATGCCGTGGATCTTATGCCAACACAGAATTTCATCATCCTGAGCGCGTTTTTGAGTTGATAGGAAATATTGCGTATATAGGGAATAGAGCACAGGTAGCGAAGTTGGGCATAGAAAGATTAATACGGATGGTTCTGGAATTTCGATAAAGTTATGCATAAAGTTTTGGTTCTGGAATTTCGATAAAGTTATGCATAAAGTTTTGGTTCTGGATTTTCGATAAAGTTAGGCATAAAAAGTTTGGTTCTGGATTTTCGATAAAGTTATGCATAAAGTTTTGGTTCTGGTTTTCGATAAAGTTATGCATAAAGTTTCGGTTCTTCTGGATTTTCGATAAAGTTATGCATAAAGTTTTGGTTCTGGATTTTCGATAAAGTTATGCATAAAGGTTTGGTTCTGGAATTTCGATAAAGTTATGCATAAAGTTTTGGTTCTTCTGGATTTTCGATAAAGTTATGCATAAAGTTTTGGTTCTGGATTTTCGATAAAGTTATGCATAAAGGTTTGGTTCTGGATTTTCGATAAAGATATGCATAAAGTTTTAGTTCTTCTTGATTTTCGATAAAGTTATGCATAAAGTTTTGGTTCTGAATTTTCGATAAAGTTATGCATAAAGGTTTGGTTCCGGATTTTCGATAAAGATATGCATAAAGTTTTAGTTCTTCTTGATTTTCGATAAAGTTATGCATAACGTTTTGGTTCTGGATTTTCGATAAAGTTATGCATCTGGCTCGACGTGTATCCTGCCTCAGTGGCCAATTAGACGATGCGATTTAGTCGTATTGTCTAGAACGAACATCAGAGAAGTCTGCGAAAGATTTTCTAATTCGAGAACAGACTGCTGTCTTGTAATCATCAGCAGAATGAATTGGGAAGCATCAGGTTGGAAACAGACGTGGGTTCATAATAGACGTCTTTATGAAGGCGGTTTTCAGGCGATTCGCTCACAAAAGCGTCGAGACAAGGTAGAGTACCATTATGTTCAAGCTCCATAATGAAATTGATCGTAGGGTGTATATAAGTTAATTTATCGAGGAAAAAGGGAGATCCTCTTTTCCGTGAGGTCATATGAAAACTACGTCGTCTGCATTCTCAGCCAGGTGGTAGGTCTTGGGGTTGATGTTGGTGAATATATATTGCTCAATAGGGCGAAGTATTGTTTCCGCGAGGACGGCTGAAAGCGAGAATCCCGTCGGAGTACCAATTACTAGTTTATAAATTTACCCTTGGAAACTGAAGTAGCTAGAATTTGAGACCAAGTCCATTAATTTAAAGATAGTGAGGCACGATTCCTACGAATAAAGTGATGAATTAGATACAGCCTCTTTCAACGTTCTGACGGCTTCCTGCACGGGGCAGATGGGTAAAGGGAAACCACGTCGAAACAGCTGAGATAATATTGTGTTGCTTAACAGTGAGGTGTTTTGTTTTCGTGATAAAATCTTGTATTTCATCATTTCTGTCGGTAATGAGTTCTTACTGCTACAGGTACGAATTTTTAGTTTTGCTTAAGATAGCATGCAAAATTTCGCATTTTGAAAATAAATGTCGAGAATAATTACCCAGTATGTGTGTATGTGCCCAGCAGTAAGAATGCTCTGGCATGCATTAGAACGAAGAGATGATGTACGTCATCTTGCTGTACGTCCTACGAAATACTGAATATCTCTTTTCAGCCTCTTAAGGACGAAAGTGTAGTTATTATTAAATTTGGGTTCAAGTGTTCGTGTCCCGAACATTCATTGTTGATGATATCTTTAGTCATCATCAAAAACGAAATGTTCGTATGAAAACGACTTAATCGAAAACTAAATCATCCAATGAAAAATCATCAAAACCAAATTCATCGCCCTTTACCGAAAGACGTGTGTTCCGAAAACCATGAAACGAATTTACCGAAATCAGTTTTTCGATGAATTTCTTTAATAACTTAGATCATCATCATCATCATTGTCAACCATTATCAATCCACTGCTGGACGAAGGTCTCCCCAAGTTTCCTCTACAACGGTCTGTCTTGTGCCAGTCTCCTCCATGTCACTCCCGCATACTTTCGAATTTCATCCACCCATCTTCCATGTGGTCTTCTTCTGGGTCTTTTCCTGTCCCTTGGAATCCAATCTAAAATTTCGGCTGTCCATCTATAGTCTGTCCTTCTGGCAGTATGTCCAGCCCATTGCCATTTCAGGGATTTAACTCTGATCATGATGTCTTCCACTCTCGTCATTTTTCGGATCCACGAGTTCCTCTTCTTATCTCTCCTGGTTATACCAAGCATGCACCTCTCCATGCTTCTTTGAGTTGTCTGCAGCCTTTGTATGTCTCTTTTAGTTAAGGTCCACGTCTCTGCACCATACGTAAGCACTGGAAGGATGCATTGATCAAACACTTTTCTTTTAAGACATAATGGCATATTGCTCTTGAAAATTATGCTGTTTCTTCCAAAAGCTCTCCAGGCAAGTTTTGTACGCCGATTAATTTCTTCATCAATGTGACCCTCACTTGATATCTGCTGTCCAAGATAAACATACGTATCTGTTATCTCCAGTTTTTCTCCATCAATCGATAAATCTTCATTCCTTGTAAAAGCATTGAACATCACTTTTGTCTTCTGAAAGTTCATTTTTAATCCCACTTCTTTACTCTTGTCAGCAAGTTCCTGGATCATACTCTGCAGCTCTGATGGGGTAGTTGCAAAAATGACTACGTCATCAGCAAAACGAAGGTGGTTAGATAATCTCCATTAATCTTTATCCCTTTGTTTTCCCAGTTCAGTGATTGAAAGACATTTTCCAATGTGGCATTAAAGAGCTTCGGAGATATGGTGTCACCTTGTCTCACTCCCTTTCCAATTTTTATGTGTGTTGTATTTTCAAACAGCCGAATCTTTGCACTTGCATTTTCATAGATGTTATTAATAATATTAATGTATGCATCTTCAATACCGCAGGATTTCAGAGCCGTGGTAACTGCTGATGGTTTCACCGAATCAAAGGCTTTTTCATAATCAATAAAAGCCATGCACAATGAAAGTTCATATTCCCTCGCTCTTTCAATTAGTTCTCTCAGTACGTGGATATGATCTATTGTGCTGTAGCCACTCCTGAATCCAGCTTGTTCTCTCGGTTGAGCCATGTCCAGTGTTACCTTCAAGCGGTGTGAAAGAACTTTAGTGAAGATTTTATAAACCACTGATAGGAGGCTGATAGGTCTGTAGTTTCTGAGATCCTCAATGTCACCTTTTTTATGTAGCAGGATCATTGTAGCATTGTTCCAATCCTCAGGAATCTTCCCTTCATTAAGGCATCGAGTGAAAATTTGGGCGAGTACTGTTTCAATTTCTCCACTTGCTTCTTGTATGATGTCTATAGTAATTCCATCTTCTCCTGGAGCTTTTCCCCGCTTCATGTTCTTGATTGCATGAGCAACTTCTGCTGGGAGGACTGGAAGAACTCTGGTACCTTTCATGATGTCTGGAGTACATGTATCATCCCTTTCATATAATTTGGAGTAGAAATCTTTCACTCTTGTCAAAATTTCTGCCTCTATTTCTTGTTATAGAACCATCTTCTTTTCTCAGAGCCATAATCTGTTTTCTTCCCTTACTGAGATGTCCCTTTGCTATCTTTAGGCTTTGGTTGTTTTCAATTGCTTTCCTCACTAGCTCACAGTTGAATTTCCTTACGTCTTCAGTGATACTTTTTCGTGCTGTCTTGCATAGCTCTATATATTCCACTTTGGAAGTCACATCTTCTTTAGTTGTCCTCAACTCTCTTCTTTTTTGCATCAACATTTTGGTTTTTCCTGATAATTTGTTTACATGCAACTTGTTCTTAGACCCAGCTAATTTTGTTGCTGTTTCCATAAGAGCTTTGGTTACTTTTCTGTTAACTTCCGAAATATCCACTTCTTCCGATGTTAGGGCTTCTAAAGCAGAGAATCTGTTCTTCAGTTCCAACTTGAAAGTATTATGGTGTTTTTTAAGGTTGGTTATGTCAATACATTTTGTTTGTCTTATTGAGCTTGCCACGTTCCAGTTTAGTGTTGAGGTGCATCTTACATCTCACCAATCTATGGTCACTACCTGTGTTGAACTTATTCAGCACACTGCAGTCTTCGATGACGAATTTTTTGTTACACATAATAAAATCAATTTCACTTGTCGTCCCAATTGGATGTCTCCATGTCCATTTCCTGTGTGGCTTTTTCTTGAAAAAGGAATTCAAGATGAAAAATCCTTCTGCCTCTGCAAACTCAACGAGAGTATTTCCACGCTGGTTTCTGTTGCCGTGACCGAATTTACCTACTGAAGTTTCATTCTGTTGCCGGTGCCCTATTTTTGCATTGAAATCTCCCATAATTATCTTCAAGTGCTGCTTACCTTTATTATTTAGATGAAGAATTTCCTCATAAAATTCTTCAATTTCTTCTTCAGGATGACTTGTGGTGGGTGCATAAGTTTGAATAATCTGAGCCTGGTATCTTTTCGAGAGTTGGATAACAAGTCGTGCAGCTCTGTCAGAGGAACTTTCAACTTCTACCACTTTATCCTTCAGTTTCTTGTTTATTATAAATCCAACACCACTAGTTCTGCCAGTATCTGTCCCACGATAATAGAAGAGATGTCCACTTTTCAGTTCAATGAGATCTTCTCCTTTTCTCCTTACCTCACTTAGCCCGACGATGTCCCACTTGATCCTTTGTAGTTCCTCTTCCAATTCAAGAAGCCTTGAATCAGAAGATAGGGAGCGTCCGTTGTAGGTAGCCAAGGTCAGCATCAAATGGCAGCCTAGTCCGGTCCTCCGGGGATTCTTAGCACCCTCTGCCTTCATGTCGCACTGGCCGCTGCCTTGGCCAGGTACATTCCAGCTGCCGGAGACTGAGGGCCAAGATTTAAGTTGTAGAGTCATTTTGGAGGTGTTTGGCCATAACTCACCAGGCTGGCCAAGCGGGTTGGTGAGTGTGGGATAGCATTTCCTCTAATCCCGATGGTATAGTTATACCGCTATTTGCGGTATAACTTAGATATGCAGTGTTATCATATTTCTTAAAACGTGAAATATCGCTTAAAAGACTCATGATCAGGATTATAAGTAATTGGTATAAAATCCTTCTTATATCACGATAAGGAAGGTAATATTTCATTGGCACAATATTTAATAAACATTTTAATTTAAATTACTAATTTTATTATTGGACTGCGACATATTTTAACGCTGAAAAGGGCTTTACTTAAATCATTTGAAATGATATAAACTGTGTTGAACTTTTGGGACAATTTAAAAGCGAATCGAGAGTATTCTTAAAAAGTACTTTTGTCGCAACATGTTCTCTGAACGCCTTTGATCTTGCCATTGTAATCATAACATTCATAACATGTATTCAATTTTCGACGTTTTAGAGAAGGTGTTCACACTAAACAACTTTTCTGCGCATTTAATTTCTTAATCTAATCTCCAATTTTGAGTCTAAGAAATTCAATTTATTTTTTATTTATAGGTTTAGCTACACGCATATATTAAATAAAGTTTATTAAAAAAAGAAATTCAAGAATCCGGGTCATCCAGTAAAAATAAAAAAAAACAAATGCCGGTATGTTCATAAAATTCGATAAATCGGATTTTATTAATTCTGTTTTATAGAACATCACCATCATTTATCAATATGGAGTCAAAACATTGTGACCGCCTGCCATTCAACTGGTGTCTCGTGGTTCCTGGTACTAACACAATACCAGCAGATCCTTTAACACTTGTAAGTTAGCTGGTTGAGCCCCCACAGATCGGATTTTCTGTCAGAAAAACCACAGATGCAAAGTTGGACTCATATCTGGAGAATTTGCAGGCCAGGAAAATACCTGGAATTTTGTTTGTTTGTTTGTAGATTTAACGTGCCTACCGTTAGCTCCTCGATGGGATGTAATAAGTTGTCGTTTTTTACGCTTTCCAACCGTAGGTTGAAAAAGCGAATATGCTTCAGCCTTGTCCGTCTGTCGGAACGATTACTCGCGTAAAACGGTTCGATTTCGACGAAATGTTAGTATGTAGTAGGGGACCACCAGGGGAACAACCCTATGTAAAATGGACGAAATGGGGTCAAAGGTCACGGCATAGGAGCTGGATCCATTCCATTGCTTTTTTGCGCCATAACTTGCGTAAATATGGTTCGATGTCGATTAAATTGTACTATAATGTAGGGGACCACCTGGGAATGAACCCTATTAAAAATGGGTGAAGTGGGGTCAAAGGTCAGGACATAGGAGCGAGATGCATTCAATTGCCCTTATGCGTCATAACACACGTAAAATAGGTTCGATTTCGATGAAATTTTAGTATGTGGTAGGGGACCAATTGTGGACAAACCCTATTGAAAACGGAACAAATGGGGTCAAAGGTCAGGACATAGGATCGGGATCCATTCCATCGTCCTTATCCCACACTTCTAAGTTGGACGTCAAGTAATTTTGCTACCTATACTTCCAATGGAAAAACTTTTGTACACAATTCCTTCACAATTAGTGTGTTCCCAAGGATGGAAATTTGAACATCGATTAAAATAGCTCCATATTATAACTTGAAATATTTAACATTTTCTAAAACATAACCATAATTATATTAAAAAATAATAACGATTCCTTTGGTGGTGTTGAAACCAGAAAAAAGATGGCGCTACCTGTACTTTGATGACGTCAGTAGACAAATAAATTTTGGATTGCATAATTATGGTTATGTTTTAGAAAATATTATGTATTCCAAGTTATAAAATGAAGCTGTTTTAATCGATGTTCGAATTTTCATCCTTGGGAACACATTAATTGTGAAGAAAATGTGTACAGAAATTTTTCCATTAAAAGTAATAAAGCAAAATTACCTGACGTTCACCTTAGGAGGAATTTTTGTATCTATGTAAATTTTATTTTGAAAACGGATCTAAAGATTTTGATGAAATTCGTTAACCTACCGTTTTCTGGTACTAGAAATCGATTTAACTTGATCTCGACTTTCGGAAAATTGGATCAGTGCGTTAAATAACCACCCCGAATTACCAAGTTTTTAAGTGTCATGGCGTCGTTCCATTAATGTTGCACATGCTTAGAAATCTTATGACGTCACAATCTCACGACAGAGATGTTGGCTCGTGGTTACGCCATCTGTCTCATTACGTCACGCGTTGTGTGTGGATCCTCTTAAAGTTTTATGACGTCAAACTCTTGCGAGCAGATGGTCGCGCTTCCCATTTGCCTCATTACGTCACGCGTTGTGTGCTTATGTCCGTCCGCACGATAACCTGCGTAACAATAATTCGATTTCGATGAAATTGTAGTATGTGGTAGGGGAACCCCTGGGAAGGAACCCTATTGAAAGTGAACGAAATGGGGTATCCATTTCAATGCTTTTATGCGTCATAAATAACGTAAAAAAGGTTTCATTTCAATGAAATTTTAGTATGTGGTAGGGGACCACCTGGGGATATAACCTATTGAAAATGGGCGAAATGGGGTCAAAGGTCAGGACATAGGAGCGGAATCACTTCCATCGCCATTATGCGTCATAACTTACGTAAAAATGCTTCGATCTGGATGAAATGTTAGTATGTTGTAGGGGCCTGTCTGGGAAAGAATGCTGTTGAAAATGGGCGGAATGGGGTGAATGGTTAGGGCACAGGAGAGGGATCTATTCCATAGCTTTTATGCATCATAACTTACGTAAAAATGCTGCGATTGCGACAAAACGTTATCATGTTATTTCCCAGGTATACTGAACCGGTTCTGTTGAATATCATCGAAATGGGATCAAAGGTAAGGGCACAGGACCCAGATTTATTCCACAGCCATTATCCTCATAACTTGAGTAATGATTTCTGGTATGTTGGAAAGCTTATTATAATCTATGCATTGCATGATTTACTAACGCATTTAATTTAGGGATACTGGCTCCAGGGAAAGAGGAGAGCCAGTGTCTTAAGACAGACACAAGATCCATGCCTCACTCGGATTCGAACCCAGACCTAAGGTCAGAAGCGGGCGCTTAGACCACTACGCTAAAGGAGCGGTGATATCTCGAAGTCTTCATGTTCGGTGAATCATACTGCAACAATATGGGGCACTGTGGTATGACGCATTATCCTTCTGAAAAAAAAAGCACAGCTAGAATGGTATGCCGTTGCCATGAAAGGATGTACCTGGTTTGCAATGACATTTAGGTAGGTAGTAGAACTCATAGTTTCCTGCACCTGAATGAGTGGAACCAGGCTTAACCAGCAGATAATTGCTCAAAGCTTTACACTTCCTCCACCAATTTAGTTTCGTCCCATAGTGCATCCGGTTTCCAACACTTTCCCAGAAAAATGACGCACTGGTGGTCACATGTTTCTTTCTGCACATTTTCTTGTCCTGTTTTTTGCTGCACCAAGTGACCGGCCGTCCGCATGGTTATAGCAAGAAACAGGATTGATCGGAACAGACCACTTTCTTCCTATCTTTCAAGGTCCAGTCTGATGCTCGCCTGCCTATGATAAGAGCTTTCGACAGGGAAACGAGGTTTAACATGGGCACTTGGAGCGACCTATAGCTACGCAGCTCCATTTTCAGCAGGTATCGATGTACCATTTTTGATTGTGACTCATTTTTGACAGCACCAACATTCAGAGTAACGGAAAGCAACACAACAGTATCCCATCTGTTGGCTCGTACCATACGGATAGTCTTCACTGGCGTCTAGCATCAACGAGCCGTTATCGGCCCACACATTGTAGACGGTTCGTGATTTTCCCTTCCTCGGACCACTTTTTGAAAGTACTTACCCCTGCTGACCGTGAGCACCCCGCAAGTCATGCCATCTCAGAAATAGTCTGACCCAGTCATTTAGCTATTAAACTTTGGCCTCTGTCAAACTCCATGATGTACTCCGCCTTTTCAATCTGAAGAACAAGAATGACACTGATTAACAGAGATCAGTATCAGGTATCATTTATACTGTTTCATGACCATCACACGTGCAGCTCTTTTCCTGCAGTTTTTCGATTTGCATAAAGACGCGCTCGTTATAATACACTGCCAGAAAGTGAAAAAAGAACACCAAGAAAGAATTGGCGGACGATCATGAAATTTACATATGTTAATGGGGTCGAGTTTACGTAGGTGTGATGTAAATTTCGAGACCAACCGGTGAGCGCTTACGCCACAGAACGGCATAATATGCAAATTATCGTCGGTGGTATTTAAGGAGTACGGCGAAGTGAATGTAATCAGTCGTCGGCGTACGGGCACGTGCGAAGACCCTGAAGAAGCTACAATGCCTGGACATGGAAGACGTGTACGATTTCAACAGTTATCGGACTTTGAGCGAGGTCATCTAGTCGGAATCCGCGAGGCCGGGTGGTCGTATCGTCGTATTGCGGAGCGAATTAGACGGGAAGTATCGGTGGCGGTACGATGGTGGCGTAGATGGTCCGAGCAACATTCCCACACGAGAAGACGTGGAACCGGGAGTCACAGACGGACTGATGAGCGCCCCGATCGACGCATAAGAAGAGCGGCGTTGTCAAGCAGAACATCCACTGCGACGCAATTCCAAGCTGCCGTTACACCTGAGGTGACTGTGCGAACAATTCGCAACCGTCTACTGGATGCAGGACTACGTGCACGTGTGCCTCTTGCATGTGTACCTCTGACTCCATCCCACCGTCAGGTACGGCTGCGGTGGTGTCGCCAACGTCTGCACTGGAGAACACAATGGCGATCTGTCGTGTTCAGCGATGAAAGCAGATTCTGCTTGGGAGCCTCCGATGGCCGTATGCGTGTTCGCAGACGCACAGGAGAGCGTCTCCACCCTTCCTGAATCCGCAAGCGACACACAGGTCCTACACCCGGTCTCCTGGTGTGGGGAGCGATCAGCTATCACTCCCGTACACAACCATTGTTTGTACCGGGTACGTTAAACAGCACCTCCTACATTAACAACATCATTCAGCCCGTTGTTGTGCCATTTGTAAGGTCTGTCCATCGTGGTGTTTTCCAGCAAGATAACGCACGACCTCACAAGGCAAGTGCAACGCAACATGCACTTCAGGGTGTGAGACAACTTCCATGGCCTGCACGTTCACCGGATTCGTCCCCCATTGAGCACGTGTGGGATTTTATGGGACAACGACTTATCCGGTCTCCACGGCCAGCCACGAGCATCCCCGATTTGCGCGTCCAGGTTGATGATGCTTGGAACTCAATACCCCAAACTTACATCCTACATCTTTACGACAGATTCCATGCCAGAATTGCACAGTGTGACGCAGTTCATGGCGGTTCAACCTCGTACTAACCATGCTACATGGAAATGTTATTTCTCAGTTTACCAGCAAATACAGCTATATTTTGCCATAATGTTTTGATCACGTTATCCTCTGTATTCCGTTATTATGCTGTATAAATTTCGTTGGTATCAGACGTCTCCTTCTTGGTGTTCTTTGTTCACTTTCCGCCAGTGTATTTATATGAAACGTCTCTCTCTGTATATATATATCCCTGAAACCTTACGCAAATAAAGTTTAATCTTTGATTCAGCTTATGTCATTTAAAGCAACCTACTGGATACACCAGTATTTACTTTCGTCGATTATCTTGTACTGCCCTTCATCCATTACCCTGTAATTAATTTCTTCGATTTGCTTTACTCTACCTACACCTATAGTTACTCTCGTCGATTTTCCTGCAATTAATTTAGTCGAATATCCTGTAGTTATCCACACCTGTAGTTACTTCGTCGATTATCCTGTAGTTACTTTCGTCGATTATGCCGTAGTTACGTACACCTGCAGTTACTTTCGTCGATTATCCTGTATTTAACTGCATCTGTAGTTACTTTCGTCTATTACCATGCAGTTACTTTCGTCGATTATCCAGTAGTTATCTACAGTTGTAATTACTTTCATCGATTATCCTCTACTTACTTTCGTCCATTGTCCTGTAGTTACGTTTGTCTACTATCCTGTAGTTATTTACACCAGTATTTACTTTCGCCGGTTATCCTGTACTTCCCTTCATCCATTACCATGTAATTGTTTCTTCGATTTGCTTTTCCCTACCTACACCTGTAGTTACTCTCGTCGATTTTCCTGCAGTTCATTTCGTCGAATATCCTGTAGCTACAGACACCTGTAGTTACTTTCGTCGATTATCCTGTAGCTACAGACACCTGTAGTTACTTTCGTCGATTATCCTGCAGTTGATTTCGTCGAATATCCTGTAGCTACAGATACCTGTAGTTACTTATGTCGATTATCCTGTATTTGATTTCGTTGAGTATCCTGTAGATACAGACAGCTGTAGTTACTTTTGTCGATTATCCTGTAGTTACGTACACCTGCAGTTACTTTCGTCGATTATGCTGTAGTTACCTTCGTCGATTATCCTGTAGTTACCTACATCTGTAATTACTTTCGTCGATTATGCTGTAGTTACTTTCGTTTCTTGTCCTGTAGATACTTTCGTCGATTATCCGGTAGTTACCTACAGCTGTAGTTACTTTAATCGATTATCATGTAGTTACTTTCTTCCATTGCCCCGTAATTACTTTTGTCTATTATCCTGTAGCTATCTACAGCTGCAGTTATTTTCGTCGATTATCCTGTGGTTGCTTACACCTGTAGTTACTTTCAGCAATTATTTGGTCACTTTCTCATATTATTCCGCAGTATCCTACACTGGCAGTTACATTCATTCATTATCTATACTTCGACAATTTATGCACACCTCTTTCTGCACTGTCCAATATCTGTGAGATTTAAACGCCCTTCTGCCCGTTCATTCTGCAGCATCACGAAGTATTTCCCCTTCATCATGCCGACTACCTACCTGTGCGAAATAGGTCCGTAGGACATACATGGAGATGCCAGTTTATTACGTATATTTACTATGGTTACATAGATTGCTCAATCTAACACCTAAGACAGCACGTGGGCGCGATGGGCTTAATAAATCAGATAGATCAGCTGGTCGAACACCAGCTAGTGTTCGTGTGAGAGCCAGACGTGACAAAAATAGTTGATTTGGACGGGACATGATAGCTGGAGTCAGGCGTGCCGATTCGAGTGTCACCCAAACAGTCGTTCTTTGTTTTTTTTTACGGAAATCCGGAGCATGAGTTTGCCGTGAATGATGCGAAGAGCAAACATTCCAGAAATCCGCGATCTTCTGAACGAAAACAGCTGTTAGATCTGAGTTGCCAAAGGTGGCTGGAAAAAATTGTACAACCCGAAAATTTCATTGTAGAATTCAACTTTGTCGTACCGAGGACCATTTGCGTACGCACCACATGTCAAACCATATGAAGAATAGGTTACTATAGGTAGCGTTTGTGTGGCCATTCTCTTTTCACCTATCTGATCTATAATGAACTTGGTAAAACTTGAATTTTTAAGTTTAACACTTTTTTCAACTAACTAATTTTCATAGTTATTTCATCATTTATACACTATATTGAAAAAAGTCACCGAACACCTAGAAAAGAAATACAACATATCATTTATTGACATACATTAGTATGGTGTCGGTCCACCTTTGGCCTTAATGCATGCACTGACCCTTCTTCGAGACATGCTTTCCACAAGGGTTTAGAGAGAACACAGCAATAGGTATGCGCTTCCATTCAGTACATAATGCTGCCGCTAAACTGTTGCTTAGTAGAAGGCCTTGGTTCCAAACTCCTTATGCGGCGGTCTAATTCATCCCATCGCTGCTCTATTGGATTAAGATCAGGGCTCCGTGCTTGCCAGTCCACACACGATACGGAATTATCGTGAAACAACGCCGTAACGGTCCTTGCTTTATAGCTAGGTGCATTATGCTGGTGGTACCAACAAGGCTCGGCCCCATAGTATTGTCATAGAGTTGGTTGGGCATAATTGTCCATAATATCGAGGTACACGTGCTGGTTAACAGGTGTGCCCACGATAACAAATGGGCTGGGACCATACCACGAAAAGCACCCTCACACGAGTAGACTGCCAGCTCCAAACTTGACCGTAGGAACAGTACACTGTGGTAAATAGCGTTTACCCGGATACCGCCATATCCACACATGACCATCAGACTGATGGATCTTGTTTCTGGATTCATCAGTCCATAGGACCCGTTTCCTATGGACTGATGAATACGGTCCACGATAAGTCTACGGTCTATGGACTGATGAATACGGTCCACGATAAATGTTCTTTACACCATGCTGAAAGACGAGTAGCATTCCGAGTGGAGAAGAATGGCTTATGAGCAGCCGCACGACCACGATAGCCCATGGAATGAATTTCTCTGCGAATGGTGCGTGTACATACCGAGGTTCCAGCATGTTTACTCCTCTGAACACCGAGGTCTTGTGCAGTATTCCTTCGATTAACTGTAACGACTCTTCTGAAGCTTCCATGTCCTCTATAACTGATTTTCTTTGGTCTGCCTGTACGTTTTGCTGCTTCAGGCACGCCATGTGTCTTCCACGTATTCAATACATCCAAAACAGTTGACTTGGGTATGTTTAAACGATTCTCGGTTTCTCTTATGGACAATCCACTAATATAATGCACAACAATCTTTCCTTTCTCAAAGTCAGTTCTCTCCCGCCGCGACATTTTTACTCAACCTCACAGTGCGATACGACTTCGGTCAGCGTAAGCTGGTTTTTATACCGTTTGCAGCTCTACCACGCATCTTAAGAACGCAGCAAATCCGTTCATTTGCTTTTGAAGGAGTGTCGTGTGACTTTTGTAAATATAGTGTATGTCATTAGATGCGAAATTTAATGGAGATTTCAAAAATACCTTAGTTTTTCCTGCAGCTACTTCTGTTCATAAGATATGACATAAAATATGGCGTTTGGTTGGTATAGGCAATCATACATTCTTTTACCTGATTATGTCATAATGCTATCGTAACCCTACTCCAGCTTTGACAGTATAAGGGTTTACGCAGAGTTACTAGAGCACTGTAGTGGTCGCTGCTACTTTTCTATGATTTACGTAGAGCACTGTAGTGGTCGCTTCTAGTGGTTATTAGGGTATAATTTATGTACATTCTCAATAATGGTTAAAACTGCGGAATATTCTTCAAAGCAAATTGCTGAAAGAGTGGGCTATAGTCAATCTACAGTTATTAGGCTACTGAAGAAAGTAAAAGACACTGCTGATATTAAAAACATGCGTCACAGTGGAAGGCCCAGATCCAATACAACCAGGTGCTCAAAAAGCTAAGCTTTGCAGGCAATTCTCCTGAATTGCTTCAGAAGTGGTCTGAAGTGACTGATGTCCCTGTTAGTACATCTACTGTCAAAAGGAGGCTACTTTTCTATGACTTACGTGGCTCTAAAGGCAGGCGTAAACCACTGATAACTGCAAATCAAAGAGAGCGAAGATCTTTGTTTGATGTTCCTGGTCCACGTTAAATGTCTGTATTAATTACATATACTGTATTACCTTTGAATGAGCAATTTACATCGCGATATACAAGTCGTAGTATTAGTCATAGTTCACATTCACTGTAATTATTAATTTGAGGAGCTGCAATTCATTATGAAGTTTTTTAGTTTTTTTTTTTTTTAAAAAGGTTAAAATTATTTAAAGAAGTCAGTTCAGTCGGTAATGAGTTCCAGTAGTGTGGGACAATGTAATTTAAACTTTGCTTCATGGTCTCAGTTTTTGGATGAATAAGCCGAATATGTGATTTAGTGCGTGTGTCATGTGTGTGTGTGTAACTAGGGTATAATTTGTATGATTTTTGCGTGTAAATTATCCTTAATGCGTTTGAACATAATTTTCCCGATATTGAAGTAATATAATTGGTTAATCGTAAGAATGTTGTATTTGTTTGGGAAAACTCTTGTGTTATTATATAGTGTTAGTTGTGTATTTTTATCAAATTTTAGGTGAATTAATCTTACATATTTGTTTTGAAGAATTTGAAGTAAGTTTTTTGAAATTATATTTAGTTGTCTGTCCCCATGATAAGATAGCATAATTAATATGAATCTGAAACATGGTATAGTATAAATTATTGTTTTATAGGTAAGGATTTTGAATACCACGCTGATAACTCCAATATGTTTAGAGAGTTTGAGAAGAAGCGATTCCACATGCTGGTTCCACTTAATATCTCTATGTAATGTAACCCCCAAATAAAGTAAGTAGTTAACCTCTTCTATATTTGTAGCGTTAATAGATAATGTGATAGAAGGAGGTTGTGAAATATTTTATTTTGAGAAAATTAAAGATTTTGTTTTGGTAGTATTTATTATTAATTCATTGGAATTTAGCCAATCTGAGATGTTATTAAGTTGAGTATTAATATTCATAATGGTGCCAGTCGTTAAATTAAATGAGGTGAGGATGGTTATGTCGTCTGCATAGAGGAGTAAATCTATATCACTTATTGAAATAAAGATATTATTAATGCATATAACGAAAGGTACAGGTCCCATAATTCAAGCCTGTGGAACACCAGTTGGTATGAATTGAAGAGTGGATTGATGTTGGTTAATTTGTGTATATTGTTGCCTACCTGATAAATAACTTTTAAAAAGAGAATGTTAATTGTTCCTTATTCTTATAGTATGTATTTTTTATAGTAAGATATTATGATTTATGGTATCAAAAGCTTTGGATAGGTCTAAAAATAATGCGATGCTATTTAAGTTGAGTTCAAAATTATGTTGGAATGTTTGTTGTAGGTATAATAATGCTGATTCTGTTGACTTTACAGATTAAAAACCATGTTGAATTGGATGAATAATGTTTAGATTATGAATGTACGAGATAAATCTATTGTAAATCAATCTCTCCAAAAGTTTAGCAAAAATTGATAAATTGGCAATAGGGCGATAATAATTTGCACCATTTACTGATCCAGATTTGTATTTTGGGATTGTTTTTGTGATTTTAAGTAGATCAGGAAATTAACCAGATTGGAATATATAATTAAATATAAACAACAGAGGATCAAGAATAAGATTAGCGACATTTTTTTATAATAGATGGTTGAAGATCATCATATCCATGGCCAGACCTGGAATTTGTGTGGTTAAGTTCTAATAGTTCCGGTTAGGTAATTTCAGTAAGATAAAAATTATTAGACCTGCGTGTGCTCCCTAGGTACTTAGTGAATGGAACTTTTGGTGTGATTAAATTATTTTTAGTGTTTGTAGAAATAAGGTAAAATGTTCATTTAATCCATTTGTAATTTCTTGTTTATCAGTCATTTTAAAATTATTAAAATTTGTTAAGCACGAAGAACCGTCAGATCTTTGAATTGTATAGTATAAATTATTAAACTCTCTACCCATTAGCAAGCTTAAATGTTTCCATGTTAGTTTTGAAGATTTATGTGAAAAAATGCCGAAATAGTAATTACGCTTAGTGTACCGAATATCACTGTTTAGTTTATTACGAATTTTTTTAAAATTTTGGAAGTCCTGTGGTAGTTTACTTTTTATAAATTTTGAAAAGAGGTTATTTTTTTGTTTGTTCTTTTAACAGAGCATTGGCAATCCATGGCTTACGAAAAACGTTTTCCAGTTTATTTTGTTTTAGAATTTTTGGAAAAGATTGATTATAAAGTTGTGTAATTGTTGGGATGAACGACTCATAATTTTTATTTGCAGAGCCATGAATTAAAATAGTGCGTCAGTTTATGTTTTCTAATTGAAATTCAAAACTTTCAATATTTGTATTATTAATTTGTCTAAAACTGTATTAGTCTTCAGGTGTAGTAACTTGTTGTTTAAGAGGGTAAATTGTAAATATAGGGAGATGATCACTAAACTCTAATGCCCCTGAAATAGTAGTCTCATGTAATACGTTTGTGACAGAGAGATCAATCAATGTCTGGGTGGTAGAGGTTATACGAGTTGGGACTGAAATCATGTTTTTGTGTCCAGAAGCATTAAGTGATTCTAAAAGTTGAAAAGAGTGATTGGTGTTTTGTAATAAGTCGACATTCATATCCCCCAAAAGAAATGTTTTTTTCTTTGAAAGGTTAGGGTAGTTAAGTAATTCAATAAGTAATGATAGAAAAGCTGTAAGGTCTGAGTTGAGTGGCCTATAGCAAACAATAATTACATAAAATTGGTTATGAATAGTTTGAATTTCGGCTTTCTGATTTGATGCTGTGAAATTTGGAATAATTGAAAAATCATTATAAATATATTTTACAAAAATTGCAACCCCTCCACCAGTTGAGTAACTTCTGTTTAAGTAGAAGTTTTGTAGTTAGTAATTTGCAATGAGTGACAATGGGAAGGAAACCAAGTCTCAGAGGTACAAATTATGTCAAGATTTAAATCTGTTAGTTGAATTAATGATTCTAATAAGGCAATCTTGTTAATTAATGATCTCGCATTGATATGGATTAATTTTAGGCTATTAAGTGAATACGTCGGTAATAGGGGATTGAAATTTTGTAATGAATAATAGTCATACTGCATTCAAAAATTGGTAAAGAAAAAAATTAATATAAATAGCAAAAAAAAAATATCAAAACAAATATGAAGTATAAGTGGGAATAATAAATCAATATAAACACCGGGGATATAACTATCACATCAATGAGACAAAAAGATGGAATGAACTAGGTTAATCATCTGGTATTTCACGTTATTTTACGTGAAATACCAGATGATTAACCTAGAAATACTAGATGATTAAGGTGGACGTCAAGTAATTTTGCTTCCTATGCTTCCAATGGAAAAATTTCTGTACACCTTTTCTTCATAATTAATGCATTCCCAAGGATCAAAATTTTAACATCGATTAAAATAACTTCATATTATAACTTGGAATACTTAATATGTTCTAAAACATAACCATAATTATATAAAAAATCAATAACTTTTTTCTTTAGTGGTGTTGAAACCAGAAAAAGGTGGCGCAACCTGTACTTTGATGACGTCAGTAGACAAACAAATGTTGGATTGCTTAATTATGGTTATGTTTTAGAAAATATTTAGTATTCGAAGTTATAATATGAAGTTATTTTAATCGATGTTCAAATTTCCAACCGTGGGAACGCATTAATTGTGAAGAAAATGTGTGCAGAAGTTTTTTCATTGGAAATATAGGAAGCAAAATTACATGACATCCACCTTAACCGTGATACACCTTAACCGTGAGATGATTAACCGTTATTTTTTTCTCATTATTTTACGTTGAATATTACGTTTTCTTTGATTACCGCAGTCAAATTGTTATCGAGTTAATCAGACTGGACTTTTTGGCTTTTCGAGTACTGAATTCAAGTAACTACTGACTAAGTACGATTGAAGTGATTTCAGCAATTAGTATAGTACTCACAAATGTGTTTAAAGTGGATCCAATAAACACTTAATGTGCAAGACTCGTTATTGCACCTGGCCGTTAGAGTCATATGGACCTTAATAAAGTGTTGTTCGTGTTAATTAAGCTGCCCGAAGCACGACTTAAACCTCAAAAGCATTACAGCACGAAGAGTAGTTATATTGAAATAATGCTAGTGTTCTGGTTTAAAGTATGCAATTGACAGATACCTTCACCCAGTCAAATAAAAACACTGCAACGTGTTATTCTATTCACGGTGAACCCCTCTTACTGTTGTGCCTGAAAAACATAGGACTACCTTTTAGCAGATACTCGAACCGGCATGTGTAGTGCCAAATTCATATTTTAAAGTCGTAAGTTCAAAGTCTTTCAGATCACTCCTTTGCCCATTTCGACCCTCAATGGAATATTGACTGACGCTTGACGAGCGGTCCGAATAATACATACAGCACACCGCGGTAACATGCGGTCTCATTCGTTGGAGTGAGACATTTATGTGAACACAGCAGATATGTACTGAAATGGAATCTCAGATTGAATAGAATGTAGAACAAATTAATCGTAATTAAGAAATTTCAATTGTTTATGCGAAAACTGAAAATTTTTCAATGAACGAAATATGGGATTATGCCATTGAAAAATACAGATTTTGAAGCCATGATTCCGTTTATTGCTGTTAATAGGACATGAATGACAAGCCAGATAATATTCGAAAACTTAAAAAATTCGTTGTTCTGAAGCGGGAACCAAATTCGCGTCTCCCGGCTGGCGCTCGAGTATGCTAACCACTACAGCACCCAGAACGGTCAAGTTTCCAATTAATTTGAATATAACAGTTGTTAACATACTCGGGCGCTAGCCGGGTAACGCGGGATCGGTTTCCGCTCCAGAACGACGAAATTTTTCACGTTTTCGGATATTATCTGATTTAACATGCATGCCATATTTACACACACACACAAAAAAGGAATTACAACTTCAAAATTTGTATTGAAATATATCAAAATTCGCTCACAAAAAGCTTTACGTCGCTTGATAACGTATCACGATTTTCGAAATTCTAATTACTCCTAAATTCCCCTAAAATCCAAAAAAATTGTTCGATTTTCCACTTAAACGTGATTAATTATACTCATACACACCGAAAACCCATAACGTTATCACTGGAGCGTCTTTATGCAAATCGATGCAACTGCAGATATACGACTGCCCGGGTGAAAGTCATTGCACAGAATAAATACTACCTGATACTGAGCTCTGCTAACAGTTTTTCTTGTTCTTCAGATGGGAAAGTCAGCGGACTTAAGGTAGTTTGACAAAGGCTAAATTGCAATAGCCTGATGACTGGGTCAGAGCATTTCCGGGAAAGTCAGCGGATTTAGGCTACATCAAATAGAGGTCATCTCTGTTTGATGTACCTTAAGTCTGCTGACTAATTAATACAGACATTTGACGTGGACCAGGAACATCAAACACAGGTCATCGCTATTTCCACTTTTATAAGTGAGTCACGGAAAACTTTTCATTGGCCGCCACCAGGAATCGAACCCCGGGTCTTCCCGTTACGCGCCGGATATGCTTCCACTGCAACACAGCGGCCTCGAATTCCTCCATTTCCGGGAAGGTCAGCGGACTTAATCTAGTTTGTGAAAGGCTAAAATTGCAATGCCTTGATGACTGGGTCAGAGCAGTTCCGAGAAATTAAGCGGACTAAAGCGAGTATGGCAAAGGCTAAATTGTAATAGCCTGATAACTGGTTCAGAGCAGTTCCGGGAAAGTCAGCGGACTTAAGCGAGTTTGACAAAGGCTGAATTGTAATAGTCTGATGACTGAGTCAGAGCAGTTCCAAGAGGGCAAGGCTTATATGGCGCTCTTGGTCAGCCGTGGTTTGTAATTTCAAAAAGTAGTTCGAGGAGGATAAAACCCCGAACCGTTTTGCGAAGTGTGGGACAGTAACGGCTAATCGATGCTAGGGGTGAGCGAAGGCTATCCCGTATGGTAGAAGGTAACAGCAAAAATACGGTAGCGCAACTCATCAGTAATTTAAATGCTAAAGATGGGAGTTATGTCTCATAACACACAGTGCATCGAACCCAGCACAAATTGGGTTGCATAGCCACATGCCGCTCCGAGTGCCCGTGCTAACCTCCGTACTTCAAAGAAAGAGCCTACAATAGGCACGGGGGCATCAAAACTGGACTTTGAATTATTGAGAGCATCAAAACTGGACCTTGAATGGTTGAGAGCATAAAAACCTGGACATTGAATGATTGACAGCATCAAAAACTGGACCTCGAATGATTGAGAGCATCAAAACTGGACCTTGAATGGTTGAGAGCATAAAAACCTGGACATTGAATGATTGAGAGCATCAAAACTGGACCTTGAATGATTGTTGCACCATGTGGACCGCCAGGTACGTGTGCGTCATTCACACGGGAAGTGTTGACAAGATGTCGCTCCGTGGGACGAAACCAAGACTGTGGAAGCAGTGTAATACTTTAGGTGTTGTTCTGCTAGGAAATCTGGTCCCAGTCTTTCATATGCTGGAAATTAAGTCTTTCACTGACCTAAACATCATTGCAGACGAGGTATATCCTTTCGGGGCAACAGTATTTCGCTCTAGTAGTGCCTTCTTTCAGCAAAATGCGCCACGCCACTCTGAACGGATTATTCGAAAGGGGTTCGCGAAACATCAGGAAGACTTTCACGTATTGTCTTGGCCGCCAAATTTCCCAGACATCAGTCCAATCGAGGATCTGTGGTTTGTTCTGGAACAGCAAATCCGAACTGCTGCGGCTCAACCGCGTAACTGACTTAAGAGTTAAAAGATCTACTGGTGTATCATTTTGGAACCAGATACAACAAGACATCTTTATTAAATCATGTAGCGTCCATACCTCGCCGGGTAAGAACTGTTTTGGCTGAAAGTGAAGGTCTGACATCATATCAGGTAGGTGGTCACAATAACTTGGCTCTTGAATGTATTTTCTAAACACGTAGTTAGCTAAATAAGGAAAAATAATACTTCCTTACATTGTAATTATTTATTATCACACTGAGTTGAAGTCCTACAAAGTTTATTACAGAAGTAATAGTTAATAACATGAACAACAGAAAGTCTACTGAAACGTACTTATGCACATGTGAGGAATGAGAACAATCTTTGCAAACTTTTAACAGTCACTTGAACTCTTCACGTATAATGCGATGGAAACATTCCAAGCTGCCAAAATATAGGCTTTCAACAAACACAGTAAAATAAAAATTATCTTGCATTTTACAAGTTAGTAGTCTTCAACAAACATCTCTTTTTACGAAAAGACAGGTCCATCATGCCTTAACAGTAATTTCATATAACAAAACCCCTGCCTGGTCTGGTCGAATAGATAGATAGGGGCCAAAACTCCGAAACGAGTAGATATGCCGTAAAACATTTTATCACTTTCAGATAACTTTGCAACGCAAAAGTGCTGAAGATATTTCTACCGGAAATAGAGTAACTTCAGCTGCTCTAAAATCGTCTGCAACGTAGTATGACTTCAATTTTCCACTAGTTTCCTGCGTGTTGTGTGCTTATAGGTAAATGAGAGTTAAAGAAAATACTTTACCAAAACCAGCATTGTATCGAGCGCTCATAATTTTAGTCCCCTGAACCATATATTCAGGACCGAAATCAAGTTAATATTTTGACTAAATTTCAAATATATAATCAAAAATGCATTTCTTTGTGTATTTTTACGTATGATGAATTGCTTTTAGAATAAATAACATGCTTCAAGTTATTTTCATAAGTTAAAATTTATTGCTGTAAGTCAGCATTGACGCAACATTGACTTAGAGCAATATATATAATATATGGAAAGTAACTGCTTTTCGCTCTGATGTCATACATCTTACCAAACAGAATTTTCTGAAAAAATAATCTCACACATTACTTTTAAATGTGCTGTATACATCGGTTGTAAAGGAGGAGGTAGAGGTTTGAAAGCCATAAATTTTGCAATTCAGTGTAGGAATTATGGGAATAAAAATTGCCTTTGATTTCATAACACTTTACAGAATAAATACTTAAATCGTTCTTCACAATTCTACTTGAAATAGTAAAATAATTAAAAACAGGTTTTGAAAACATTTTTACAACAAAATTCGGGCTATAAAGGATTCTGTATTTCGATTAGGCTCAAAAAACTAACCAGTATGATTTCGTGTGCTCATTTGTTTTTCATCCCTTTGTTAACAACTAGTTGGAAAGTAAATATAATACATCATAATAAACATTTGAAACACTTGTCGAAAAAAATCATTTCAAGAAGAGATCCAATTGAAGTGCCCATATTGAGTAAAGAAACAACATGGATCTAGAAAAATGTATCTGGAGGAAAAGTAAGAATGTATTATCTTTTGAAGAAACACTCTTTGATCGTTTAACGCCATCCCAAAGAAAAACTGCGCAATATATATATATATTTGGATACTTCAGCCAAATATGAGTTCTATAATTTTTCCCAGGGAACCTCGATACAATCAATAAAATTTTAATTTTATAACTAAGTCCACTAAGCCATGGCATGAACCTGTCCTTCCGTTTACAATGAGTTTCTGGCAACACTGACAGTGGTTTAATAGGAAGTATATGCATTAATAGCATAATCTTTTATTTTGGTTTAACAAACGTGCATATAAATTCTTTGGTACAATTTACATTGTCCGTGGTTGCTAAGTCCAATATCCAGCACTTAAATTGGTACTATATCTAAGAATTCGTCTTCACTGATGACGACTTCAAACGAAATCGCTGATCAGACCAGGGGTTTAGTTACGACGATTACTGCTAGACATAAGACACCTGTCCGATGATAAAAGTTCTCAATTTTGATGTCCGCAGATTGATCTTTTCCTCAGCAAATGCAAAGGAGAATGTCTTAAATGCACTGTTGGTAGTTTTGAAGAGAGTCACGAAAGGAAAGGCGCCAAGTACACCAAATTAACAAGCAATACCTTTTGTGTCTTCGAGTGTCTTCATAAAGCACATGAAGGCTTCAGATGAACAGTTGCGGAAAGCTCCTTTGAAACAGTCGTATAAGAATGGCCTCCATTTCCTAAAAGAAAAAAATAGAAGCATAACTCCAAGATGTAATTAGCAGCTAAACAGAAAATGAAGTGTTTCTTTTTTTAAAATAAGGGTATTTCACAGGAATTAGCTATTTCATTATTCAAATAATTCGGGAGAGTACCCTGATATCCGTTGTAGATAATTTCTGCCATGCATCTTTCGCACGCCAAGATCACTGTGGGCGTGAAACAAAACGAGCGATTCTGGAGTATACATTTATTTACATACAACACATTGCATTCATTCGCGTCACTTACGACCACAACGAGCCACAGTCCGGTACATAATAAGTGGAATTAAATCATAACAGCAAATAAGGGTTACTAATTCCTGACATTCAACGGTACGTACGTAGGTGAATTAATGAATATTATTATCATAAAACCAACGAAAGAAATGTGAATTTCGAAGATGACAGTCCGTTTTTTGGTGTAAAAAAACCGACTGCCATCGGAAACGTGAGACTTGGTAGTTCTAGGTGGTGAAGTGGCGCAGTGGTTAACACACCAGGGCGCTATCTGGGAGACGCGAGTTCGATTCCCGCTCCAGGACGACGAAATTTTCAAGTTTTCGGATATTTTCTGACTTACCATTCTTGTCATTTTTACACCAAAAAAACGGACTGTCATCTTTAAAATGTGTATTGTATGGTGTAATCACGTGTTCCATTCATGAAAGAGATGTGAGTCATAAAATTGATTACACACTTTGCAAAAAAAGAAAAAAAAAACGAAGCACTCAGAGAAAATCGTTCGATGCTGGTGAAACTCCAGATGCAGTTAACAGCTAAGCATCAAATTAATTATGGCCGAAAATTCAAATAATTAAAAAACAACGACTATTGATTAAATAGTGATCCGCCACGGAGCATAGCTACCGCGCATCGAGGATGGCATATGAAGAGCAAAGCTCGCATGCAGGACCAATTGTGACCGCGGATTGGGGATGCATTTACTTCCACGGACTGTGAGAATTCCTCGCCGTCTGATTCGTGCACTATACGAACAGCTGAGCGTGTTTGAGAGAGGATATACAATTAGGCTGAAAGAAGCCGGTTGATCAAGTGTCCGCATCTCAGGACATTTGCGTCCAAGCGGCGTGGCAATCGGACGATGTTGTTGTCAACGAGTCGAGGAGGGCACAACCTAGCGCTACGCTGGCAGAAGACGGCCAAGGGCAACGGATCGAGCGATTGTATGAGCTGCACGAATAGAACCGGATTCGTCGCTCTCAACTATGTGATGCACGAATAAAACCGAATTCGTAGCTTTCAACTATGTGATGCACGAATAGAACCGAATTCGTCGCATTCAACTATGTGATGCACGAATAGAACCGAATTCATGGCTCTCAACTTGGCGTCAAGTGCAAACTGTGACTCATCACTGAAGACAACACGACGCCGCTGGAAACTTT
Organism: Macrothele yani; assembly: GCA_039090855.1. Classification (NCBI taxonomy): domain Eukaryota; kingdom Metazoa; phylum Arthropoda; class Arachnida; order Araneae; family Macrothelidae; genus Macrothele; species Macrothele yani. Next base: position 97,194,804 of record CM076991.1, read on the forward strand.
CCCATGTTGATCGGGTTCGACACCTCTGCATCCCGTGCCGGCGATGCCCGTTGATCAGTGGTAGGCCGCCTAGATTGTAGTACCCGTGTCCATGCTTGTTTACAGGTACGGAAATGGCCGTCCGTACAGTGACCGTTTCTAGACGACTTCCACACGGGGACTACAATCTAGGCGGCCTACCACTGATCAGCGGGCATCGCCGGCATGCGTTGCAGAGGTGTCGAACCCGATCAACATGGGAAAGTGTCCAGCGACGTCATGTTGTCTTCAGTGATGAGTCACGGTTTACACTTGATGCCAATACCAGCTCATGGATCCTCCTTTTATTGTGGAACAGGGCACGGTTCACACACCTGGAGTGAATGTCTCGGGAGCCATTTTTTAAGATACCCCTACACCTTTGACTCATCCCTCACGGCTGAGAGGCACGTCGGCGACATTCTACGACCTGTTGTCTTGCCATTCCTGTCGCAGCATCACCAAGCTATTTTTCAACAGGGTAATTACCGCACACACACGGCACGGCTTTCCTAGGCCAGCCACCTTAATGTCGACACCTTTCATGACCAGCCCGATCTCCCGATCTCTCACCGATCGAACATGTCTGCGATATGATGGGATGCAACCCACGCTCATTCCGAAATGTCGTCTAACTGGTCCGCAAGTGGAACACCCACGATCTGGCATGCTGTGCCTCAGGGTAGTGTCTGTGAACTCTATTCGTCTACGCCACGCCGATTATAGATAGCTTCATAAAATCTAAATCACACTTTAGAGAGAAGTAACCAATTGGCCAGGTAGCTAGGATCAAACCCGGATAGCATACCCTTGCCATTTTACGTAGGCCCAACACTGAGCCGTCGTCTTCTATTCCTAAAAGGCGGCGGCTCAGTGTTGGCCCTACGTTAAATTGCAAGGCTGCGGTACCTGGGGTTTAAACTCACTGTTTAATGAACTTTTATTGTTCCACCCACGTTAAGTTTCAAAATAATGTCAACAGAGTCCATTGCGAGCATATAACCTTGCTGGTATAACTCAGATATCTATCGTACATCAATGATACTCATTCTTCAATCAGATATAGTTGAATAGGCTTCCCATCTTCAGTAATATCAACATTTAAGAATCTATTAGCAAACTCTTGACATCTGTGCAACTACAATATGCTACCTATTTCTGTCTTTACATTCAATATTGTTTCTTTGTTCTGTGACCCACTGTTAGTGCTGCCAAGCTGTAAAAGCTGTTCGGAGAGGTAATATGCCGTTCAGCTGAAACATGTTGAACAAAAAATAACAATTTTCGTAAGAAAACCGAAAATCAAAATAAGATTAGAGTTATATGTCACATAGATTAATATTTTTATTGTTACATTTAGTACCTTCTTTCACTGAAGTCTATCCTGATAAAAAAAAATGAAGGACTAACATAAGGTTTGTCGTCAAGGTAAAACTGCAACGTGCTTTCGACAAAGTGCTAAGTAAATTTAAACTGAGGATCTTTGTTTGTTGTTCGAGGCTGTGCATCTTTGCGCATCTCTGTGCATCTGTCCACCTCTTTACATCTTTACTATAGAGATAGTTCTCATTTTCAAAATTCCACTTTTTACGCTTTCCAACCGTAGGTTGAAGAAGCGTATATGCTCCAGCTTTGTCCGTCCGTCCGCACGATAACTCACGTGAAAATGGTTTGATTTCGACGAAATTATAGTATGTGGTAGGGGACCATCTGGGGACGAACCCTATTGAAAATTTCCGAAGCAGGGTGAAAGGTCAGGGCATAGGAGCAGGATACATTCCATTGCTCTTATGCGTCATAACTTGCGTAAAAATTGTTCGATTTCGATAAATGTTGATATGTGGCATGGAACCACCTGGGAACGATTCCTATTGAAAATGGGTGAAATTGGGTCAAAGGTCAGGACATACGAGCTGGATCCATTCCATTGCCTTCATGAGTTACAACTTGCGTAGAAATGGTTCGATTTCGACCAAATTTTAGTATGTGGTAAGAAACCACCTGGGGACGAAACCTATTTAAAATGGGCGGAATGGGGTCAAAGGTCAGGACATAAAATCGGGATCCATTCCATTGCCTTTATGCGTCATAACATGCGTAAATATGGTTCGATTTCGATGAAATTTTAGTATGTGTTAGGGAACCACTGGGTACGAACCCTATTGAAAATGGGCAAAATGGAGTCAAAGGTCAGGCAGGGCATAGGAGCGGGATATATTCCATTGCCCTTATTCGTCATAACTTGCGTAAAAATGGTTCGATTTCGATGAAATATTAGTATGTGGTAAGAAGCCACTGGGGACGAACCCTGATTGAAAATGGGCGAAATGGGGTCAAAGGTAAGGACACTGGAGTGGGATCCATTTCACCGCCTTTGTGCATCATAACTCACCTAAAATGCTTGGATTGCGACAAAACTTTATCATGTTGTTCCGGAGGAACAGTGAACCGGTTCTGTTGAATATCACTGAAATGGGGTCAAAGGTCATTGCAAAAAAGCCAGATTTATTCCACAGCCCTTATTCTCATAACTTGCGTAAAACTCCTTCTATTGCAACAAAACTTTATCATGTTGTTCCGGAGGTATAGTGAACCGGTTCTGTTGAATATCATCGAAATGGGGTCAAAGGTCAGGACACAGGAGCGAGATTTATTCTACAGCCATTATCCTCATAACTTGAGTAATGATTTCTGGTATGTTGGAAAGCGTATCATAATTGCATGATTTTAGTAACTTGTTTTATTGGAGGTTTAACGACCACCGTGAGCATCTTAGTGGGATCTAAGCAGTGCCCGTCCCTAATTTAGGGCCACTGGCTCCAGGGAAGGGAGAGAGCCAGCACCGTAAGACAAGCACAACATCCATGCCTCACCGGGATTCGTACCCAAGCTCATCTAGGGCGAATGATCAGAAGCCTAGACCACTGCGTCACCGGAGGGGGCTTACCATATTTGCATAGGTTTTGTCACTGCAATGATATCTTTATGATAAATATGGAATTTTGGAATTTTAGGCCCTTTTCACGAAGTATCCATGCACATTCATACTTACTAACCTCTTAAGCAGTCATTAGTTCGCTGCCTTAGTGCCAATTTAAATAATTAAACACAACCATTTCCTTCAGTCGTAAGGTACTGCATTGATAGTAGCTAAAAATAACCCCTTATATTTACTTTTCCAGAATAATTTTATGCGGCATTTTTGGAAGGGTATTTTCAGACTACAGAAACAAAATATACTTACGAATTTATTGGCCTGAAATCCGGGACTGTACCATTCGCAATGCTTACAGCAGCATGATAAAGGCCACTCATGCAGTTATCGACGGCTGACTGTTCTAAAGAATTGGCACATTCTTTCAACGTGTCGTATATTATATCTGCAAATAAACATTTTGTTATACAGACTATCTTCTTCTTGGTCAAGGTAAATTCCAAGTTTAGATAGAAGCCGTTTATGGCGTCAATATCCTAAAGTATAACGATATTTAAAACGAAAGCAAAAACATGATATCTTGTAAATTCCAAAGTTGGAAAACATAAAATAATAGAATAATTGAGAACACCCAAAATCATTCGTCGTCCACATTTTAGCAGCAGTACATATGATTATGGCGCACATTCAAATTGCTGTTGTAATTTATATGATGAATTCTTTATAATGCACTGAATGTGTGACGTACTACTGAGGTGAAGCACATGTCAACACGACAAGCCTGCAGGGATACATTTGTGACGTGCTTGCCCCGCAGGACGCACACGTCATAAAGGCAGATAGCAGCGAGAACGAACGTCTGCGTAGCTCAGTTGGTAGAGCGACTTGTTCCAGAATAAGTGGACTCTGGTTCGATCCCCGGCGTGAACCAAGAAAAAAATGACGGAACAATTCACTTCGTTATAATGGCGCCCGAACTTCCCAGATGACCCGGCCTTTAAAGATCTCGCAATGGTGTGATGTTCTTTCCACACCACGAGATAGGAAAAATAAGAGAATCCCTTCTCCAGCGCTTCGAAAAATAAATGTGTGTGATGTTGCATTCCACACACCAGATTGACTGGGAGTTCTCAAGTGCACGTTCTTCAGCGGATCATGGTCACGGCTGACCCGTAGGCCATGCCCCCGGCTCTCTTTCGAGGGGGATATGGGTAGTGACTGCCCCGCAGGACGCACACGACATAAATGCAGATAGCAGCGAGAACGAACGCCGGCGTAGCTCAGTTGGTAGAGCAATTTGTTCCGGAATAAGTGGAATCGGGTTCGATCCCCGGCGTGGACCAAAAAAACGACGGAGAAAATTACTTCGTTATACATTCTGTTGGTGTAGTTTAGTCGGTTAGAACAACTGGTTCCCCGATGTACTGGATTGGACAAAAAGTATTTGCGTTTTTTCTCTGTGTAAATGAAAGACAAATTTTGAATGGGAAACAAAAACTTTAGTCACCAACATATTGTTCATTTTGTTCGATGACCTTTTGCTATCTAGCAGGCAAGTTCATGATTCCGCGCATAAAAAAAAGTGTTTTTTTCGGCTAAAAACAGTCCCAAGCACGATTTGATAGCCTCATCAGCAGTGAAGATTTTGCCATTCAACGCGTTTAGTAACGAGGAAAACAAATGGTAGTCTCATGGTAACAGATCCAGCGAATTTGGATGTGGTAACACATCACACATCCAAACAGCAACAATTTTTGAAGAGTGACCAAACTTGTATGTGGTCTTGGGATATCATGGTGAAACACAACACCTATAGCGGTTCACTAATTCTGGACGCTTCTGTTTGAATGCATCACTTAATTTATCCAGCTGACGACAGTACACGTCCGAATTAATGGTTTGGTCCCTTGGTAGCAATTCAAAATACACAATACCTTTGAAATCCCGCCAGACTGACAGCGCAACCTTTCTTTGGTGCATGCCTACTTTTGAAGTGCTTTGAGCAGGTTCATCGCTCTGGCTCCACGATCTTTTATCTTCGACGTTGTTGTAGACGATCCATTTTGCATCGCCTGTTATCCTACGTTTCAAAAATAGATCGTTTTCTTCACGTTTTAAGAGCTAATCGCAGATGTCAACGCGCTTAGTGAGATGAATTTCTTTGAGCTCATGTGGCACCCTTATACCGAGCTCACTAACGCATTCCAGTTGTTTTTAAATACCTACTTCTGCAGTGCTTTGAGCAGATTAATCACGATTGCCCCACGATCTTTTCCGTTCGACGTTGTTGTATAGACGATCCATTTATCATCGCCTGTTATCATACGTTTCAAAAATAGATCGTTTTCTTCACGTTTTAAGAGCTAATCGCAGATGTCAACGCGCTTAGTGAGATGAATTTCTTTGAGCTCATGTGGCACCCTTATACCGAGCTCACTAACGCATTCCAGTTGTTTTTAAATACCTACTTCTGCAGTGCTTTGAGCAGATTAATCCCGATTGCCCCACGATCTTTTCCGTTCGACGTTGTTCTATAGACGATCCATTTTTCATCGCCTGTTATCATACGTTTCAAAAATAGATCGTTTTATTCACATTTCAAGAGCTAATCGCAGATGTCAACACGCTTAGTGAGATGAATTTCTTTGAGCTCATGTGGCACCCTTATACCGAGCTCACTAACGCATTCCAGTTGTTTTTAAATACCTACTTCTGCAGTGCTTTGAGCAGATTAATCACGATTGCCCCACGATTATTTCCGTTCGACGTTGTTGTAAAGACGATCCATTTTTCATCGCCTGTTATCATACGTTTCAAAAATAGATCGTTTTCTTCACATTTCAAGAGCTAATCGCAGATGTCAACACGCTTAGTGAGATGAATTTCTTTGAGCTCATGTGGCACCCTTATACCGAGCTCACTAACGCATTCCAGTTGTTTTTAAATACCTACTTCTGCAGTGCTTTGAGCAGATTAATCACGATTGCCCCACGATTATTTCCGTTCGACGTTGTTGTAAAGACGATCCATTTTTCATCGCCTGTTATCATACGTTTCAAAAATAGATCGTTTTCTTCACATTTCAAGAGCTAATCGCAGATGTCAACACGCTTAGTGAGATGAATTTCTTTGAGCTCATGTGGCACCCTTATACCGAGCTCACTAACGCATTCCAGTTGTTTTTAAATACCTACTTCTGCAGTGCTTTGAGCAGATTAATCACGATTGCTCCACGATCTTTTCCGTTCGACGTTGTTGTATAGACGATCCATTTTTCATCGCCTGTTATCCTACGTTTCAAAAATAGATCGTTTTCTTCACGTTTCAAGAGCTAATCGACGATGTCAACGCGCTTAGTGAGATGAATTTCTTTGAGCTCATGTGGCACCCTTATACCGAGCTCACTAACGCATTCCAGTTGTTTTTAAATACCTACTTCTGCAGTGCTTTGAGCAGATTAATCACGATTGATCCACGATCTTTTCCGTTCGACGTTGTTGTATAGACGATCCATTTTTCATCGCCTGTTATCCTACGTTTCAAAAATAGATCGTTTTGTTCACGTTTTAAGAGCTAATCGCAGATGTCAACGCGCTTAGTGAGATGAATTTCTTTGAGCTCATGTGGCACCCTTATACCGAGCTCACTAACGCATTCCAGTTGTTTTTAAATACCTACTTCTGCAGTGCTTTGAGCAGATTAATCACGATTGCTGCACGATCTTTTCCGTTCGACGTTGTTGTATAGACGATCCATTTTTCATCGCCTGTTATCCTACGTTTCAAAAATAGATCGTTTGATCGTTTTCTTCACGTTTTAAGAGCTAATCGCAGATGTCAACGCGCTTAGTGAGATGAATTTCTTTGAGCTCATGTGGCACCCTTATACCGAGCTTACTAACGTATTCCAGTTGTTTTAAATGGTTTCCAGCGCTTGATTACGATATGTTCGAATTTTCAGCAATCTCACGTGTCGTTAAACGCCGATTGGATTGGATCAATGCCTTTATTTTGTCGTCATCAAATTTGCTTGGCCTTCCTGAGCGTGGTGCATATTTCACATCGAAATCTTCAGACCGAAATTTCGCAAACCAATTCTAACACAGCCGTAGGTTTAAGACATCTTCACCATACACATCACATAATTTTTTATGAGCTTGCACAGTGGTTTGTTTTCCTTTTCGGAAGTAATACAGCAGAACATGGCGAAAATGTTCCAATGTTCCTTTTGATTGTCCATTTTGAAAGCAACGTAAAACAAACACTTGTTAACGCAATCGTGCACTTTCTAAAACAAGCGTGAACTGTCAACTGTCACGTTACATAATGAACCAGCGGTTTCAAATGATGTTAGTAACATTTCAAGACATGTTTTGTCTTCTACGTGGAAAAAACGCAATGACGTTTTGGCTGTTGGAATCACAGCCTCTCAGCGATAAAAAAAAACAAAAACAAAAACAAAAAAAACGCAGATCGTCAGACGGGAATCTTAAAAACGCTCCAAAATGAATTGCCACGTGCCAGACGCAGCTCTGTGACGTAACTACACGTAGCCAACCTTGAAACGTCCCGACGCGTGCATCTTACTCACACGTGATCTGTGACGTAGTTGAAGTCGAGACTTGAGCCTTCTTCTAAAAACAGTGTTGTTGTTGACTTCTTTGCTTGAGTGAGAAAGGGTGTCTATGATTCCGTCTATGTCCTGTAAAATAGAACTACCTTTTTTTATTGGAACGAGAACTATTTTGCAAGATGTTTTATATCTGTAAATTATAGAACGCTTTATGCTGTTTCTACATAGATTCTGTCTACTTACAAAGAGTTTTGTGAGTGATGGACTGAAGTGTTTTTATGGCCAGTAAACATGGCGTGTGTTCGATTGATCTTCAGTTCCACTAATAGCGCATCAACTTGCTGATGTACTTTCATCAAATGAATAATCTTCTTGTCATCATTTCATATTATCATTAAATATAATTTTTTACTGCCACAACTCAGGACTGTATAAAGGTTTATTATTGCTTGCATGAAGTTATCTGTTCTATTTTTACTGTTAAGCATACATTTCTTTACCACGAATGAAGAATAGCAGAGAAGTATTTTTTCTACTGCGTACGAGCGTTTGGGGAGTTGGAGTTCTATTTAATCTAATATTTTCACCTCTCTAAAAATCACAACATTGGCCAACCAAATAGTTTAGTCAGTTAGAACAACTGGCGTGGTTTCGATTCCATCGCCGATAATGTGTCTTTTTTCCTCATTTTTTTTTTTTTGATTTTTCTTTAATTCCACGCATAGTCTAGAATTAACGAAAAATTCCTCTACCGCTTCAGGAAAAAAAAAAAAGAAAATAAAAAACACTAAATGATGTGACGTAGTACGGTGACGGAACACTTTGTCCATGTTCATTTAGTCCACCGATCACTTCACCGCCTGTCACTGACCACATTCATTTCGTCCTCAGAATGGGTGAATACCATGGAAATTTTCTGTTTTGATGGAATTTTTTTATACTAGGCAGAAAAAAAAATGATAAGCTGACATTCTTCTTCTTCTTAGCCTGCTGGCACCCAATGCAGGGTATAGGCCTTCCCCAAGTCTTTTCCAACTTCCTCGATCCTTAGCTTCAGTCTACCATTTAGCACTTCTAAATCTCTGAAGGTCATCTCTCCATCTTCTTCTCTGCCGCCTTCTTCGTCTCTTTCCAGATCTCGGTTGCCATTCTATTATTAATCGTCTCCATCTTTCAGTTTTCCAGCATGTCCAGCCCATTTGATTCTTTATTATTTTATAATATCTATTATTCCTATTCTTTCTCTTATAAGTACATTTCTAACTCTGCCTCTTCTTGTTATTCCCAACATTCTAACTTTCTTGCCGATACTCCTGTTTTCTCACATTGTCGTTCTGTGATACTCCACGTTTCACTTCCACATGTAAAACCGGGTTTAATACATGCATTGATTCTTTTTAAACACAATGAAAGGTTTCCGGGTAAATAGCGTTTAAGTCTCCAAAAGGCTATATTACCTTGGATAATTCTATTGATTTCTTTTCATTCTATTTCTTTACTTGACCTAAATGTACTCATCTACTTTTTCGATTTCTTTTCCTTTTATCGAAGTCTTTTCTGTATCCTTTCCTGTATTGTTCACATATTTAGTTTTTGCTCGGTTTATTGTCAGATCTTTTTTTAAAACTTTCCATCCATAAATCCTAGGACATTACATACATGCAATTTTTTTCTGTTTAAAATTTTCGATTAAAATATAAGGATTTTAAATGCTATTTAAAATAAAATGGGGAGCAGAACTTTGAAGAGCTTTTTAACTCTTTCTTGTGATACGATGTCAATCACTATGACGTAAATCAAAGTTTTTCAAAAACCTTTTAATGTTTTGAAATACAACGTTATATATGTTTTAAGTAGTTCTTAGCTCTCCATTATATTTATTTTTCACATGGGTTATGACGAAGTAAATTTCTCCATTTTTTATTCCAGGGGTGGGATTCGAATCCACAAATCTCGGTTCAGGAGCTCCGAGTGCTCTCCACTGCTATCTTCCTTTATCTGATGTGCGGGGCAGACACGTCACATCTCCCCCGCCGAGAAAGGGCCGGGGTCATGGCCCACGGGCTAGCGGGAACCATGTGTCTCTGTAGGCAGTCATCCAATGAAGAATGTGCATTTGAAAAATCCCGGACAATTTGGTGTGTGGAACATAACATTACAGTGATTCATTTTTTGAAGCACTGAAGAAGGAATTCTCTGGTGTGGAAACAACATCACACCATTACGACCCAACAATAACAGTGTTGCTGGACCAATACTCAAGCCAGCATTGGCAGCCAGCACTGCCAGCAGTGGCCCAGCACTATTTTGCCGCATCCCAACCGTCAATAAACTGTCCTGGCGGCCACCACATGGGCCAGCAGTTCAGGCTGGCCCATGTGGTGGCCGGGTGCCAACAGTTTGCACCACATCCCTTGTCATATAGCAGAACAGGGCCATCAGTTATCCATCACAAACAGTGACTGCTGCAAGTGTGCCTTCAGCTTCCTTGCAAGCACAGGGAAGCTGAAGGCACACTTGTGGTCCGCTAGTTTCCCGGCAGTGGCAGCCGGCAATCACGTGGCGTAACTGATGGCTTGCCGAATCTTGTCCGCCAATCTCCCAGTAATAGCCATAAAAAAAAGAAATATAGTCACAGTTTCCCAAAGTTACAAATGCATTTCTCCCTTACGAAACTTCTGCATGACGGCGCCGCTATGGGAAAATTTTCTCAACAAGTCCTGAAAAACATCCGTTTGGATCTGGCTGGAAACGAACTAAGGACAGTCTGCGCGCGAAACGAGGGCTCTGCCGACTACACTGATTTGCAACGCACGAGTCCTCGCTTCAAGCTCAGCCTCTTCCCAGCGCAATGTGAATCTAACGGTTCTCTTTTCAATTTTTCAATATTGCGAGGTATTTTTCATAAATGTCATTTTCATATAATTCATAAATTTATTTTTTTCAACGTAACGATTGTATCTCTTTTTCTTAACGGTGCACCTTTAAGTAGGTACACTCATGTTCAACGAGTGTACCTACTTAAAGGTGCTTTCCAAAGTTTTGTGCTGTCCTTGTTGTCTTCAAAGGTGATTGTTTAATTAATATATTTTCCCGTTCATGTCCCATTATGTTACATTTTTAACGTTGTATTTTTCCTGTCCGCGTTCCGAAGCTACATTTGTTTTAAAGAGGAAAGATATTTTATTTTACTTCTCGTTATTTTTAGAAGTGAATTCCTGCAATCTTGTATATTAAACTCATGGATGAGCACATTATATCCACATAGCGTTGCTTTTTCTTTTTTTTTTTTCAAATAATTGATAAATTTTGTACGTGTATAATTATTATTTTTTCCAACATAGCGTTTTTTTGTTATTTTTTTCAGGACTTTTGTTCGAAGCGGTTCAGTGTACGTTAAAACGAAAGATTACACAGAAATTATTTCTTGTTATTCATGGGAATGTAGTGGGTGCATTTCGTGGCTGTCTGTATTCTTGATTCTTTGACTGTTAGTGCAGGACCTTTGTTACGAAATGAGTTTCTAATAAATACACGATAGTAATTGACGATATCTTACAGTTCATTAAATAGTTATTTATATCTTCCGACGGAAACATTCGTCGACGTAGCATTTCATTAAGGAATTAATTCGCCTCTTTCCATATGGCTTTTTTTTTCTTAACATCCACTAAAATAACACGATGGCGATAACGTCGTCTTCAACTAATTGGTACCACGAAAGAATCAGCACGTGCTGCTTCTGTGCATGCCTTGTTCCGTTGCTTCTACCTCGTGTTGGGGTTGGGTCGGTTGCCAGTTACGGGCCACCAGTAGCACTTGTTTGCTGACCTGCAATTCACGGCGACGTTGCAGGGCCATTAATGACTGCCAACTGATAGCGCTGCCGTCAGCGGCAGATTTCAGCCAGCAGTGACCCATCACTGCCAGCTGATCGCCAGCAGTTTCCAAACACTTGTGTTTTTACTGGGGAGAAACCTATCAGCCAGGTCATCCTTAAAATTCGGGCGCCAATATGACGAAGTAAATTTTCCCATCATTTTTATGCCAGGGTTGGGATTCGAACCCACAACTCTCGGCATACTACTAAAACGGTAAATTACCGTTTTCAAGATGTGTTCACGGAAAATTCTGAAGTTTCACAAAATTTTCCGCAATTCCTTTCTTATGTTGACGGAAAAACTCCGTTCTCACTTTTTTCGTATCCATACGACGAAAAAATTCTGGTAATATTAGAGATTCACGAGAATACTTGGGGGTTTGATTAATTGTTAAATTTCAATAGTCTGTCAAAGTATTTGATTTTGAAGTTCTGTAGCGAGATGGGATAATGTGGATAGTATACCGCATGAATTTTGATTGCTGTGTCACAAGATATTTCTTCTCCTCTTCCCCATTTCGTACGATAAGAAACCGGGTACTTAATCTTCTCTCTTCTTCATTTTGTAACTATAAGAAGCCGGGGACTTAATTTAATGTACATTTGATTGTACGATGTCTCTGTATGAATCTAGAGAATCTTTAAGACAAATCTATGAAAAGTAAATTTTATATTTAGAAGTTTTTTGAAATAATGTTATAAAACAGTACATTGCACTTTCTCTTAAAGATAACTGACAGTTATCGTAAGTTGAAAAAAGATCTCAAATTGCAAATCATTCTGTTGCTTTGAAAAATCGCGTTGAAAAAATACTTAATTTCTGATAAAACCTCCTGCAGAAAAAAACAAAATTTTTACAAAGGTATTTAAAAAATAATAAGTTCGAATAGGAAACAAGTTAGTAAAATCATGCAATGCATTGATTATGATACGCTTTCCAACATACGAGAAATCATTACGTATGTTATTACTCAAGTTATGAGGATAATGGCTGTGGAATAAATCTCGCTCCTGTGCCCTGACCTTTAACCCCATTTCGATGATATTCCACAGAATTGGTTTAGTGTACCTCCGGAACAACATGGTAAAGTGTTGTCGCAATCAAAGCATTTTTAGTCAAGTTATGAGAATAATAGCTGTGGAATAAATCTCGCTCCTGTGTCCTGACCTTTGACCCCATTTCGACGATATTAAACAGAACCGGTTCAGTATACCCTTGGAACAACATGATAGCGCTTTGTGGCAATCGAAGCATTTTTTACGCTTTCCAGCCGTAGGTTGAATAAGCGCATATGCTCCAGCTTTGGCCGTCTGTCTGCCCGTCCACACGACAACTCCGATTTCGATGAAACTTTAGTATGCGGTAGGGGACCACCTGGGAAAGCACCCTGTTGAAAATGGGGGATACGGGGTCAAAGGTCAGGACATAGGAGCGGGTTCCATTCCATGGCCCTTATGCGTCATAACTTACGTAAAAAGCCTTCGATTGAGACAAAACTTTATCATGGTGTTTCGGAAATTTACGTAAATGGTTCTGTTGAATATCTTCGAAATGGGGTCAAAGGTTAAGGCATAGGACCGGGTTTTATTCTACAGTCATTATCCTCACAACTTGAGTAATAACTTGAGTAATAATTTTTGGTCTGTTGGAAAGCGTATCATAATCAATGCATTGAATAATTTTACAAACTTGATACGTACGTTATGACGCATAAGGGCGACAGAATGGATCCCAATCCTATGTCGTGGCCTTTGACTCCATTTTTCCCATTTTCAACACGGTTCGTCCCTAGGTTGTCCCCTACGACATACTAAAATTTCATCGAAATCGAACCATTTTTACGTGAGTTATCGTGCAGACAGACGGAAAAAGCTGGTGTATATACGCTTCTTCAAAATACGGTTGGAAAGCAAATAAAACGACGAAATCACTCGCATTAATGAAAAAATTCTCACCGCCAATTTCGTTTTACCTTGAACGTGAGGCTGATTCCCGTGACTTTTTGGATTAGCGGTTAAGACACGCGGATTCACCCCAAACGGCCTGGGCTCGATCACCGGTACAAAAGGATTCTCTTGCGTAGGAGCTGAAATATTCAGCATGTTGGATTTTGTGAAATTTCTGTATGAATACGGAAAAACTTCAAACGAACTTTTCTGAAATTAACGGAATTACTGACTACTGAAAATCTGCGAAAATAAGCTTAACTTTAAATAGAAATGCATGGTTATTTCCATTACACTGTTTAGATATCAACGAATTCTTTAGTTAAACTCCTTCAATCCATTACGAAGGCAAAAACGAGTTTGCCCTGTATTCGAAATATCGGGTCTGGTTCATTTGCCCGACGTTTACTTCACCGAAGGGTCACTTGACCGAAAATCACTTCACCGAAAAAATTGTTTCACCGAAAGATCACTTGATCGAAGCGTTCATTTCACCGAAGGGTCACTTGATCGAAAGGTACATTTCACCGAAGGGTCACTTGATCGAAAAGTTCATTTCACCGAAAGGTCTCTTTACCTAAAAGTTCATTTCATCGAAAGGTCATTTCACCGAAGGGTCAGTTTATCGAAAACGCTAGATTTCATTACAGGATCTGTTGAAGCATGGTGCAAGTTTGACAGACAGACCACCGAAACGTTAGGGGATCATACTCAAATTGCACTTTTGATTTCTCCGTGTCACAGAGAACGCAAAGATTTAGTTTTAAGGCAAAAATAATTAATTTTAAGTCCCTATGCCTCGGCCTAGGCCTTTTTAGCAAGTTTTATCATGTTCATACGTTTTTCATAAAAATCATGTTCAGTGCTCATGTTCATAAATAGTTTACATGAAAAGTCAAGTTAATAACGTTGCACATTTATTCAGGCAAAACAGAATCAATATTAGGGCCGTAGGCCTCGCTTAGGCCTTTTTAGCAAATTTTAACCGTGCGTGCTCATGTTCATAAGGTTTACATAACAACTCAAGTTAATGATGTTGTACACTTATTTAGGCCAAAAGAATCAGTCATAAAGCCCACGGCCTCGGCTTAGGCCCTTTTAGAAAATTTTAATCCTGCATGCTCATATTTATAAGGTTTACATAAAATGTCAAGTTAATAATGTCGCACATTTATTCAGGCAAAAAGAATCAATATTAGTGCCGTAGGCCTCGCTTAGGCCTTTTTAGCAAATTTTAACGGTGCGTGCTCATATTTATAAGGTTTACGCAAAAAGTCAAGTTAATGATGTTACACATTTATTCAGGCAAAAAAGAATCAGTCTTAAAGCCCTAGGCCTCCGCTTAGGCCTTTTTAGCAAATTTTAATCGTGCGTGCTCATATTTATAAGGTTTACGCAAAAAGTTAAGTTAATAATGTTGCACATTTATTCAGGCAAAAAAGAATCAATATTAGGGCCGTAGGCCTCGCTTAGGCCTTTTTAGCAAATTTTAACCGTGCGTGCTCATGTTCATAACGTTTACATAACAACTCAAGTTAATGATGTTGTACACTTATTCAGGCCAAAAGAATCAGTCTTTAAAGCCCTAGGCTTAGGCCTTTTTAGAAAATTTTAATCCTGCTTGCTCATATTTATAAGGTTTACATAAAATGTCAACTTAATAATGTCGCACATTTATTCAGGCAAAAAGAATAAATTTTATTGCCCTAGGCCTCCGCATAGGCCTTTTTAGCAAATTTTAATCGTGCGTGCTCATATTTATAAGGTTTACGCAAAAAGTCAAGTTAATAATGTTGCACATTTATTGAGACAAAAAAGATTCAATTTTAGGGCCCTAAGCCTCGGCTTAGGCCTTTTTAGGAACTCTAAACGAATTTCGCGAAAACGTTCCATGTAAGCCAAGCGAGAATTGTGCTTTAATTTGAAGAAATTAATTGCCGATGATCCGAGGTACACTTGGTTTGAGGGAACTGTACCCCGAACTTCCGTAGTATTATATTCTGTGCCGCTGGAGTCTGTCAGTGTATCCAGGATGTTCCCCTTGAAGTGTCTGCGAAGTCCGTGAGCTTTGGGAGGGGCTTTCCCCCAAAATGTTAAAATGGACGTAGAGCTGTAAACATTAGAACCTTGCTTTATATAATGATTCTGTACACGATCACGAATTTTCAGGAGGGTGGGACGAATTCACCCTCCCCCAAGTTTCTAAGAGCGCAGACAGGTGTTCAAGGTAAGGGATTTGCTCGCAATTTCTATGCTTCATGTTGTGTTTAGTGCCAAACTATGTATGCCCTTCCCCCTCCCCCAGAAATTTGGTGAAGTCTGTAAAAGGGATACGAGGTGCTTGGTTTTGAGGGCTCTACCCCAACTTCCGTAATTTTATATTCTGGACCTCTGGAGTCGGTCATCAGTGTATCCTCGATGTTACCCCTGAAGAGCTCTTGGAAACGGGGGGGGTTCAGTTTCACTCCACATTCCTGAAAATTCGTGGTCGTGTACAGAATCATTATATAAAGCATGGGTCTAATGTTTACAGCTCTACGTCCATTTTAACATTTTGGGGGAAAGCCAACCCCCCCCAACATGACGGACCTCGCGGACGCTTCAAGGGGAACATCCTGGATACACTGACAGACTCCAGCGGCCCCGAACATAATATTACGGAAGTTGGGGGTACACCCTCCCAAAACTAAGTGTACCTCGGATCCTCGGCAATTTTTTTCTTCAAATTAAAGTGCAATTCTCGCCTCGCTTGGCTTACATGGACCGTTTTCGCGAAATGCGTTTGGAGTTCCCAATTCAGTTCTCAATATATGCCCAGAAACGGCAATCTTTAACCCCCCCCCCCTCTTGATTTTTTTAACTTGACATTTTATGTAAACTTATGAACAAGCAAGATTAGAATTTTCTAAAAACGCCTAAGCTAAAAAAAAAAAAAGCCCTAAGGGCAATAAAATTTATTCTTTTTTGCCTTAATAAATGTGCAACATTATTAACTTATTAACTTGACATTTTATGTAAACTTATAAACCAGCAAGATTAGAATTTTCTAAAAACGCCTAAGCTAAAAAAAAAAAAAAAAAAAGGCCTAAGGGCAATAAAATTGATTCTTTTTTGCCTGAATAAATGTGCAACATTATTAACTTGACATTTTATGTAAACCTTATGAATATGAGCACGCTCGATTAAAATGTTCTAAAAAGGCCTAAGCTGACCTTGGGCCCTAAAATTGATTCTTTTTTGCCTGAATACATGTGGAACATTATTAACTTGACTTTTTACGTAAACCTTATGAATATGAGCACGCACGATTAAAATTTTCTAAAAAGGCCTAAGCCGAGACCTAGGCTTTAAGACTGATTCTTTTGGCCTGAATAAGTGTACAACATCATTAACTTGAGTTGTTATGTAAACCTTATGAATATGAGCACGTACGATTAAAATCTGCTAAAAAGGCCTAAGCCGAGGCCTAGAGCCCTAAACTTGATTCTTTTAGCCTGAAAAGTGTGCAACATCATTAACTTGAGTTTTTAGGTTAACCTATGAACATGAGCACGTACCGTTATTATTTTCTAAAAAGGCCTAAGCTGAGGCCTAGGACCTTAAAATTGATTCTTTTTGCCTGAAAAAAATTGCAACATTATTAACTTGACTTTTTATGTAAAGCTTATGAACATGAGCAAGCACAATTAAAATGTTCTAAAAAGGCCTAAGCTGAGACCTAGGGCCCTAAAATTGATTCTTTTTTGCCTGAAAAATTGTGTAACATTATTAACTTTACTATTTATGTAAAGCTTATGAACATGAGCAAGCACAATTAAAATTTTCTAAAAAGGCCTAAGCTGAGACCTAGGGCCCTAAAATTGATTCTTTTTTGCCTGAAAAAATTGTGTAACATTATTAACTTTACTATTTATGTAAAGCTTATGAACATGAGCAAGCACAATTAAAATTTTCTAAAAAGGCCTAAGCTGAAACCTAGGGCCCTGAAATTGATTCTTTTTTGCCTGAAAAAATGTGTAACATTATTAACTTTACTATTTATGTAAAGCTTATGAACATGAGCAAGCACAATTAAAATTTTCTAAAAAGGCCTAAGCTGAAACCTAGGGCCCTAAAATTGATTCTTTTTTGCCTGAAAAAATGTGTAACATTATTAACTTTACTATTTATGCAAAGCTTATGAACATGAGCAAGTATACGATTAAAATTTGCTAAAAAGGCCTAAGCGAGGCCTATGGCCCTGATATTGATTCTTTTTTGCCTCAATAAATGTGCGACATTATTAACTTGACATTTTATGTAAACCTTATAAATATGAGCACGCAGGATTAAAATTTTCTAAAAAGGCCTAAAACGAGGCCAAGGGCTTTAAGACTGATTCTTTTGGCCTGAATAAGAGTACAACATCATTAACTTTAGATTTTATGTAAACCTTATAAACATGAGCACGCACGGTTAATATTTTCTAAAAAGGCCTAAGCCGAGGCCTAGGGCCCAAAAATTGATTCTTTTTTGCCTGAATAAATGTGCAACATTATTAGTTGGACATTTTACGTAAACCTTATGAATATGAGCACGCACGATTAAAATGTTCTAAAAAGGCCTAAACCGAGGCCAAGGGCCCTAAAACTGATTTTTTTTTGTCTGAATAAGTGTGTTTACATAACAACTCATTAACTTGAGTTGTTATGTAAACTTCATGAATATGAGCTCGGGGGATTAAAATTTGGCAAAAAGGCACAGGTCTATCTATGACTTATAATTAATGTTATATTTCGAAAAACCTACTTATGGGGAGGTGTTTAAAAGAAATTAAAAGTGTATTTTTTATACAATCCAATAATGTTTAGGTGACCAGTTTTTTAAAAACCAGCACCATACTCCAACAGATCTATAACAACAAAATTCTAAGTTTTCGATAAACTGACCATTCGGTGAAATGATCTTTCGATATAATGAACTTTTAGGTAAAGTAATCTTTCGGTGAAATGAACTTTTCGATCAAGTGTCCTTTCGATGAAATGAACTTTTAGGTGAAGTGATCTTTCGGTGAAATGAACTTTTCGGTCAAGTGACCCTTCGGTGAAATGTACCTTTCGATCAAGTGATTTTCGGCGAAGTGATTTTCGGTCAAGTGAACGATACCCCGAAATATCATATCCACATAAGATTTAATAAGTATATATTTCAACGCATTTATATCTCCAAGATGAGCTTCTGATCCAAAAAAGGTTAATTTAGTCTGTGGGTTTAAAAAGCATCCTAACGTTACGGTGTGAAAGCAGAAATTTGTCGACGATGGAGATCGAACTTACGTAACCTCGCTTCGGAGTCAGTTGCACTAACCGAATAAGCAACACCAACGGAATGTGTCGCTGAAAGTTAGTCTCAACACATGTGCTTCACCTCTGTAGTACGTCACATCATCTCTCTCTCTCTTCTTCTTCTTCTTATTATTATTTTTGTTTAAAAGCAAAGAAGGAACCTTTTCGTTAACTCCACACAATGTGTGGAAGAAAAATCACACATGTTTCGAAGAACCCAACGGCCCGTAGATCCATATATGCGTTCGAGCGCCAATGTGAAACAGGAATTTGTCGGAAACGGGGATCAAACCAGCATCTCCTTTAAAATACTTTACTAATAAAAACACATTAGATCTTTCGAAGAAACATCGTCTTCATCATCAGATGATACATATCACGAGATTATCATTGACTTAAAAACTGTTGGGCGACGTCACAAACACATATACCACGCCAACTATGAGAGAACAATGCTGAAAACAAAGATATTCAAATACCACCTCAACATGAAGATCTACCAACTAACACATTTGTCCATGGTTTGGCTATCATTTTTAGTACATAATCACTACAACACCGGTGTCCAAATGAGGTAATGTACAAACATTCAATAAAAAGCATGAGTGATTGTTTACCTGGAGTGTTCAGGATAGTAACCTCATCCCACTTAGGGAAGTGGAATCCGGACGCCACCAAACGAGACAGAGCAGTCGATAGGCCTCCAGTTTTGAGGCTATACTTGTGCTCTTTTATTCTGGTGCATGAACTAGCTTTTAGTGGAGTCGATGTTGAGGTGGTATTTGAAATTCTTTGTTTTCAGCATTGCTCTCTCATAGATGGCGTGGTATATCCCAACAGTTTTTAAGTCAATGTCCATCTCGTGATATTACACTGTATCATCTGATGATAAAGACGATGTGTCTTCGAAAGATCTAATGTGTTTTTATTGGTAAAGTATTTTAACACGTGGTACGTTGTTCACTGCATTTGTTTTTATCGTGCTCAGTCGACATTATATTCTACTATTGGATTTTAACACGAATTAGTTTCATCAGCATCTCCTTACTCCGGAGTGAGTTGCTCTAACCGACAAAGGTACACCGACGGAGTGTATCGCTACAGATTTGTCGTCTTGACACGGGGTTCACCTCTATAGTACGTCACAAAATTTTTGAGAAGTTTTAATATCTGGACGGCTGGGACATGCGAAAACAGAACAATAGTAAACTCTCTCGTAATGGATACGAGTTAACGTGGAGAAGGATTTGTGACGTATAGTCTAACTTAACTTTTATGTTTGGTTCCTGTCTTCTGGTCGAAATATGGTTTCTTCTCGTTCAAGTTTTTTTTAAGCTTAACGCCATTGATTCCTGTCCAATGAGTTTGAGTTAAGCAACCTGGCAGCAGGCCAGAAGTTTATGACGTATGCTCGTGCGAGAAATAAGAGCTTGTCTTTCGAGCGTTGAATGTACTTTTGGGATTGGTCAGTTCAATACTCTATGCTCTATCGATAAGCATATGCTCAGTCGATTTTTTTTTGATTGGAGGTTTAACGACCACCGTGAGCAACTCAAATGGGCTATAAGCAGTCGCCCGTCCCTAATTTAGGGTCACTGGTTCCAGGGAAGGGAGAGAGCCAGTGCCGTAAGACAAACACAACATCCATGCCTGACCGGGATTCGAACCCGGACCCCTTACGGACGAATGATCAGAGGCCAACGCCTTAGACCACTGCGCCACCGGGGCGGCTCAGTCTATTTTGTATGTCTAAGCAATCTTCAGTGAACTACTTTGGTAGAGGTAAATTTTTATGTTTCCTTAAAAATTCCAACAGTAGCTTTACCAGTCAATTCTTATCTAACTTTTGAAACCTAACCTACAAACGGGCAGATAGGATAATTATGTGGTTTGATCAAGGAGTACTGTGAATCTTATTTAAAGCCTAAATGTTGAGGCTAACTGTGATAATGTGCTGGTTGAGAAAAAACCATTGATTAGAAACTTACCTTTATTGTCTCTGAGCATTTGGCCAGTATTTTTATTTATATAAGTTACTGAATATTTAAGACTTTCAGCTGCGACGAAAAGTGAGTTCAAGTAATTCAATAAGCCCTGCGTTTCACAGTGGTAAAGTTACTACGGCAAATTTAATCTTAAGGGAGATAAGCTGTGTAGTGCTTCACAGAAAAAATTTAACGGTAGCATAATAGTTACACCCTACAATAACTCATTATTTAACTATTATTCTACGGCTTTGATCTACGAAATGTGATTTCGGTTTTCGAAATATTTGACAAGAGGAATGTTTCCAAAGTGTTCACCAAAATAAAATTGATATTTCGCTAAAGAAATTTGCTGATAAATATTTTGCAACACTAAAATGTGAACAATAAGCGCTTTATTACATTTCGGTGCTTCCATTATGCTAATCCTGCCATTATTCCCCTATCCTTCGGAATGGAACTCTGTATTACGAATATGCGTTACTATTTCGAGTTATGTTGAACATGCTATTTTTTCTTTGATTGGAGGTTTAACGACCACCGTGAGCAACTCAATGGGCTATAAGTAGTCGCCCGTCCCTAATTTAGGGTCACTCGTTCCAGGGAAGGGAGAGAGCCAGTGCCGTAAGACAAACACAACATCCATGCCTCACCGGGATTCGAACCCGGACCCCGTTCGGACGAATGATCAGAGGCCATCGCTTAGACCACTGAGCCACCGGGGCGGCAACATGCTATTTGAATACAAGTGAATCAAAAATGTATACTTGCCGCTTCTCACGCTTCGTTTCTTCTTCATGTTTTTAATTCGCGCAATATCGGAAGGAGGAATTCCAACGGCGACTCCCACCATCTGTCGTAAATATTCTTGAACATTTGGCTGGCAATTTTTGACGAGTGTTGCCAAACACCGTTTGCTTGTTTCCATGTCTGAACTTCTAAATTCGCAAAATAAGAAAATATGTGTTAATTAATTTTAGAGAAGAATTTAAACTTAAATCAATTGCACCGACATCTTTTTTTCAAGGTGGCATTTATTTAACAGAAATGAACTCATAAAGCTCTATCAAAATAATGGTGACACCGACTGCGACTGGCGTACACGCAGTGCGCCGTATGCAAATCACAGGGACAACGTTACCACTAATGTGGGGTAACCACAAAAGTATTAGGTGTACAAATAGGTTTTAAAGCGTTTTAAGACAATGATCACATGTAAATTGAGAGAAACCATCAATAATTTTACGAATCAAAATATGCGCCGTCATTATCTATCACCTTCCGCCGTTGGCCGAGCAACTGACGGATTCCAGCCATGAAGAATACTTCGTCATGAAGTCGTCAACCCATTTTTGCACTTCGTCACATGTCCGGAACCGTACAGCAGACAAACCACGTTGCATCGATCGGAACAAATAATAGTCTGAAGGGGTTATGTTGGGACTATACGCCGGTTGCTTCAAAACTTTCCAGTCTAGCGACAATAACGTTTCCTTGATCGATTTCGCGACATGCGGCCTAGCGTTGTCATGCAGTAATTTCACGGGACGCAATCCTTTGCCTCTGAATGGACGCTTCCGACAGATTTCGTGGTTCAATCGCAGCAATTGTTGCTTGTAGCGATCAGTAGTAAATGTTTGACCCTGTTCCAATAGTTCATAACAGAGCACACCCTTCATATCCCACCAGATGCACAGCAGAACTTTCTTGCAGTGAATATTGCGTTTCGCTGTCGAATTCGTTGCTTCACCGGGGTCTACCCAATGTTTTTGCGTTTGGGATTGTCATACCATATCCACTTTTCATCACCCGTAGCGACTTTCCACAGGGAAAAATTTTCTGTGTGGTTTATTCAACAGATTCAAACACTTCGTGATTCTCTCATCGTCGTCGCTCTGGCTCAGGACATGTGGCACTCATTTTTCTTCCTTCTGAATCTTTCCCATTGCGAGTAAACTATTAGAAATTATTTGTTGAGTTACCCACATTTGTTCAGCTAGTTCTTTTGCGTTTGAGACGAATATTCATCCACCTATACTTGCAGGTCCTCATGTGCAACCTTCTTCCGGGCGCCGCTACGTTCTCAGTCACTAACATCACAATCACCTGCTTTAAACCTTCTAAACCAAATTTCACACGTGCTTTTTGATACAATATTCTCCGACAGAACAGAACAGATCGATGCACATGCTTTTGAAGCACTTTTTCCTTGACGAAATTCGTAACAAATGCAGTGTCGAGTAAATGCCGTATCGCTTGCCATTTTCCACCTACCGATATGCAAGTGCATTTCACTGTTGGGCAAACTTCAGTGTCACATTTTATACTTTAGACCAGTTACGGTCACATGACAACAACGCGTGTGAATGTCGAATTTGTAAATTAGCGGTACGCATCACACAAAAATTGCTTTAAAACTTACTTGTACCCCTAATATTTGACGTTTTTCGAGGGAACAAAATAAACACCTTGTAATGATTGAAGTTGCAGAGAGATTTCGTCCGCGGTATATCGTCATCTGAAATACCAAGAGACCCTGCGAATATGAATCAGATGAGTAAGCAGTTTGGAAATGGAAAGACGTTCAATTAGAACGGCGGTATCAATGTAGATTATTCGTGGGTGTTTTTATACGAACTAAAACGCAGTTCATTTCCTGCGGAACCAACTTGTCACATTTACTTAGCATTCGGGGCCGATGCTGTGAAAGAGCCCACAACTCGGAATGTGTTTTAAAAAGTTCAGAGACGGAGATTAATCACTTAAAGAAAAGTTCTAGAGTTGTCATTCTGTCAGCCTTGACACAAAAGCCCCGAAACATGGTATTAAGAAGGATAGTACCCAAACATACCAGAACTAGCCCAGTCATTTGTTGTAAGTGATGAAAACGTCCGAAGACATCTGCATGCAATAGGTAATGGATAAAAACTGTCTAAGTGGGTCCCCTACGAATTGTCTGCAGTGAACAAACAGCAACGTGTCTGAGTTTGTCTCCCAGGTAGCACTGCCCTACAACGTAACGTAGACACAACACCACGCCAACATCTTTTAGGAATAGAAGACGGCTGCATGCAACGTTGGTTTTACGTTAAATTGTAAGGTTGTGCTACTTGGGCTTCCATTGCTGTCTCCCTATGACGAGGAACCATTTTTGGATAGGGTACTCACATGTGATGTGAAGTAGTTCCTATACAGCACCACAAAGCGTTCCAGACGTCGGTTGTCCAACAGTGACTCAGTTCCTCACACATCGAAGCCAGCACTGCATCCACGTAAATTTATGCTGTGTGTATTGCGGACAGCACGTGGTTTTGTTCATTATGAAATCTTGCAACGTGGCCAAAGATAATCGCTTCAGTGTCTTGTGAACAACTGAAAGGTGTACATGAGGACCTGAAAAAGGAGGAAGCAGAACTGGTCAACAGAAAGGGAGTTCTGCTCCTTCAGGATAACTCTCATACCCACTCCGCTTCATTGACCAGAAAAACAATCAAAGAACTTGGGTTAGAGCTTTTATGTCATCCAGCTAACATCGGATATCTCTCCTTTAGACCACCACATGTTTCTTTCAATAGACAATCATTTGCGTGAACACGACTTGTCCAGCTTTGATAATTCGCTGCCCTCCAAAACATTTTCTCTTCCCATGACCAGGCATTTTATCTCAGGGGTATATATACTTGTTACTTGCACCAATGGAGGGGGGGGGGGCGGGATACATTGACCCAGAACCGCGACCTAAGGTCTATTGTTCATCCCAAGCTCTAATCTCAAAAGAGACTAGATGCATGAGCAAAAGCAAGAATGCTCTTGACTGGTACTAAAGAGAAATCACTTGGTCTCAAGTTGTGAGTACCAAAGTGTTCAAAGCCTGAGTGCTGCAAAAAGTCACAGTCACAAAGAAAATGCAAGGAAGTCTCCTCTTCGAGATGGCATCCTCTACAAAGTAGATCCTCTTTCACCCCAATCAAATTAAGGTGCCTATTAAGACGACAGTGTCTTGTAAGTAGACCAACAATCAGTCCAATATCCTTTTTTGGTAGTTTAAGGAGTTCCTTAGCCCTATGAGGCATGGGTCCTTGATTTAGTTCCTTTGCCTGCCTCTGACCTCTGGTAGCATGCCAGAGGTCAAGCTGCGTAGTCCTCAGCAGCCTTTTAGTTAGTCCTCCGGCCACACCAGAGGCGAGCCCTAATGCAAGCTTTGGACCATAAAAAACCTGCTCTGCCCCCTCTGTAGTAAGAAGGTCAGCTTTCTCATTACCTATAGAACCCCTATGTCCTGGCACCCAGAACAGTTACAAGTGCAACTGTTCTTGTTCCGGTTTGCCAGTTCGGTTAGGGTCTGGAAGCAGTTCCAAACAATTTTGGATGAAATGCGGCACTGACAAAGTGCCAGTAAAGCCGGCTGGCTGTCCGAACAAATCTGGATACGCACATTGTGACACCCTTTGATGAGACATTCTCAGGCACATGCCAGAATAGCATACTCCTCAGCGTGGAACACGGTAGCATGTCTTCCAAGGCTTTGGCATGAACCATAACCTCTGGATAGGCAATACTCCCCTGCTCCATCCCCTGCGTTTGTCCTGGAGCCGTCAGTGAACCAAACAGTTTCACGCCTGCACCCAGAGACAAAGGACTTTTCCCATTCACTGCGGCTGGGAAAGTTCGCACTGAATGCTTTATCGAAATGATATTTTACTAGCATGTTGTCGGTTCCCATTTGAAAGATGGGCTCCTTACAAAAATACTCCTGAATAGGCTTGGTATGGCTGCCAATCCACAACGAGGGTCTCCACATGCCATTGCAGCATAATCTATATGCCTCCATAATGGCAGGGGTATATTTAAGTTGTTAACACGTTGGCAGAATGTAGTTGATGTCCATCGTAATTAGTTTGATGAATAAATTAATTTTCTGCTACGTATGTGTTACACGAGGGTTGCACTGAAAATAATGCAAAAGTGGGCATAACATTTTATTAACTGACAGAGGTCGTTCAAATTGTACATTTTGATAGAGTAAATCTTTCTCTATACAAAGGTACTACTCAATATAGTCTCGATCGCAAGCGATGCATTTGCGCCACCGTTGAACCTAAATCTCGAATCCTCTTTGCAAAAATTCAGGTGTGGACTGTTGCACTCATTTCTTCACAGCCACTTTCACCTGATCTGTATCATCAAATCGTTCTCCATGAAAACTGTCCTTCATTAGACCGAACAAGTGAAATTCGGAAGGCAGTAGATCTTGGCTGTACGGTGGATAGGGGGACCACCGACCAGCCTAATTTGTTGATAGCTTGATTTCTTGGCAAAGATGTATGTGGTCTAGCATTGTCATGGTGAATGTGGATCCTTTTCAGATTCTTGTTTGGTCTCTTCCTCGTTATGGTTTCTCTAAGCTTCCTAAGTGTCTCAATGCACCGCTCGCTGGTCACGGTATGGCCACGTTCCAGAAAATGAAGGAAACGGACACCTCCGTCACCCCAGTCCCCCTCCCCCAAAAACAGTCACCTTGACTTTCTGTGCTGATTGCTGGCTCTTGAACTTCTAAGCCCTTGGCGAAGAGCTGTGACGCCATTCCCTGGATTGATTCTTCGTTTCCGGATCGTAAAGATGCGAACACGTTTCATCCCCTGTGACCAGATCGGAAAAAGCGTTTTTTATTGGCTTCAAACTCTTCCAGCAGACCACAGCAGACCACAGCAGACTTCCACCATTCCCTCCTTCAAATCGCGTGTCAACTGCCGAGGTACCCACTTTGCACATAATTTCTGATACCCTAAGTCTTTCACTATCTTCTGTATGGCATTGCGACCACAGTCGAATTGTGCAACAAGCTCACGGATTGTGACTTGTCTCTCAGCGCAAATAAATTCACCCACTCGCTGATGACTTGTGTCAGTAGTCGCAGATGATGGTTTCCCACTGCGTGGTTTGTCTTTAATGCTGGTCTCTCCTTTTTTAAACTTCTTCATCCATCTATGCACATTGGTGTAATCAATGGTGGCATTTTCGTAAATGTTCTGTAGCTTTGTGTGGATGTCTGACAGCCTGCACCCTTCCTTCATCAATAACTCAATGACGGCACGTTGCTTCTACTTCGAATCCATTATCTACCTGCAATGAAGAAGATGGGTTACTATGGAGGAAGTGTTACTCTACCACCATGTGCAATTTGAACGACCTCTGTCAGTTAATGAGACAGTTATGCCCACTTTTGCATTGCTTCCTGTACAACTTTCATACATTGTCTCAGTCACCGAAAACGGCAAATACTTCTGTGGTTGCCTAATATATATATATATATATATAGGGTTGCAGTACGATGTGACTGTAACGTAACAGTGCAACAGTCGCAAGTGGAATAGCTGTTATGGAGTAATTGTCGAGAGTGTAGGATCTCACTGATTTCAAGAGAAGCATGATCATCGGTGCGAGTGCTTTAGAATATTCAGCAACTTGAATGGTAGAAACAATAGGTGTAACACAACAAACTGCACCTAAGAATACACTGAGTGGCCACTTTATTATGACCACCTGACAGTTTTACGCAAATGAGCTATGGCTGCACGCTGTTGCCGCTAGAGGGCGAGGCTAGTATAAAAATGGAAAGCTTAGTGCTTGCGAAAGTAGTGCAACTGATTTTGGGGTGACGAGATGGGTAAAAAATGCGATTTGACGGACTTTCAACGTTGGATGATTGTAGGAGCTCGGAACCATGGAGCGCCACATTCGTGAAATGTTCCAGAGCAGCTGTGGTTAAAGTGTTTAAAGACTGGACTGTCAGCCAAAAAGATGGGTCTCTACGTGCAACGTGTGGTCGTCATCGACTAGTGACTCCTTGGGTGGAACGGAGAGTGTCCAGACTGGTAACCGACAAAAGAAGGACAGCAGTGCAGCAAACTACATACCATCTTAATCAAGGATCCCCACAAATGACCTGTGCACGCACTGTTCGCCGTACACTTAATCGGATGGGATATGGCAGCCGAAGGCCTGTTCCAACACCTTTGCTGTCTGCATTTAACAAGAGAAAACGTCTCCAGTTCGCACAGGAGTACAAGGATTGGACAGTCGATAATTGGAAACAAAGTATGTGGCCCGATGAATCACGTTTTCAGTTGCACCATGCCGATGACCGAGTTAGAAATTGGCGGAAACAGCACGAAAGCATGGATCCCAAATGCACTGCTACAACCCTTCAAGCTGATGGAGGCAACGTTATGGTTTGGGGAATGTTTTCCTGGCATGCTTTGGGCCCTTTAATTCGTGTTGATCAATGTCTGACTGGCACATCATACCTAAACATCGTTGGGGACCAAGTGCATCATGTCATGTGGATGGTTTATCCCAATGGCGATGGCTACTTTCAACAAGATAATGGCCGCCCCGGTGGCGCAGTGGTCTAAGCGATGGCTACTGATCATTCGTCCGAAAGGGGTCCGGGTTCGAATCCCGGTGAGGCATGGATGTTGTGTTTGTCTTACGGCACTGGCTCTCTCCCTTCCCTGGAACCAGTGACTCTAAATTAGGGACGGGCGACTGCTTATAGCCCATTGAGTTGCCCACGGTGGTCGTTAAACCTCCAATTAAAAAAAACAAAAAAAAACAAGATAATGCGTCCTGCCATAGTGCTCGTATTGAACAGGATTGATTTCAAGAACATGCCGGTGAGTTCACTTTCCTTAGGTGGCCCCCACAATCTCCAGATCTCAAACCCATTGATAATTTGTAGGATGAAGTTCAACGAGCCATCAGACAACTGGATCCAGGACCGTGCAATCTCACACTCCTGGAAACTGCTATTCAACAAGCATGGTTTCAGATTCCACAAACCACCTATCAACATCTCGTGGAGTCCATGCCACGAAGAATCGACGCAGTATTAAAGGCAAAAGGGGGTCCAACTAAGTACTAAGCGGATGGTCATAATAAAGTGGCCACTCAGTGTACATCTACCTCTCAAAAAAGACCCCCAATCGTGTAAATTCTGAACGCCATACGAAGATGTCAGAGAGAGTTAAGCAACTGTTGGCGCGGATTGAACAACGAAATCATAAAACTACGGCAAGGCAAAATGCAGCAGCACTGAACACCAGTTTGAAGGATTCCGCTTCCGTCATACACAGTCGTATCAGAATAATATGGCAACCTACCTGATAATGGGAATAACCATCCTTAGTCAGGATGACAGCGGCGACTTGGATGCAAATGAAGCCCATGAACATTGACCGAGGCACACGTGCCCATTCTGACTGCACAAGACCAAGGAGATCCCGAAGATGGCGTGGTTGTGGGTCGGCTCGTCGAACCTGTCGATCCAAGTAGCCGCAGAACGGCTGTATGGGATTGAGGTCGGGTGATTTCTCAGGCCAAATAAGAACGTACATCGCTGCCGTGTTCCTGCACCCTGTCACGCACCCCCTTAGTTATGTAGTATGTCTCATTGTCCTGTTGGTAGACACTATCACTACCAGGGTAAACGTCCAACATGGAGGAATGCATGTCGTCAGGGAGAATGGACAGGTAGCAGTGACGTTCAGGGACTCATCCAGTGGTATCAGCGGTCACAGGTCATACCAGGAAAACATACCTCAGTCATTCACACAGCCATCACCGGCTTGTATTTGACCCACAAGCGTGTCCGGGTGTTGATTCTCGTGTGTCTGACGCCGTATCTGCCACCGCTCGTCACTTCTGTGGTGTAGAAAAATCGATTCGTTGGAGAAGGTAACATTTTCCCACTCTTCCACTCTCAAATGACGAACTGCAGGCGTCGTTGCCGATGGACTTGGGTTAACATGGGCGCCTTGAAGCAGAGTCGACTCCGGAGACCCATGCGTAACAGGGTTCGCTCTACTTTTATCTGGGACACGTGCCGGGGTGCCCCAACGTTCATTTGCATAGTCAATCGCTGCACAGGTTAACATTGATTGCCCCTTACCATTCCACGGAGGCGGTGTTCTCCTCTGGTGTCGATGGCCTTCAGGGCTCCACAGATATGGCGTCGGGATGTACTCCGTGTGCCAGCCGTCCATTCTTGGTATACTCATACGAGAGCACCTCGCGAACAGCTCACAAAGTCTGCTGTTTCTGAGATGCTTCCACCCTTGGAGCGGTGAGCGATGATTATTCCTTTTTAAGCGTCCGTCTAATTACTACCTCTGCCCATTGTGCTGACGCTACGCACTATGTCTCACCTGTCCTGGGCAGCCGCTTGTATCTCCTAGGGATCGACCTTGTCACGTGCAATCTGTGACACGCCTGGACGAGTACACTGTGATTCCGGGGGTGGTCTTATTATTCTGATATGATCGTGCATTGCGGGATCTACTGATACAGGCCCCATTATAAAGTCAGCTTTACCATCATATTAATGTAATCCGTCAGAAATTAAATCTCTTTTTTTCACTTCTACGTGTGTGGTAAGTTTCGTCTTATCTCCTTCAGGTCTTTGTGGAGGAGATAAGACGTCAAAATTTAATAACGCTTTTGAGACACTGTCTCTTGTTGCAGTTTATCTCTCAGCGGTATTCAGATTTATATAAGCGAATATTGATGCAATCATTGAATACAGTGTCTTTCAGTTGTGCGGAGCAACATTTGCAATCATAACAGTTTTGACATGGCAGCTGCAATGAAAAGGTGGATATCTTAAAAATAATTTATACAGCATACCCACTAACAAACACACAACTCGGAAAAAAAAAAAAAAGGTCGTGCGATCTTGATGAAACCCCGCACGGAAGTACCTCAAAAAGCCGATTATGCACATGATTTAAAAGATATTGACGAATGACTACATAGTGGTCCGCCACAGCACATGGAGAACCGTGCACCGAGATGGGTAAATAAAGAGCAAAGCTTGCAGCATGCATAGTCATTTGTGATACCGTATTGCGGTTGCATTAATTTCCATGGACTGTAAGGATACCTCGCCGTCAGATCCGTGCCAGTTTAGCGAGTTTGAAAGAGGATGTACACTGTTAACATTTTTTTCGTGGTTTCACGAAAAATAGGTAGAACGCTGGCTGCACCACTTTTTGTGAAAAGATACACCACTGTGTGGTGCAAACAAAAATGGCAACCTTTCTCCCTAATGTAGTGAAATCTTGCACCGTAACGTAGTGCAAAAGTTGCCCCATGCTGTTGGGTTTTGCTTGCACCATACAATGGTGTATCTTTTCTCAGAAAGTGATGCAGTTAATGTGGTACCACTTTTTGATGCAACCTATCACAAAATGTTTAACAGGGTATAATTGGGCTGAGAGAAGTCGGTTGGCCAAGTCTCCGTGTCACAAGGCATTTGAGTAAGAGCGAGGCCGCAATCGGACAATGTTGAATCCAATTTTTCGAGAAGGGCACAACCCAACGGCACGCGGGCAGAGGACGGCCGAGGGCAGCGACAGAACACAACGATCGAGCGATTGTAATAGCAACACAAGCAGAACAGAATTCGTCGCTCTCAACCATTCGTGGCCATGTTGCGTCGTCTACTGGTACGGAAGTGGCCATGTTGCGTCGTCTACAGGTACGGAAGTGGCCATGTTGCGTCGTCTACAGGTACGGAAGTGGCCATGTTGCATCGTCTACAGGTACGGAAGTGGCTATGTTGCATCGTTTACAGGTACGGACGTGGACATCCGTACGGTTGCCAGACGACTTGTGGCACGGGGACTACATTCTTGGAAAGGCACTCCGCCACTAACCACTGACCAGCGAGCATCGCCGGCAGCGGTTGCAGTGGTGTTTTGCCTGATCAACGTGGGATAGTGTCCAGTGGCGTCGTGTTGTCTTCAGTGATGAATCACAGCGTGCACTTTGCGCCGATGACCAGCGCACACTTGTCTGGACAGCCGTCGGCCAGCGCATGGAATTTGCTTTTTCCGTGGAACAGCACACGGGCCGCTTACTGGGAGAGAGTGACTGGCGAGCCATTTCCTACAATGGCCGGACACACTCGGTAGTGCTCCGTAACACCCTCACGGCTCAACGGTACGTCGACGACATTGTACCACCTGTTGTGTTACCATTCCCGTCGCAGCATCAGAGCAATGGTTCAACAGCATAATGCCCAGCAACACACGGCATGGCTCTCTCAGGCCTGCTTACGTAATGTCAACGCCCTTCCAGGGGAATCCCGATCGCTCGACCTCTCACCGGTCGAACACGTTTGCGACACGATGGGACGCAACTACCCCATCCTGGAATGTCGTCGAACTGGCCTGCAATTTGAACATCATCTGGCATGCTCTACCTCAGGACAGTGTTCGTGAACTGTATGAATCCATGCCAAGCCTAGTAGCTGCTTGTGTCCGAGCCAGAAGTGGCGCTACAACGTACTGAGTTGTCCCACTCGTGTAGCTGTTTCATCTGAATAAATAACCCTACTGCTCTGGAATTGCAATAATTTCTTTCTCTATACATGTATATAGCACATATGAATTTTCATCTCGATTGGATGATTCCTTCTGGGTGCATCTTTTTTTCGTGATGTGTGTATTGCCACATGCACTCCAACAGTTTCAGGAAGGATACGTGTGTAATAAAACTTTTAGCAACTTGTTCAAGGGAATGAAATCAGATACGATACTCTAAGGATAAAAATTATATAAAAAATACGAAAATATCCGATCTTTTTTTCATTCTACTAATTATATCTCAACTTGGAAAGGAAGATCATTTGCTTGTCAAATTCAGGAAATGTCCGAGGCGAGCTATATTTCTTATGCCAATTATAAAGGAGACAAATCAAGATACTAAACAGGAGACAACTTTTTGTGTCCTTTTAGGTGTACAAATTAATTCCCGGCATTATTTCTACAAAGTCAGTATTTATTTTGTAATGATTACATTTTAACATGCGAAATAATCTCCATCGTCATTTGTGCACTTCTGCAAACGAATGGGCAGCTGGAGAATTCCATCTCGGTAAAAGCACAGCAGTATGGAGTCGATGAATTCGGCAATTCGTTGAGGGACATCATAGGGTGTTTGAAATGCGAATCCACTAAGTGGTGTTGGAGGAACCGGAACAAATGGTAATCCGATGTGGGCCAAATCTGGAGAACACGCCGAGTGCCGAAGAACTTCCCAGCTGAACGCAGTTAGCGTGTCCTTGGTGGTTTTCACTCTGTGAGGCCTTGCGTTTTCGTGCAGCAGTATCACTTGCTGAGTCTCATGGCCGGTAAACTATCACTTCTGCTCCATTGTGTCCCTCAAACAATGAAGTTGCCGATGATTACGCAGATCATTGATGGTTTCACCTGGTTTAAGCAACTCATAAGACAATACGCCCTCTATGTCCTACCAAATACACAGTAAGATTTTTTGCCATGAATATTGGGTTTCGCGGTCGATGCTTCACGAGGGTTGACCCACGATTTTTTCCCTTTTTGGGATTGTCATACAAAATCCACTTTTCATCGCAATCACCATTCCGTTCAAAAAATCCTTCCGGTTGATCCCGAACAGCAGGGACACAGCTGTGTCGTAGCGTTGCTCTTTATTGTCAGGATAGAGCACGTGAGGAACCCAACGGCCCGTCTTGGGAATTTTCACCAGCTTTCCTAGGGGAATAGAGATTGCTTGTTTGGTTAAAAGAAGTGCTTTAGCAGGCTCTAACGGCATCTGACACGGATTTACGGCCAGCAGCCCTTCCAAATAGTCGTCGTCCACGTTTTTGGACTGGCCGGTACGTGCATCATTTGCGAGATTGAAATTTCCTTCCCGAAACCTCTGGAACTACTTTTTACACCTGCTGTAGTACACAGCAGCTTTACCTAAGGCTGAACAAATCATTTCCTTAGCCTCGCTAGCATTTTTTATGGAGCTGCACACACAAAAAACATGCAATGCCCCACATGCTGCTTATCGGACGTCATTGCGCTTATTCCATTTTTCACCTGCTTTGTGAGGTTCTGTCAGCTGCAGCGTCGGATTTTGTGGTGCTGTCCGTTGGTCTTGCACAACCCTTACATGGTGGCGCCTCACGTTCAATTTACATAAGTGCTACGGTGGATTGTATTTAAGTGCAGAGATGATTTGCGCTACCGTTGCTAAGCGGTCGGTCTGTACGAGCCTGGGTAGTCTACGTCGGCCACCGATTGTTCTCTGGACGCTGGTACGGCCGTCGATGGTATACTCGTGGAACGGTTTGGGTCAAAGCAACCCTCGGAAAACCCTAGGTTCCATGAGAGCACCCTTGATATGGTTGTCCTCGCGAAACCTAAGGTTTTTACCATTTGGCCGATAAAAGGACTCATCTATCTTGCGTCCACACTGCGTCCACGTTCAAAGTCTTTCAAATCACCACGTTTACCTAAGTTCGTCGATTGTGACGCACTGTTGGGGAGCCCTGCTGTCAGCTTATTTATCGCCTGCTTTCGGTGGTTTGGGTCTGTGAGTGGGATGCCCATGTCAACTGTCCATCAGTTGACATATCTCTAATGTTATGTCTACTGAGTGAGCAATAGACAGGAAAACTACTTACTTAATTCTAAACAAACGTCTGAACTCCTGATTTCCACTTTTACCCACATCTGAGCTACATGCTCTTTCGGAGTATAATCTTCGCTATGATTCACAAGGTACATCCATTTTCTAATAAACAAGTATTCACACCGTGCATAGGAGATGGATGAAAATAATACTTACTTTATATTTTGTTTCACAGAGCCAAAACGGATCACATCAGATATCCCAGAGCTTATTTTGGAACACGGATCGTTAGGT
Source organism: Macrothele yani (assembly GCA_039090855.1). Lineage (NCBI taxonomy): Eukaryota > Metazoa > Arthropoda > Arachnida > Araneae > Macrothelidae > Macrothele > Macrothele yani. The sequence goes on from CM076991.1 coordinate 97,229,205, forward strand.
GCAACTTGGGTAAATGGTAGACAGACGGCTAATTCACTGTCATCTGGAACTTCGAGTACGACCCGCTCTACCTTGTACTGCGCTCCTGTAAGCAATTGCGAAGTTAAATTTCAAAATTCAGCACTTTGTCAAGAAGATTGCATATTTTGGTATTTTGCATTATACTAGTGGCCAAAATTATGTAAACCTTTAGAAAAAATTGTACTTCTAAGGTTTGATGGTTCATAACATCAGTCCTTTTTAGAATAATACCATAAAATTGTATAATACAAGAAAAATAATTTACTGCACAATGTAATGCAATAAACTGCGTTGAATTATATTTATTCTATCAAAATTTACAACTAAGTAACCAGAAAGAAAAACACAACTGTCTTATGTAACAATAAGTGGATTTGCTTAACTCTAAACTGTCCAATGAGACTGATTATTCTGAGAGCTAATCAGGTGTTATTATGACACAGAATGGGACCAGTAAGGTGATAGCATGAGTCAGCTCTTATTTTCAGGTTTCAGAGCTAATAATAGAACTCCTATTCAGTTGTGTGAGGGTTATCAAGATGGCGGCTAGTTTTTTCATGGAGTTTTCTATATCTTGATAACTTAGTAAGCTGTGTAACTTAGTAAGATGACACACTGAGCCAAAAAGTTGACTGTGGTCACATAGAAAGCGATGTAAAATACTAACTTTACGTGAAGTAGGCTACACGTATGAGGAAATCAACAAAAGAGGTATTTCTGAACTATGCAAGAGGTATCAGCAGACTCAGTCAATATAAATACAAACTGGTAAAGGCAGGAAAAGGTTCACAACTGCGTGTGGCGATAAAATAATTTAAAAGACTGTGTTTAAGTGACAGAAGAAAATTATCTGAGTCAATTAGAAATGAATTGTCCCATTGTAGTTTGAAGATGAATGCTAAGACTGTTACACGCAGACTCAAAGTCTTTAGTTTAAATTCTAGAATTCCAGGGAAAAAGCCATTTTTATCTCCCAAACGAAATAAGAAAAGAACAGAATGTGATACAATAAACACCATGTCAACTGGTCTGGGGAACAATAGGACAGAGTCATCTGTAATGATGCGACCAGAGTATCCATATTTGGTAGATATGGATTAAAGTATGTAAGAAGAAGAAATAGAGATTTGCTGCCTGAATGCATTACAGCTGACATGAAGCATCTAGTTAGAGTTTTTATCTGGGATTGTACGACAGCAAAAGAAGTAGGCAGAATTTATGTGAATAATGGTACTTTAAATTGCAAAAAATGCACATAACACTAACTGGATGCTTTTCATATATTGACATACTTGAGCCAAAACGGATGTCATCGGCACGTATTTTTTTCCAGGAAAATGACGTCTATATACAGTATATTGACAGAAGTTACCGGACACCTAGAAGAGAAACACAACATAGCATTTATTGACATACATTAGTATGGTGTCGGTCCACCTTTGGCCTTAATGCATGCTCCGACCATTCGAGACATGCTTTCGACAAGGGTTTTGGAACACAGCGATAGGTATGCGCTTCCATTCAGTACATAATGCTGCTTCTAACTGTTGCTTAGTAGTAGGCCTTGGTTCCAAATTTTTTATGCGGCGCTCTAACTCATCCCATAGGTGCTCCATGGGATCTGTGTTGGTCAGTCCACACACGATATGGAATTATCGTGAAACCACGCCGTAACAGTCCTTGCTTTATGGCTCGATGCATTATCCTTCTAGTACCAACAAGGCTCGGTTCCATAGTATTACCACAGATTTGGCAGGGTATAATTGTCCAGAATATCGAGGTGGACGTGCTGGTAAACCTGTTTGTCCATAGTAACCCTTGGGCACATTATACACCATACCACGAAACCACCCCTACACAAGTACACCGCCAGCTCCAAACTTGACAGTAGGGACAGTACACTGTGGTAAATATAATTCCCACTACTGTCGCCATACCCACACATGGCCATCAGACTCATGGTTCGTGTATCTGGATTAATCAGTCCATAGGACCAGTTTCCATTGATCTACGGTCCACGATAAATGTTCTTTACACCATGCTAAACGACGAGTAGCATTCCGAGTGGAGATGAAAGGCTTATGAGCAGCCGCACGACCACGGTAACCCATGGAATAAAGTTCTCTGCTAGTGGTACGTGTACATACCGAGGTTCTAGCATTTATACTCACCTGTACACTAAGGTCTTGTGCAGTACTCCGTCGATTAGCTGTAACGACTCTCCTGAGGCTTCGACATCATCTATCACTGATGTTCTTTAGTCCGCCGGTACATTTTGCTGCTTCAGTCACGCCATGTGTCTTCCACGTATTCAGTACATCAGTTGACTTGGGTATGTTTAAACACCTCTCGGTTTCTCTTATGGACAACCCACTAATATAACACCCAGCAATCTTTCCTTTCTGAAAGTCAGTTCTGTCCCGCCGCGACATTTTCACTCAACCTCACAGTGCAATATGATCGCGTGAACTGCAGGCTTCTTTTTATACCGTTTGCGGATGTACCGCGCATCTTCTCAACGCAGCGGATCCGTTCATTTGTTTCTGAAGGGGTGTCCGGTAACTTTCGTCAATATAATGTAATTCCACACGAATCAGCTCATTGTCATGTTTCTGCTGTGAACAAACGTGGTCTCAGGAAAATCCTATGGAAATGCTAGAATGGTCAGGTAATAGCCCCTGAACTAAATCCAATAGAAAATTTGTGGGGCCGATTAAAGAACTTGTTAGTCAAAAGCAACCAAAGAATAAACCATAATTGATAGAAGAAATCATGCAAGCTTGGTTTCACATTATAACACTTGATGAACTAAAACGCCTGGTTCACTCCATCAGCCGCAGCTGTAAGGCTGTAATTGCTATGAAAAGGGTGATACATACCCTTCTTCATGGCTTTGTACTTCTTCTTAAACCCAAAATTTAAAAATAAAATGTGCTGCATTATATTCTGCATTAAATTGTCTGTCTAATGATATTTAAGTTTGAGGGATTATTCTAAAGACGTTATGTAACAAACATCAGAAATGCAAATTTTCCGAAAGCTTTCGACAATTTTTGCCACTGGTGTAACTTTCGAATCGTAATGAAATTCCAATATACAAAAATATTGTTTTTATAAGCACATAAATGCTAAAAAATCAATTCAACAACCTAACGGCATGTCCATTTTCTTTAGTAAAAAGAAAACTAAGTAGAATGTGGAACCATGTTCAAAATTACTTGCATTTGTTGGCAAGGGAAGAAAAGAAACAATATCAATACTGGCCACTTGTGCTAAATTCTTGACAGTTCCTTTGTAATAATAAAGAGTTGCTGGGAATCAACCGTTGGTGAATTATGTTTCTTGTTTTTTTCCGTTATGACCTCTTACCTCGATGTGGTACAGGGACACTGCTCTTGGTTTGCCTGTAGGCTGTCTGGATATCAGCGTCTGATAAAAAGAAACACTGTTTGTGCAAATAGCAACACCACGAAGGATTGTTGGCTTTATCATGAAACTAACAAGATATGTGCAACAGATTGGAACATTCAAATGATTAAAATGTCATTGAAAGTGCTCATGTGGTTTTGGACAACCGTCGTCTGAACTCTCCGGTCTTGGGTATAAAGAACTGGCTGAAACGAAATTTTGTAATCAGTGAAGAGCTGACATTGAGTACAAAGGGTGATTTTTGTGTCTCACTGTGCCCCGTCGCCTAAGAAGCTCGTATTATGAACACCTGACGGACTTCGAGCGGAAATTGTTGGCGTGAGAGAAGCTAAATTTTCCTACAGCAAAATTGCCACCCGTACGGTACAAAAAGGCCAGCACAAGGATGCATCAGCGGACAGAAGAGGGTCGAAAAGCACAGAAATCCGGGAAATGGACCGCAAAATCGCACGACTGCACAGGATGAAAGACAGCTCTGCCTCTTTGCCGTGACCGGTCGCACAGAGACATCCACTGTGTTAGCGCAGCAGTGGAGCACAGTCGCCCGTTAGGTTTTGCCTTCCAGCACAATTCAACGTCATCTGCTTAACAGACGACTGGTCGCTAGCAGCCCATTGCTGTGCATTTCTTTGACCCTCAACCACAGGCGTCTCAGGCTGCAGTGAGGTCTCAAACGCAGACACATTGGCGCGCTCACTGGCAACAGGACAAGTCACGATTCAACTTGATGCACCACAATCTCACGTCACGATTAAACTTGATGCACCATGATGGTCACATACGTATTCAAACACATCATGGGGAACTGCACATGGAGCGTCATACCGGTTCAACTCTAGGAGTCATAGTTTAGGACTCCATTGGGTTCGATTCCCGATCTCTTCTGATACAAATTGAGGAAACACTCAGCAGCCAACGATACAGCAGGGATGTTCTACAGACAGAAGTGCTTCTTCCAGAATTCTCGTAGCACTATGCTGCACTAGGACAATGCTCGGCCATATATGGCCCGGGATGTTCTAGACCTCTTCCATGCACAGCAGAGTCCAGTCAAGCGCCTCGGGAGAGTAAGGTGTTTGTTTCACCGAGCTCTAATACCTGAGTAATTGGTGTTCTTATGAGTAATTGTTGCACTTATTATTGATATTATTCCAGTGTACGAACATTGACTTGGTTCACTATTAGTTCTCATTCTTCGAACAACTGATTAGTGTGTGCGTAGCGTTCTACACTTCTTTCGAGTGTGTAGGTGTTTCGCCTACGTCTGGCCATTTGTGAAATATGTGATGTTCTATTTACTGTCAGTTTGGAATATCGTGTTTTGCTGTAATACACAGTACTTGGAGTGCTGTTGTGGTGCCTTGTAGGTTTAAATGTCTCATCTCTTTTCCCTCTACATAGCCATTTTCAAGTTTCAAGAGTGTTGCCGGTCGAATGGGTTTAGCTACGGTGTACACCTTGCTACCTAAGTGAATGGCCTCTAAGCAATTTTTATACTTACTAGATGAAAGCCCGTCAATAATGACGGGGGAAAATAAAATTTATGATACAGAAATTATTGACATTTATTTATTGAGTTTTTGAGTTCCACGTCAATAGATGGCGACGTTGGCTCACGGCTTTCAGTAAATTTCCCGAGCAGTCAGTTATGGAATTTGATGCGACGGGCTGTCTGTTTGTTATGTGTCTTGTAAAACTTTTAGTCCTTATTTCGTCAACACTTCCTTGCACACATTTTTCGTATACACTGACGGTGAACCCTGTATCAATTTCCCCTGTTCTTTTCCGTGAACTAGTTTTATCTTGACATCGTCAGATCGTCGCACTCTTGATGTTGCCATATACATATGGCGAAACACCGGTTCAGGTAGTGAACCAAAATTCCTTATGTAAAGTTTTTCGTAGCCGGCCCGGTGGCACATCGGTCTAAGCGATGGCCTCTGATCATTGGTCCGAAAGGGGTCAGCGTTCCAATCCCGGTGAGCCATGGATGTTGTGTTTGTTTTACGGCGCCCTGGCTCTCTCCCTTTCCTGGAACCAGTGACCCTAAATTAGGGACGGGCAACTGCTTATAGCCCACTGAGTTGCTCACGGTGGTCGTTAAACCTACAACCAAAAAAAAAAAAAAAAACGTTTTCGTACCTCCAGAGTTGACTGTGTGACGTAACGCATCTCTGACGTCATGTGAGAATGATTTGGATTAGATGACGTCACTCACGCGTGGACTGTGCGCGTGTAGGTGATGACGTCACCTAAACGAAAACAAGAAAAGCTAAGCGTGACGATACAAACATTTGTTTCTAGGTTGTTGCTATGACGTCTTAGAAAGTGGCACGGAGGAGGGCTCTAGCAAATTATATATTAGAATTACTTCATTTACTTCTGTCTGTTGCTGAGTATCGGTGGATTTAATGAGTTTCGTTTTCTACCTATGGCAAACAGGATTAAACCAGTTCCTTCAAGCAAAAATAAATCTAAACAAAATTTGTCTCCAGTCACTGCTACATCCAGTGTTGACACTGAGTTCATTAAACGTTCATTCGAAGAGGTTCACTCTGGGATGAGCCATATTTCTGAACTTAGACATGAACTTAAACAATAACTTGTTTATATCAAACTTTCTGTTCTTAATCTTGAGGATAGTTATTCTGATGTGTTACAAAAGTGTAGAGAGTTGGAGGTAAAAAACGAATCCTTGCAGCCCGAGTTGAATGATATGAAGGAAATGAGACTACAGCAACGGCAGGAGATCCTGGTCCTAAAAATAAATGTGAATGTGTTGAACTAGTACAATAGGAATAGAAATATTGAGATTCATGGCATTGCCTTGTATAACATTAAAAGTGATGCTGACCTAAGAGTTCATCTCGGTAAATTGGCTACAGAATTAGATTACTAACTATCAAGACTCTGACATTGATGTGACCCATCCTCTGCTTAATATTACAGAAAATGTTAGGGTTATATACACCGACGAGCAACTGAATTATAGATACCTGTCTAGTAACGTGTAGTACCACTTTTCGCCCTGATGACGGCGGCGATTCGTCTCGGCATAGAGACGACAAGACACCGGAAGCGTTGCGAAGCCATACGGGTCCACGACCCCTGAACAAGCTCTCACAGTTCACGACGATTTGATGCATGGAGATCAGTGCCTCGAACATCTGTCTCGATGGCATCCCAGATGTGCTCAATGGGATTGAGGTCAGGTGACCTAGCTGGCCAAGGAAGCGAGGCCACGTCGGTGGAGTGTTCATCCAACCATTTGGATACAATTCGGGAGCGATGGGACGGTGTAATGTCTTGTTGCAGGATGAGGTCCCCAGTGGGATGTTGAAGACGAACAAACGGGAGCAAATAGTCGTCCAGGATATTCCGGTAACGTTGACCTGTGAAGGACGATGTCACACGTACCAGGGGTCCCATTTCAGTCCACGTAGACAGTCACCAGACGAGAATGCCACCCCACCAGCTTGTAGAGTACCCTGCTGGTAAGAAGGATCAATCACTCCATGTGGTTTGCGCCATACTCGTATCCTGCCATCCGCATGTACCAACGTGAATATCGACTCATCAGTCCAGGCCACATTTTCCCACCTGTCTAGGGTCCAACGGCGATGTTCCCGCGCCCATGCTAATCTTTGCAGCCTGTGATGTGCTGTCAGCAGCGGTACCCTCGTGGGACGATGGCTTCTGTAACCCATAGCGAGGAGATGGTTCTGGATGGTGTGGCTTCTTACACGTGTTTTTGCACCAGCTTTAAACTGCCGAGTGATTTCTCGCACTGTGGGCCGTCTATCCCCTGTTACAATGCGAGCTAGCCGACGATGACCCCCTCATCCACACGCTGTTGTCCACGGCAGTTTGCCCTTGTAGGGATGGGTTTACCGGATTCGATGTACTAACGGTGCACCCGTGACACAGTGGCTCGTGAAACTCCCAGTGCCTGCACGACTTCCGCGATAGAGTGACCCATTCGTTGGGCCCCGAGGATTTGCCCACGGTCAGATACGCTTAGATTCTTCGTCTTCACTGATTCCCGTCGCATCATTCCTTATATTGTCGGATCGCTGCATACGTCATGTCGTTTCCGTTTACAGCGCAGCCCACAGCGCCACATTTGCATAACGCCAGCTGTCTCTAATTCAATTGCTCTTCAGTGTAATTCGGTTTGCTACTAGAGCTGCGAGAAATTTGTGGTTGTCTAAAAAGAAACTTTTAGTTACTAACTCAGCTTTGGGGAGTGAATTGCATAGCACAAAGTTATATATTAATGAAAATTTATCTCCTCAAAATAGATATATTTACTGGCACTCAAGACTGCTGGTAAGGCAGGGTAAGATAAATATGCATGGGTATGGAATGATGATATACTTATTAAGGTTACGGAATCTGACCGGAAAAAGAAAGTCTTCTCTTTTTAGCAGCTGCAACAGTTTGGACTTGATAACTAATTTATTACTACTTGATAATTTCTGATAACTATTATTCTGTTAATGAACTTAATGAATTGTTTAATCCCAAACATAACTTTATTTCACTTTTTCATGTCAATGTAACGTCATTATTCAATAAAGGAACACTCCTGGAAGTTCTTATTCAATAGGTTTTCTTTAAGATTGATTTTTTTGTGTTACAGAAACTTGTTTTCCAACTGCTGACTTAAATATTGAATTTTCAAACTATGATATTTTTCACTTAAATAGAACATACCCTACACGGGTGTGGGTGTTGCAATTTATGTAAATAATCTAACTTTGAATCTTTGATATTGTTTATAACTTTAATTTTATAAATCATAATATAGAAATTTTGACTATACCAAATAAATTCTACATTATCTCTGTTGACTACAGACCCCCTAACTCAGATTGTTATGAATGTCTTACCATTATCATTTATTTACTTAGCTTTACTAATTTAGTTAATAAAAAAACTTTCCTCTTGGGTGATTTTAACTTAGCCATCTCTCAAATAAATCCCACAATTGACCAATTTAAAAGTATTTTACTGTGATCTGGATTTTATAATACAATATCCCTGCCAACAAGAATTACTCCTACCTCAAGCTCTGTACTGGACCTATGCATCACAAATGTACTGGATAAAACTGCTACTTCTGGTGTTTTAAATATGATATTAGTGACCACTTGCCTATTTTCACAACTCATTCCATTTTCTTTTGTTAAAAAAATTTAAACAGTGACTTGCTCAACAAGATTAATAAATAAAGTTACAATAGGGAAATTCAGAGATGGACTTTAGGAAATTGACTGGAAAAATGAATTAGCCTATCCTTCACCTAACACTTCATTTAATGCTTTTTTTAACAATATTTAAAGATATGTATGATCAAATATTTAATATTTCACATAAATGTAAAAATAATAATAAAATATTTAGAAAACCTTGGATGGATAACTCTCTTATACGCAAAATAAATGTTGCGAATAAATTATACACCAAATTCTTAAAGTCGAGATCACCAGAAGACCTTGCTGTCTTTAAGAGATACAGAAATAATTTGAATTCTAAAATTAGAGTAAATAAAAAGACTTATTATTTAAAATGCTTTTCACAAAAATCAACTTAAATTGACTTGTAGGCATTTGAATCAATTAATGGGTCGCAGTTCACAGATTATTACTCCTGACTATCTTACTAACTGATGGTCCACATATTAATAATAAGCAGGTGATAGTAAATTAATTGAATCATTATTTCTTGACTGTTACTCGACTTACAGCGTCTAGATCTGCTAAAACTAACACTCGTAAACATATGGCCTGTGTTAATGGAGTTCATGGGCCTGATAGCTTTTACGCTTTCCAATCGTAGGTTGAAGAAGCGTATATGCTCCAGCTTTGTCCGTCCGCACGATAACTGGCATAAAAATAGTTCGATTTCGATGAAATTTCAGTATGTGGTAGGGGACCACCATGGGACAAACCCTATTGAAAATGGGACAAATGGGGGTCAAAGGTCACGACGTAGGAGCGGGATCCTTCCATTGCCCTTATGCGTCATAACTTACGTAAATATGGTTCGATTTCAATGAAAGTTTACTATGTGGTAGGGGACCACCTGGGGATGAACCCTATTGAAAATGGGACAGATGGGGTCAACGGTCACGACGTAGGAGCTGGATCATTCCTGTGCCCTTATGCAACATAACTTGCGTAAATATGGTTCGATTTCACTTAAATTTTAATATGTGGTAGGGGACCACCTGGGGAATAATCTTATTCAAAATCGGTGCAGTGGGGTCAAAGATTAGGTCATAAGATCGGGATGCATTCCATTGCCCTTATGCGTCATAACGTGGGTAAAAATGGTTCGATTGCGATGAAATTTCCACCTGGGGACGAACCTATTGAATGTGGACGAAATGGGGTCAAAGGTCAGGACATAGGAATGCGATCCATTCCATCGCTCTTACCCCATATTATTAAGGTGGACGTCAAGTAATTTAGCTTACTATACTTCCAATGGAAAAACTTTTGCACACATTTCCTGCACAATTAATGTGTTCCCAAGGAAGAAAATTTGAACATCGATTAAAATAACTTTATTGCAACTTGGAATACTTAATATTTTGTAAAACATAACCATAATTACATTAAAAATCAAGAACTTTTCCTTTGGGGGTGTTGAAACCAGAAAAAGTTTGGCGTGACCTGTACTTTGATGACGTCAGTAGACAAACAAATGTTGGATTCCATAATTATGGTTATGTTTTAGAAAATATTAAGTATTCCAAGTTATAAAATGAAGCTATTTTAATCGATGTTCAAATTTTCATCCTTGTGAATGCATAAATTGTCCAGAAAAAAGATGGCGCGACCTGTATTTTCATGACGTCAGCAGACAAAAAAATGTTGGATTGCATAATTATGGTTATGTTTTAGAAAATATTAAGTATTGCAAGTTATAAAATGAAGCGATTTTATTCGATGTTCAAATTTTCATCCTAGTGAACGCATTAATTGTCCAGAAAAAAGATGGCGCAACCTGTATTTTCATGACGTCTGCAGTTAAACAAATTGCGGATCCTATTAAAGTTTTATGACGTCACACTTTTGCTAGCAGATGGCCGCGATTCCCATCCGCCTCATTACGTCAAGCGTTGTGTGCGTATGTTCGTCCGCACGATAACTTGCGTAAAAATCGTCCGATTTCGATGAACTTTTAGTATGTGGAAGGGGAACACCTGGGAAAGAACCCTTTTGAAAGTGAACGAAATGGGGTCCAAGGTCAGCACATAAGAGCGGGATCCATTCCACTGCTCTTATGCGTCATAACTAACGTAAAAAAGGTTCGATTTCGATTAAATTTTAGTATGTGGTAAGAGACCACCTGGGGACAAACCCTATTGAAAATTGGCGAAATGGGGGTTAAAGGTCAGGACATAGGAGCGGAATCACTTCCATCGCCATTATGAGTCATAACTTACGTAAAAATATTTCGATTTGGATGAAATGTTGGTATGTTGTAGGGACCTTCCTGGGGACGAATCCTATTGAAATGCGCGAAATGGGGTGAAAGGTTAGGACACAGGAGCGGGATCTATTCCATAGCGCTTATGCATCATAACTTACGTAAAATTGCTTCGATTGGGACAAAACTTCATCATGTCATTTCGGAGATGTACTGAACCAGTTCTGTTGAATATCATCCAAATGGATCAAAGGTCAGGGCACAGGGGTGAGATTTATTCCACAGCCATTTTCCTCATAACTTGAGTAATAGCTTGAGTAATGATTTCTAGTATATTGGAAAGCGTATCATAATCAATGCATTGCATGATTTTACTAACTTGTTTTATTTGAGCTTATTAAAGAAGAGCTGCTAAGAAAACTTAATAATGTTAAAACTGGCACAAGTCCTGGTTATGATGATATTATTCCTACTGTTGTAAAAGCAGTTTCTGACTTATTGATCGAGCAACTATTTTCTAGCTTTAGGTGTTTAACACTGGCATTTTTCTTGATGCTCTAAAAATTGTTAAGGTTTCTGCAGCATATAAATCTGGTTCTAAACATTGTGAAAATAATTACAGACCTATTTCTAAAACGACTATCTTTGCTAAAGTTCTTGAAAAATTAATACGTAAAAGGCTAACGGCTTACTTGCATAAATATAAAATTATAAATACGGTACTAACCAATTTGGTTTCCAGACTCATAAATCAGCTGAGACAGCTTTACTTTTTATTTAAAACCTCATACAAAAGAACAAGAAAAAAAAACTACAGTTGCACTATTCGTGGACTTTTTTTTTTTTTTTGATTGGAGGTTTAACGACCACCGTGAGCAACTCAATGGGCTATAAGCAGTCGCCCGTCCCTAATTTAGCGTCACTGGTTCCAGGGAAGGGAGAGAGCCAGTGCCGTAAGACAAACACAACACCCATGCCTCACCGGGATTCGAACCCGGACCCCTTACAGACGTTCGTGGACTTCACTAAAGCCTTTGATACAATTAATCATAACACTCTCTTAGATAAATTATATACCATTGGAATTAGAGGTTTGCCTAATAATCTTTTTAAACGCTACTTAAAGAACATAATTGAATATACAGATAGATTAAATCATGCCACCAATGGATTTTATTAAATCTGGAGTGCCCCATGGCTCCATTCTGGGCCCTGTACTGTTTAATGTATATATAAATGATATTTTTGATATCTTATTTAATACTACTATAACATTATATGCAGATGATACTACTTTACTATTTTCTGCTTATGATATACATGAAATTGTAGCACATTGTACTGAACAACTGTGCATCTATTCAAATTGGCTTTCGGTAAATGATCTTGTAATTAATACTAATAAATCAAAGGCATAGATATTATCTACACAGACAATTGAAATATCGCGTGCATTACAATTAAAAATTAACAATACAATTATTGAATATGTGGACAGTGTTAAATAGCTTGGAATTATACTTCAATATAAAATTTGAAATGCAACCTACATATTCACCATCTTGTTGCTGAACTTTCGAGAAATTTAGGTACAATTGGTTCGATAGTCTGACTTTTGTCAATTACGATCCTAAAGTTATTATATTACTCATTACTACAATCTCACTTTAACTATTGCATTCTGGCATGGGGGCAGACTACATTAATGAATATTTCCAGACTCCAGATATTACAGAATACATTTGTCTGATTATTGGAATTAAAAAATAATTTTACACCTATAAATGAAGCACAATTTAGTTTTCGATAGTTTGCTTGAGTGCACCCTGCGAAACATGTTTTTTTAATTAATAGCTAGTTATATAACTTTAACTTAGGTAAGATAATACATAAAATGATTAAAAATAATATTAATAATGAATTTATACTAATTTCTAAATTTGTTCACAGCTACAATACCACTAATCAAGAATTACTGAAACCAGTCTTTCCCAGAATTAATTATATAATGAAAAGTGTAAACTACATGAGAGCACAAAATTGGAAGTCTTTACTACAAGATATTACTAATTTAAATAACTTTAATATTTTTAAAGGGAAATTAAAACTTCATCTGTTACATAAAAATTAGAAATGAGGGAGGTGAGTGTGTGTGTGTGGGGGGGGGGGGATATTAACATGAGAAGGTAGGTAAAATGTGAGTGATATAGTGAACATAATGGGTGATTAAGGGAGAAAAATCTTTGCTTTGATATATCTTTTTTACGCTTTCCAACCGAAGGTTAGAGAAGCGTATATGCTACAGCTTTGTCCGACTGTCTGTCGTTCACATGATAACTCGCGTAAAAATGGTTCGATTTCGATGAAGTTGTAGTATTTGGTAAAGGACAACCTGGGGACAAATCATACTGAAAATGGACGAAATGGGGTCAAAGGTCAGGACGTAGGAGTGGGATCCATTCCATCGCCCTTGTGCGTCATAACTTACGTAAAAATGCTGCGATTGCGACAAAACTTTATCATGTTGTTCCGAAGGCATATGAATATCATTAAAATGGGGTCAAAGGTCAGGGCACAGGAGCGAGATTCATTCCACAGCCATTTTCCCCATAACTTGACAAAAAATGCTTCCATTACAACAAAACTTTAGTATGTTATTCCAGAGGCATACTGAACAAATTTGTTTAATATAATCGAAATAGGGTCAAATGTCAGGACACAGTAGCCAGATTTATTCCACAGCTATTATCCTCATAACTTGAGTAAAATTGCTTCTATTGCGACAAAACTGTCGTTCGGCGTGTCCTCTCGAGCTCTTCACATTTTGCTCAGTTTGTTCGGTAAAAGTGCCTGTTGCTACCGAATTTTGTGCTCTAATCATGTATAAGGGTGTGTGCTATCTTTCTCACCACCTTTCCTAGACGAACTGTGCATATTTACTTGCTTTTCATAGTAATATTACCTGCTGACCACGCCGTTCTGAAGGGTGCGGCATGTGTACACGTTCCAGTACCTTCTGTTTTTTCCTGTGCACTTTGCTCAGATAAAAAGCTGTCAGCAATCTTCCCAGCTACGTTTCTGCACCAGTAAGTGAATATTATAGCGATATTCCTTCATATTTTATCTCGGTGGGTTTGTTTACTGCTGGCCATCGTGACTCGCCTTGACTGTCTTCTATTCTCCATCAGCGTTCCTATACGTTGCCTTCTATGCTTGTGTTCCTGAGCTTATCTACCCTTCTCCCGGGTACGTCATCTTCCATTAATGGTCCTTCGGTGACGTCATGGCCTCACGGTTGTGCCATCTCTCTTCCAGCTCTACTTGTGTCGTCATTGTTTGTCGCTCAGCCATCGTTCACATGTTCGTTGTGCCTTCCCCATTTGTCTTCCTAGCAATTGTGCATTCTACCACCGCTCATGGCTTGTGCAATATTAACAGAATATCTTCCACAACTGACGCCTCCACCAGATGTTCTGCTTCAAGATAAACTTTAGCTCTCTTTGTCTTCCCCCACTACCACACATTCAACGCTTTTGTCATCAGGCCTAGATTTCCTTGTTTCTTGTCAGGATTCAATTCTTACTCTTCATCTTCCTGAATCTTCGCCTCGAGGTAAGTATCTACTAGCCTCTTTAGCTTTAGGGGTGAAATATGTTGCCCTACCCAATACAAAACTTACTGTGTACACATCAGCTCTGCATTAACTTGTTCCTCCAGATGCCATTACACATGTTGTACGTAAACCTCGCTCTGTGCTTATTTATTTTTCCTCTCCCGCTCATGTTGCACGAGTTATATCTACTCCCATTTTTGTTGGTGATCAAAGTCTGTTCGCCATTCCTCTCGCACAGTGACCTGTCCTCGTCAGCATGTCTCCTGTTCCACTGGAAATTTATGATGATGTCCTCCTTGGTTTTCTTTCTCATTGTGGACTTGTTAATGGTCCAATTCGTACCTTACCTGCCGCATTGGATGAGCAAGGAGCTCGTCCTTATCTTAGTTTCCGACGACAGGCTCTCGTCGTGTTTCCGGACGAAGCTTGGATTATTTCCTGTCCTGCCACATTCGAAATTGTCTGTGGTAGACATATTCGTGCTGTGAATGTTTATACTGCTCTTCATTGCTTCATATGTAAATCAACTACTCATCTCCGTGCTTCTTGTCCAGCTAAAAATGCTGCATTATCACCTGCACCTCTTGACTCTTCTGCTCTCACTACGTCATCTGTCAAGCCTTTCCAGTCTGCACCTTTATTGTCCTATTTCACTGCATGTACTTTACCCTCTGTACCAGGTTGGTTGTTCCATCCTCCTGTGTCACATTCTCCACTCTATGTGGCCTTGGATTTCAGCACTTCGACAAGTTCTTCCTTACTTTCATCATACCCAGCTTCTTTCCCTCGACCGCTGCTTTCCAGTTCAGTTTCACCTATTCCATCTGCGAATACTGTTCCTCTGGCCTACCCATCTTCCACCACTCTATTTCCTCAAGACTCTTCTGCTCTTTCTCAGTTCGAAAGTTTGCCGCCTCTACCTGTTCCTTTCATTGCACCGCTCCAGGACTATTCCAATTTGTTGCCTCCGCCTAGTTCCTCCACTGTTTTGCACCAGGATTTTTCTACAATGCCTGCTTCATTTCAGCTGCAACGATCTCCACTGTGTCCCTTGTGGACTCCCCGGCGTTTGTTCTGCAATCACCCCTGGACTCGTCCCACTCTGGTGAGAACACATCGGCAGTCTCCCCTCCGCCGACTACGGAACCCATCACCGTCGGCCCGGATTTTGCTTCGGCCGTTGTTCCTTCTCACTGCTCTTCCGACCCGTCGGTACCAGCCTCTGGTTCTTCACCCATCATCTCCGCTTCACTTGACGACACACTAGTTCATTCATCATTGCCCGGCTTGCCTTCTTGCGCCGCCGGTTCTTTGAAACATTCTTCAACTGCTTCTTCCGCAGTTTCCTCGGACCCTTCTTCAGCTACGGACTCAGGTTCTGATCCTACAGAGCACTGTGATACTTCTCTGCCTCCAAACTACTCAGTACATCTTTCTGCTTCCGAGTGTCAACTTCTTTGTGCTACGCACCCTCATGAGACTGCTCTGCCTATCTCATGTGGATGCTCAGCGTCCTCCAAGTCCTCTGTCACGCCTTCGTCAACTGCGTCTGCAGCTTCGTCCGTGCCTATTTCCGTTTCCATTCAATTGTCTCCGCGTCCCATTGTTGCACCACATTCGTCCTTTGCTGTTCTACAATCTTCATCTCCGTTCCACCTGTCGTCTTCCTCTCAGCCCTCTATTTCGGCGCCCTTAACAGTGGCCATTGAAAAGAAACGTGCACGTCGCTTCTCTCAGCGCACGCGGAAACGTCGTGCCAAAATTAAAGTTTCTTCAGCGGTTCCTGTTGTGTCTGTACCATGTTCTCCATTTCCACCATAGCCATTTCCACAAGACTTTGCCAATGATGATGATTTCATTGACGCTTTCACTCTTTGGGAAGAACTACATTCGTCCGACCTTTACTATTAGTCTGACTTTGCTCATGCCTAGGCGTTCTATGTACTATCATTCTGGTTTTTGGATTTGTCCTACACCCATCATTTGAACTTTACATGTATTATTCATCGTGTTTATTATCTTGTTGTATTATGTTGCCCCTGTTCTAGGAGTATCGCCTGCGTACTCACGTTGTATTGTATCTTCCTTATCTTATGCATACTTTATGTTCTTCCTGTTATAGTGTTATAATCCCCTGCTATGGCCTGTCGCTCACTATGTACTTGTATTATGCTGCTCCTGTTCTATGAGTGCGGCTTGTATGACCATGTTCTCATGTTTCTCCTTACTCTGTGCATACTCCATGTTATAAAAGTGTATCGCCCGGTTTTGTATGTGCTATATTGGATTCTCGATTTTGCTCATACTTCTTCGTTTACTATAGTAACATCACCTGTAGTATGTATGTGCCCGAATTATGCATACTCTTGTTGTTTGCATTGCATTCATATGTACCATTTAGTGCATAATTCCTCGTGCTTTCCTATTGTTTTCTTGTTCGCCCTCGTTTCTTGAGAGTGGCCAGCGAGCCCACGCGTTCATTATGTATGCTTCGTTTCCCATGAATGCTCACGCAAATGCCTGTAACTCCTCCGTGCTATTTACCTTGATATTAGCTCCTGTTCCCAGCCCTGGTGTTATTGTATACACTCAGTGTTTTATAATGCAAGTGCCCATGATTTCTATTTCGTTATCTTTAGTTCTCCCCATGTATGCCCTATGTTTATTGCCTGTGATTTTGTCCGAGTGTCATATGTCCTTTGCTCATGTTTTTATGCCCTATTTTATTGTATAATCCTAGTTGTACAATAAAGCGATTCTGAAAGACAAAACTGTAGTATGTTGTTCAGGAGGTATACTGAACGAATCAATAGTCAGCGTAGGGAGGAAGGTTTCTCTGCGCGCGATTTCTGGTATGTTGGAAAGCGTATCATAATCAATGCATTGTATGATTTTGCTAACTTGTGTTTTATAATTATTATCTTTTTTTTCTAATTATTTTCTCTTTTTCTTTCCCTCTGAATAAATTAACATATTTACTAACTTAGACTAATAATTCGGATTGCTATCTCTGTGGTGCTTGACTGGATATGTGTACGTAGGGAGAGTGGGGTATGTCAGGGCTTTTTTTGACCTTTTCTCCCTCTCTTCGTAGCTGTTTTGCATTAATAAACGTAATAACGTCAATTATTTTACATTATTATATTTATTAATGTATTTGCATTAAAACAGCTGAAATAAAAATAAATAATTAAATAAATAAATAAAATATCGCTTCTTTCCTGGCCTGCACGTTCGCTGGATATGTCCCTGACCGAAAATGTATGGGACATAGTAGCTAAACGACTGACCCGTCAAGGGCCTCCCCCTTAATCACTACAAATCAGCTCTTGTCTCTCATGGAATCAGGCTGGCAGGCTGATTCTATGAGACACAAGAGCTGATTTGTAGTGATCAAGAGCTGATTTGTAGTGATTCTATGAAAGACAAGAGCTGATTTGTAGTGATTCCCAAGGACGATATCAAAATTCAGTGCCCCTTCCAGTAGAAGCTGTTATTTCAGCTCGAGGTGGCCTCACACAATACTGAGTTTTGAAGCGAAAATATGTTTTATAGCTCTACAAATATAACCAATTGTCTCCTGTAACATGAGGAAACTTAGTGTTGCAATTTTCAAAGACAGTAGTGTAGAATGTCGGATGCCCTAAATTGTTCATCCACCTTTTTCGACTGATATTTGGATATAATTACTGTTTAAACAAGTTGCACTCTTACCTGTGATATCAGCATGCGAGCTCTATTCTTCTGCTGAGATTCCTTCTAATGGTCATGCTGTTAACCGTTACTATGCTTTGATCCTTCTTTCTCTTGGGACGTCATTATCTTTCTATTCTTCATTCTGATCGAACATCAGTACACTTCTTCCGTTCTTCCTCTTAATTTTCTCTGTCACTTTCTGATCTGCTACAAATATCTTGGCTTGCTCAGTTTTCCCTGTTCCCTTCACCTTACTTGTTTTCCCGAATTTTTTCTTTCCTATGAAATTACCTTATTGTAGACTTTAAATTTTCCTTTTCAGGAAGCCTTCAGTTTAATACTTTTTAACTAATAATGGGACTTCCATCTCCCTGAATGAATAGATTTTTTTAATAAAATGGCAGCCTACTTATTAAGAAAGAAGAATTTTGATTCTTCTTTTTTTTTATTCAAAAAAATGGCTATTTCCGTTTTCCACATCATCTCTTCCTACTGATTTTACTTTTCTACTTTCCTATCTCCTGCGTCTTTCAACCGCAGATGAAGCTCTTGAGCCTTGACGGATTTTGAACAAAGATCACCCAACGATTTCGTGCGTTGTACCTGTTCTTATTGTGACCTATCCATCTGGAATATATATCCTGGCGGTTGAAAGGTTCGCATACTAAGAGAGAAACGTGTTGTGGCCCTAACTGAACTCCTTGGAAGCAAAAAGTTTTCTTCAAAAGCAAACCTCCCCTAAAACTGGAATATTCCATTCTTCCTAGTTTCCAGGAAATAATGAACGGACTATACTTATTGCAATACATAAGGAAAACGTTATGATCACCTACCTACTATTGTGTATACAGGTCCTCCATAAGTCGCAACCACTGCGAATTACACAATATCATCTACTGGTATAAGATACCATATAAGTCCCAAATTTGCTCAGTTGGGTTTATATCGGGAGGTATGGTACGCCACTGGAGAATATGGAAGTCATCCCGATGTTTCTCAAGCTAGTCCTGGAAGATGTAGTCCTTATTACACGGCGCTTTTCCCCGTTGGAGCACCTATGGGTAAAAAACCTGTCATAATAAACGGATGACCATGGTCTGCACTGATGCACAAGCACGCTGTGGCGTTCAGGGGCGCTTCCGCTTCTATCATGGGAACCTGAGTGCCCTAGGTAAACATTCTCCAGAGCATTACACCCCCACCAATGGCCTGTACCTGTGGTGTCACGGCACCTCGTATCATCTTATACGCATCTGTTAGCCTCACCCCCTTCGTCCGTCTGTTCGACCCAGAAAGAAACGGGATTCATCATAGAAAGCAGCTTTCTCCTAATCCGCCATTGTCCACTTTCGATATTTTCTGCAAAACTCCAGTACTGTCGCCGATGACGTGCTGCAGTAATGCTTTGCACCATGGGCACATACAGTGTAAAGTTCGTTGTATTGTACCTGTAGATACACTCCTTCATGCTCCCCTGGTTGCAGACGGTCACGGCAATTGTTCCGGACAGCAAACCAATATGCCTCTTCCCCCCAAACATAAAGCGTCCCAAGACGTTCAGCACCTACCCGCCGGCTATGAGTCAAGATTCTTTTCGTCTAGTGTTGGTTCATTTTAGATAAGGTAACTCGTGAACAGATCGCAAAGCTCTCCGCTTGCGGGGTATTCCATCCTTTGCTTTGTATCTGAGGATCATGCCCTATTCCAAGAGTGTCAAATCGCATATCTTATTAAACCACTCTTTCAACGCTGGACGTGAAACAGTTAGCGCTGCACATGTCCTTGATCTTAATCCGATTATTAGAGGATCAGGATGCTTCATTCTCCCTGTGTATGCACTTGAATATTTCCGTAAAACTGTTTTTATATCTGTTGCCCGAAAATTTTAACAACCAGGACTATGAAATCTTGAGTCCCTCAAAATACCAAAACGTCCAAAATTGTCTGTTTCTCCTCTAAAAATTTCACCTCTCCCCTTTACGAGTTAACAAAAGAAAGACCAATGCTCGGTTACGACGGGAATCTTCAGTCTTGATGTGCATTGACCTTCAGATTTTTCCCGGGGATCAATCACTGCATTCTTCCACAGAGAAAGCATGCGATGTCATGAGAGTAAATAATATCGTCCTGAGAGATACCAATGTCTATTTTACTTATTTGTTTACGACAACAATGGTAACTCAGGGTGACTTCTGCTAATCCCGCAGAGACCGTGAAAATTCAAATAAGAAGTCCATACTCACTCTAGACGGGCGTTTTCGGGATGTCGTGGAAATTTGGATGTAAAAGGCCGTTTAAGGATTAAAGGCAAAACTGCTCGTCCAGTAAGTAATCTCCGAAAATACTTTACAATATGCTAATTCTAAAGTTTCGAGGACTTGCAACGCACGCTAGATGCGTTATATCTCAAACTGATGCACATCAGCTAAATCTTAAATTGTCAAAGAGCACTCGCATTTTTGCCTCACGATGACACATCCATTAATTGCCATTCCGGTTCATAATGCATCTGCAAAACACCTTATAGTCAACTCCAAGCTAACTTAACAACTTCGTAAAATAGCCCTGATATAAATGTCGTTGGTGTTGGGCCACTGAGTAAAGCTGTAGATCCTTATATTGTTACTTTTCAACCATCGACCGTCTTTACGTAGATGGAACATGGAAGAATTATCTCTCTCTCTCTCTCTCTCTCTCTCTCTCTCTCTCTCTCTCTCTCTCTCTCTCTCTCCCAATTTTGCTACTATCAGGATACCAGTAGACCTACTATTAAGTAATCGGAAGAGTATGTTTTTCCCGTAGCAGGCAGGACAAGAATAAAGCAATCGGGATCCAAAATTTTCTGAGTGCCCCTAACAATGACCAGTTTTATTAATCATCACCGGAATTTAATTACCGGGGCCCTAACAAAAGCTCTGGACACTGTCCATTTCTGAGAAAACTTACCTTATTGCCATTCAATGTACTCCCCTACTCTGCTAATGACCGCTTGCCAGCGGTGAGGTAGGTCCTGGACGCCCCGTAGTACGCCATCTTTGTTCAAGTGTCGTATTACTCGGGTCACGTCCAATGCCAGTTCGTCCAGCGATTCGTAGGTGATGCCACGGATCCGATTTCTTAACTCTGAGAAAAAATCAAAGTCGGGAGGACAGAGATCAGGGCTGTGTGGTGTGTAGGATAAAGTTTCCCAGCCATATTTCGAGAAAGTCCCCGTACAGACGCTGCGCCATGACACGACGCGTTGACAAGCAGCAAGATCTCCCCCGCTTCCAACAAGTTGGGGCCATTTCGACGAATTTTTGGTCTCAACGTTTTCCTCAGGAAGTCACGATAATATTGTGCTTTGACATTTTGTTCTACAGGCACTCGATCAGAGGCGACAACACCCTGGGCATATTACGCAAAACTCATAATTTGCTTCACTATGGATTGTTGTCGACGACACTTTGAGAAGCGAGGGGAACTTGGATACCTCCATTCCGCTGATTGCGGCTTCAGTTCCGGCTCAGAATCAAGGGGCCAAGTCTCATCAATCCCGACAATTCTGTTGAGGAAGGTGTCGACCTCCCTGTCGAACCTGTGGAGGTGCTCCTGTGCGGTGCTCACTCTGGCTGCCTCCCCCTCGGCAAGTTTTCTTTTCCCAGTGGGTTGGCCGAAATCCAGTGAACAGACATGATGGACAAATTTGCCTGATGAGCAATCTCCTCGGCGGTCAAACGGCGATTCCCTCCGAAAAGCGTTGCAACAATGGTGACATACTTTTTTTGTCGCCGTTTGAGGTCCGCCTGAGCGGTGATCATCTTAGATGCAGCTTCGGCCAGCCCGAAAGTGCGATGCCCAGCATGAAATTGTACTTTGATCAAGACTTCTTCCCTCACGAACTTCTTGCAAGGCACTGTCGATCGGTGTCGGAGTTTGTCCCCGGAGAGTTCCTATTTTCACGTACGAGCGCTGGTTTAACGCTGTGACTCGACCTGAGGAGCTGCACGCTTCCATTTCCAAACCCTACCACGTCCACACAGCAAATGATAGCGCGTCGTTCTGACACCACTGCGTTGCTGAATGTCTAAACTTGACATGACACAATAATTTTCCCGATTGTATCATCCGCTTCCGTTTTAGATTGGCGAGTGCAGAACTTTGTTATTACCCTCGCATTCCATTAGTTGTACCAAAAAGATGTAATCATAGATAGTAAAATTAATTCTACTTACCGGAAACTGCAGCTTGTGCTTGCATTCCTCCTCCACCAGAAACTGCTGCGGCAGAACCATCTTGAAATCCTTGGACACCCATGTTTTGCGCTGGTACTTGCTGCTGAGGGATTTGCATGATCTGAGAATTCATAATGTTCATTGGAGCCCCTTCAACCACGTGTGTATTAATTATTCCTGCTGGCATCTGCTTTACATCGCCCGTTTGATAGAGAGTATACTGTGGTTTCTGTTGCCCACTGATCTGGAAAACTTGAGGCCCGGCTTCCTGTTGACCACTGATCTGGAAAACTTGAGGCCTGGCTTCCTGTTGCACAATGTTTGTTTTATAAAGAGTATATTGCGGGTTTTGTTGTGCACCAACCTGAATTACTTTTGGTTGATCTTCTTGAGACAAAACATTTGTTTCGTAAACAATATATTTAGGTTCCTTTTCTTTTTGTACCCGCATTACTTGAACCTGTGGCTCAACCGGCGCCATGGAATATATAACCATACTACCAGGAGATCCGAAACCACCATAAAATGTGTATGCTCTCTGCGCCCCACCAGGTTGGCTGATGTGATAGTATGGTTGATCGTCTAATGGTTCTGAGTAGCGGATAATATAGCTCAAAGGCTTCATCTGTGTACGGTACCTTATCTCTTGCGATGGAAATTCCAATGCGTAGTAGCTGTCGGGAACTTTTGTCTCCAGCGTGTAAGGTAGTCGAGAAGAAAGCTGAGCTACAATTGAAACGTAGCTTTGTGGCCGACAGTTACTCAGTAGTTGTTGTGTACAGCTGTGAGCCATTTCTTTGTCCTGTAAAGCATCCCTGAAAATATAAGAAAATGATTACATCTTTGATTGTTTTTGTTTTGAACTGGTACTTTATGAGCATTTAAAAAGCAAACGAAATGTGAAATAAAATTGTGTTACACTGGTTAATTAATTCGTGCCATTTGCGGTTGTAAAACATCTGTGGTACTTTCGGGAGGGACGGGGAAGAAAAAACGAGGAGCTTACAAAAGAGACGACGTCCCTCAACAAAGTGTTCCAATATATAAGATGTGATTTTGGTTAATAACAAGAAAGATGACATCCAAGTTTTGGGTTTAATGAGCACGTTTTTTAAATCCGTTCTGACGCGATTAAATTTATCAAAACTGCTCATAGTCAATGGAAGCGGTATGGAAAACATTGGTATCTGTCCAAAGAAAAAGGTTTTTGAGTCGGGTTTTAATCCTGCAGATATAAAACGGAATCGTGAACCAATGCCTTCTGGTTGCAGACTTGTGCGCCATTAAACGTTTGAAATTATATAAGAAACCTTTCGCAGCTGAAACGCTCTCCAAGAAAGAAAGAATTTTTAAAATCGGACTATTAGAAGCAGATATACTAACAGATATAAGATATGCATCTACGCCCCCTTGCGGAAAAAACATGCATTATATTAATAGGAAAGTATTCTCAAAAGGTTTTTCGATGTGAGCGGTATCGGTTGAGGAAATAATTTTTTCAGTCTAGTTTTCAAGAGTTCAGATTTTGTTGCAAATTAATCAGAAGCAGAAATTAACCCTTACGCCCCCTGGTGACCAAACCATTATTTACCAGATATTAGAAATTATATGTAAAACATTTCTCATCAGGAGCTGTATGCGATACAGCAAGAAGTTTTCAAATACTAGTTGCAAAAGTATAAATAATGGGGAAAACGCAATTTACCTTAATGCCCCCTAGCGGAAAGTCTGAATTACTTGAAATTTTGAAATTAAATGAAAAACATTTCGCACCAGAAACTCTATACAATAAAGAAGGAATTTTACAAATCGGGCAATTAGAAGCAGAGATATTGACAAAAATAAGATATATATCTACGCGCCCTGGTAAAAAAAACCATGCAACATTTAAGAAGAAAATATTCTTAAAAGGTTTAGTGACGTGAGTGGCATCGGTCCAAGAACAAAGTTTTGCAATAGAGATTTTAGAAGCTTGGATTTTGTGGCAAATTTATTAGAAGCAGATATTAACACTTACGCCCTCTGGTGGCCAAACTATTTTTTACCAAAAATTTCAAATTATGTGCTAAAGAATTCCTATCAGGAGCTGTATCCTCCGAAGAAAAACGTATTCAAATCGAAGTTTTAGAAAAAGAGATATCGAGGAAAACGCAATTTACTTTTACGCCCCCTAGTGGAAAATCTATGCGTAACTTTGAAAAATGAACTGTACCTATAATCCTCTTCGAGATAAATGGAATCGAAAGGCAGAATACTTTTTTCCAATTGGATGTTTAGCAGGAAATATATGGACCAAAATGTATTTTGAATTCGACATCATCTCCATTTACGCCTCCTAGCGGCGAAACTGTGCATCATATGAAAAACCCAAATAAAGGATCACGCAATAAAGGCTTACCAATGCGAAAAGAATGTTTGAAATCGAACTAATAGTTGCAAAGATATGGTGTTGAAAGGCTGGCGGACAGACAAACGGGCAAACCGATAACAGAAGTACCATCGTTTCTTTACAAAAGACGTGCTAAAGATAACATCTTCGATTGTTTTTCTTTCAAACTAATTCTTTATGAGCATTTCAAAAGCAAACGAAATGTAAAATAAAATTACGTTATAGTGGTTAATTAATTCATTGCATTTACGGTTGTAAAACATCTGTGGTACGTTGTCGGGAGGGGGAGAAAAATCGAGAAACTCAAAAGAAAGAACGTCCCCCAACGAAGTGTTCGAATATAGAGAAAATTATTTTAGTAAATAAAAAGTCAGACATCGGATTAAACTCTTTGGCGTAGACCTTTTCGCCAAATAATCGGTGATATTCCTCAGCTTGATCTCACACAATTAAGATGTGATAACAAATCACCTATACAGTGAATCCGTTTCCTCCAGAAGGAAGCACCACCTTCATTGTGCCACTTCTTTATTACAAAGCGGACGGTAGTAGCTTATGTGGCATAAATAAATCCTCCTTGGGATTTCATTCATCATTCACGCAAAAACGACATTAAGGATCGCTCTTTCCCCGTTTTTCTTTAATTAACAGAGAACAAAAGATAAACTGAATTTCGACACAGCCGGAGACGAACCCCAGATAACTAGCCGAGTGCGTTCGCCTCACGCTACGGTGGCCAATAATCCAGGTGCTATGTGTGTGTTTATCTGTCAGCATCTGACTTCACAAATCTGTAGGGATGGGCTCAGCAACTGAGACGTCTCCATCTGGTGGGGCTTAACAGCAAAAGCTATGTAATTATAGCTCAAAAATCCAAAGGGCGAGAGAAATGGTGAAAATGTTCCAAATAGCGTGGAGACAATGTAAATAGACAAAGTCATCGCTCTTTCCACGTCTTTCTTTAATTAACACACAGCAACCGAAAAATTGTATTTCGACACCTCTGGAATCGAACCCTAGATCTCTCGATAACTAGCCGAGTGAGTTCTCCTTACGCTACGGTGCCCCACAATCCCCTGCGCTATGTGTGTTTATCTGTCAGCATCGGACTTCACAAATCCGTAGGGTGGACTCAGCAACTGAGATTTGGAAGATTTTCATCCTAACATTAAATTCCCAGGTTGTCACTAGGCTCACTGCTTAAAACTCTCCTCTTCTTGGAGGTACTACAGTGGGTGAGTCGAACGTTTTGCAATATTTGGATCACTTTATGTCTTCATACGTACCTTTACGACGGAAGCTGACTAGCATTCAAAGTATAGGCGATCGTGTTGCACCGTCTTTAGCCATCTGTCGGCCAGTTCTTCCATTCCGCGGAAGTACCAATTCTTGTCCTTCCAGGAGAAGACCTCCTTCACCCCAGCTGCAACCTTCTCCTGGTTGTTGAAGTGGGCCATGGACCAGAGCAAGTAATAATCCGACGAGGCAAGGTCCGGACTATATGCTAGGTGTGGCATCAGTTCGATGCCCTCAAGTTCCTGGAGTTTTACCCGGGACGTTCGCGCTGTATGAGGCCGAGCTTTGTCCCGCTGTAGGAAAGCGCGCTTTATGTTCACCAGTGCCGAGTACTTCTCCTTCAAAACCGCATACATCCGCTCCAGCTTTTCAGAGTATGGGATGGCGTTGATGGTCCGACTGTCTGAAACAAATTCGTAATGGATTATACCTTCGAAATTCCACAAGACGACCTTGTGCTCGAAGCTCCCAGGTGTGGCAACAGGTTCAGGATGCTGACCCGGGCTCAATCCCTGTCGTTGTGTGTTAGGATTACGGAAATAGACCCATTTTTCATCGTACGTAACGGATTTTCTAGGAATTTCGTGCACACATTTACTCGGCGGTTTGTTTCAGCTGGCATGAGTTCCTGCCGGACAATGTGGCAGTTCCTGTAGACTTTGCCGAGGTCATGAAGGGAACGAACCACGGTTTTCTATGATATGCCCAGCTCGCCTGATAATCTCAGAGTTCTGATTATCGGAGTTGCCTCTACGGCCTGGCGCACGGCTTCCGAAACCACAGTTCGCGGTTTACCTGAATTTGACTGATCGTCGAGGTTTCTCTCACTCGAGCGAAATTTCTTGAACCATCTGGATGCGGTGCGGTGGTCCACGGGACCTTCCTCTTTCGCATGACAAATGTTTCGTGTTGCTTGAGCTGCGTTATGGCCAAGGTCAAGCTCGTAAAGCAAAAGTTTCCTAACTAGCCGATTGTGGATGCTCATCTTTTAGGCGTCCCGATCACAGACAGAACGACGGGTACCACTTTATATCCCTTTCGACTGACTGTATTGCCCGACTTGAACTAGTTTAAACACGTGACATTCCAGACGCAGCACTTGCGTTTATGCAAAACTTTCGACTCGCCGTAAGTATATTGTGGAGTGTGCATGATCCACACGCAGTCCGTGTTTGTAGCAGTTGTCCATCCGCTGTATTTCGCTGAGAAGCGGTCTCTATTCATGCCAGATAAGCATGCCCCATTTCATACAACCGCCCCACTGTTCTGGGTAGGCGATGAAATATAAACGAGCTCCATTCCTTAATACATCTGACATCGAATACAGACTCGACCAACGGTAGAATTGAGTGCATATCGTTATTCACAGGATCAGCACATCTGCTTCCACTGTTCTGGAATTCAATTTGCAGGCTGTTTGAACCAAGAGAGTGGTTTATGTTTATAGACCATTCTATGGAGAGGGCGGACGTCGGCTCTTATAGCACTTTAAGAAGATCATAGTCCAGAGGGATATTGTTCCTACCCCGTAGTTGACTCGTATTACACTGCGATGTAAAGTGCGCAACTTTTGTGCTTCGTCTGAATTGTACAAGGTGACGTTTCCGTCGTTCACATCTGGAATCTACGTTTCGCCGAAATATACAGTTATGCCGCCTGTTGGTCGTTTCACCAACTTGACACCTTTCTCTGGTAGCGCATTACTTTGGGGCAATGTATAAGAAATTACGCGGGTTTATCGACGAGAACTATCCGTCGGCCTACTTCATGCCAACCGATGGTTTAAGGCTACACCAACGAGCAAATTAAATTTTCAATCCAATCTTAGCGTATGGTTTCATCTGAACTTATTAGATGTTCTACGGCAGCACGCATTTTTGTGGTTCTATCACGCACACTTTTATTTAGCAGAAAAATACGAACAACAATACATTGAGAAAGATAGTCTTTGGCAAATCGTCGGCTCAAGGACGAACTACGCTGATATAGAGCCATTGAATTACTCCTCTTATTACAATGGGTTGATGTTGGCTCACCGTCCGCGTGCTGCCTGGTTTGCTGATACGTTTTTTACCACGGAAGCTCTCGAACAACTCACAAGGGTAATGGTTTCATAAATGAACGTACTAACCTTTCGTGCACCCAGGATTTGGCCTTTTCTACTGTAAACTGCCATAAATCCTCCATTTAACTAATCACGCCCGTAATTTCGCTTTCAAATGAAATACTAATGACTTATATACAGGGCCTGAAACCCGGGCGAGCCTTGTGTTTCAAATTTTTTCTAGAAGTGACTTGATCCTACTCCTTTGTTTTTTTTTAATTTCTGTTAAAACAATACTTTATGCGATGTTTTCTTGTACTCACTTATCAGCCTCCAATGCTTTTACGAAAGGATTACATAGTTTCCGCACAGCAATTTTCCCCTCTTCTATGACGTTGCTGCTTCATTTTAAGATTGCAATCAATTGTTCTTTAGAATTTATTAGAGACTGATATTATTATTTCAAATTCATCAACTATTCATGAAATTCTACGACTTTCAGCTATTATACAGTACAATAAAATTTGCTGTATAGGATGAAATGCGAAACAGCTCCTACATTTGACGGAAAGTTTAAACAGAAGGATGTATTAGTTAATAGATATGCACTCAGTAGAAAAAGCATTAAAGATAGGGGTGATGGGCAGTTGGCATGGGCATCCCCCGCACAGACTGGTACAAAACCAAACCGAACTCAAGCGAAAAATAGGCAGACAGCAGGCCTTCCCAATAGAGTATCGCAATCGGTGAACATGAGGAAGGGTGCTGACGTGTGCAATTTTGGTTGTGGATGTATTACCGGCGCTAGACAGATGGGCCGTTCTATTGCAAAAGTGGCATGAATACTAGGGTTTCCCGAAGGCAACCGTATCAAGGGTGTACCGCGAGTATCACATCGACGTACGTACCAGCACCCGGAGAACAAGTGGTGGCCAGCCACGTACCACTGATGACCGGGGTCGACGGAGACTATCCAGTCCCGTAAAGACGGAAAGCTTGGTAGGGACGGCGCAAATCCCACTCAGGTTGAATATCGGAGGCCAAGTCAACGTCAGCGAGCGAACTGTGCGTTGTGTGCTGCATTCCTTGGGCTATGGGGAGCCGACGTTTTACTCGTAAACCACTGTTTTCTCGCTAGTTTCGGAAACGTCAAAACTGAACTTTTGCAGATCAGATGAGTCCCGCTTTCAGCTGTACCAAGCTGACGGGAGGGTGCGGGCGTGTCGTCGACAGCATGAGGCCATGGCATCTACGTGCCAGGTCGGCTCTGTTCAAGGTGGTGGCTGTGTGGTGGATTGGGGAGAGGTTTCATGGGTCATATCATGTCCTTTGGTGCTTCTAGAAATATCCCTAATTGCTGAGCGCTACCAGCATTTACTGGCTGATCACCTACACGCCTTCATGGCCTTTGCTGACGGCAAATAGTGAACGGGCTGATCACATACGCGTTTTCATGACCTTCGCTGACGGCCAATGGTGAACGGGCTGATCACCTACACGCTTTCATGACGGCATGGTGTGTTTCAGCAAGGGCATGTGCCGCCCAAAAACAATAACACTCTGTTAGGTAAGTTTACCTAGTATTCCCGGCACTGAATCCACACTGCAATCTCAGGGATTGTTACAGGAGCACTCGTTTGAGTTTGGAACCATTAGGTGTTCCGTAAGGTCCCCCGGCTTTAAACCCTGTGGAAGCTCTCTGTGATCCCTTGTAGCGGAACATCAGATCATTGGATCCTGGACCGACGTATCCGGTGGAGTTGTGGACAATGCTGCAACAGGCATGGCTGGGAACATCAGATCCATGGATCCTGGACCGACGTCTTGGGCGGAGGTGTGGACAATGCTGCAACAGGCATGGCTGGGAACATCAGATCCATGGATCCTGGACCGACGTCTCGGGTGAAGTTGTGGGCAATGCTACAAGAGGCATGGCTGGGAACATCAGATCCATGGATTCTGCACCGATGTCACGGGTGGAGTTGTGGACAATGTTGCAACAGGTATGGCTGGGAACATCAGATCCATGGATCCTGGACCGACGTCTTGGGTGGAGTTGTGGACAATGCTGCAGAAGGTATGGCTGACATTATATCCGGAAACCTGGTGGTGTCGATTCTCTCTTCATGTACAGACAGTTATTCATGATAGCGGAGGAGCAATACGCTGTTAGGTAAGTATCTCTAATGTTTTACCTATTGCGTGCTTGTATGTCTGTATATACAGGGTGACCCATAAAGGTGTAACCAATTTCAAATAATCATAACAATTTAATATAAATGATTTCACTACACAACTTGTGTTAATTGATCATGAAGTTTTATCGACATTCGACATCTGCATCATTGTCACCCGAACAATATCTAAACTTTATTCATGTTCTAACCACGTTCGTTCGAGAACGTCCGTACTAACCTTCTGCAGTGCGTGTGGAATCCTTCTCTTTAGGTCAGCAATGCCTACAAGAGAGGTACTGTAGATATCACCCGTGATGAATTCCCTTAATAATTAGTCATAGGGTGTTAAGTCCGGCGAACGTGAAGGCCATTCAATGGGACCACCACGCCCAATCCATTGATTGGGAAATTAGGTATCCAGAGACCTCTTTACAATCAAAGACCAATGAGGTGGCGCCTCATCTTATTGGAAAATGTGCGGAGTTGCAAGTTCATCCAACTGGGGATTCACAAACTGCTCAATCATGTCATCAGCTCTCACGGTCGCTTCCTGAAATGAAAAAGATCCAATAACACGGTCGACCATTATTCCTCACCAGATATTCACTTTTGGGCTAGTATGTTAATGTTCCATTGTGCAATGCGGATGTTCAGTTCCCCAAATTCGCACATTCTGTTTGTTAAGCTTTCTGGAAACATAAAAAGTGCACTCATCCGAGAAACAGATTTCTCTCAGGAAAGATTTAGCCCTTGTAACGTTGTCCAACATATCTTCAGCAAACTGCTTGTGTTTCATATGATCATCTGGGGTTATGTGATGGATTATCTGCAGTTTATACGGGTGCATTTCTAATCTCTGACGTAACACTCTGTGCACTGACGACTTGTGATTGGCCAGCTGTCGAGCTGCTTGTCTGATTGGCTTTCGAGGGCTGCGAGTGAATGTTTGTCACACAATCTCCTCCCTTTCTCGAACCAGCGATAGTCGTCCAGGGCTTTTCTTTGTAAGAACGCTACCAGTTTCCTTGAATGACTTGTACCACTTTCTGATGCTATTACGTGTGGGAGGTTTGCTCCCATATTCTATTCTGAAATTGCGCTGAACGGGAGTTTCGGATCTGGTTTCAATAAACCACTCTAGAATCTGTGCTTTCGTCTTAGGATCCATTGGGTATGCTTCTAGAATAATTGAGGGTTTTTCTTACCACCTGCAACAAACAGAATGCTGATATTAGTTTTGTATCCAGAGTTATCATTTAAAATTGGTTACACCTTTTTGGGACACTCTGAATATCATGGCATGTAGATCACGTGACATCACGTCTGTGAAAGATTTTGTTTTCATGCCTCCGGGTTTCATAGTTACACTCCACTTATATAACCCCCGCCCCCACTTTATTTTACAGGCCACTCCCTCCTCCTGGTTTCGTTAGTATCGGATGTATCTCTCTTTGCATTTGGTGCTGGTAATTCATTGAGTATTTAGTTCGTAATTCAGTGCATCTACAAATGAAACACCCGCGAACTTAAGTTATTATGTGTGCCAAATATTGGTTTTGGCCAACGTGAGGGTTTCCCCCAGCAAATTGTTATTTAAGTTCAAAATCATACTTCCAGCAGCTTACGCAAAAGAAATTAAGAAAGGAAATCTGCATATGAAAGGCTACTTACAAGCTATCTGGCCCATAGTCATGTGTCACTACGCTCCCAAGCGCAGTTATAATCTCAGGCCCGCAGTTAGATGGAACTGCCGATGGGTCTATAGTGCTGAAGCACGACTGAACTTGACTCACAGGTGGGCCCATTTTTCCTAAGAATACAAATGATTTTGCTCAGTAAACAAGAAATAAAGTCATTAAACAAAGTAATTCAAGAACAAAATTAAATAAGAGAAAATTATTCATTGTATTCCATGAAAATATAATAGTGAATAAAGAGAGAGAAGGAGAGAGACTGTTACTTAGAACGGAATGAGCTGCCATGCACAATCAATTATCATGAGCTTCTAAATACTACATCTAATGGCAATACCTTTCAAAACTCATATACATGCAGAAGACCACGGACGTCCGAAATACCAGTCTAGGGCTGCATAGATTTCCTTCTCCCCGCCAGTGTTTTTTAAATTTGCTCGGCCTCAGTGGGATTAGCAGCAGTCACCATTGTGGTTATAACTAAATATAATACCCAAATCTCTCTCTCTCTCTCGAACGCTTTTGCGATCACAGTAACGTCTGTATTGTGGCGCAATCCCTTGACGTTGAAAGGAAATGCATTCAGATACGTCACAATATCACAGATTTTGCAAAATATTTCGCAACGGGCTTACTCACAAGTTAAAGTTGAAATCACTCATGGAAGATATGACAGTCGCATGGTACCTAATCCGGCGAGTAAGGCGGGTGAGGAAGGGCAGTCATGCTGTTGCGGCTGCAAAACTGGCGTGTGGCTAACACTCTGTCAGCACTCTGTGAGCTGCTGCATTGTAGCAGGAAATCGCCCCTGCGCCACATTTCAGGTCTTTTGCGGCGAATGTCTTCCTCAAGACGCCACAGAACATCGCAGTAAAAAACGGCGGTGACTGTCTGTCCCTGGGGGATGAATTCACGATGCACAATCCCACGAATGTCGAAGAACACGATAAGCATGCTTTTGGTTGCGCTCCGGACCTGTCGGGCCTTCTGCGGTCGTGGAGATCCCGGGCTCTTCCACTGCAACGACTGTTGTTTGGTCTCCGGGTCGTAAACGTAGACCGAAGTCTCGTCCACAGTGAAGACCCGCGACAAGAACGTTGGGTTAATTCACCACCTGCTGACGAAGATCTTGACCGAGATCGATACGGAGAGCCTTTTGTTCGGGGTTCAGAATCATCAGCATAAACCTTGCAGCAATGCTGTGCATGTTCAAAACCGACGTCAGAATTTGTTGCACTGTTGCGTATGACACATTGACGATGGTAGGAATGTCTTGAATGGTTCTCTGACGATCCTCATGCACCAGTTCTCGAATTGTATCCATATTTTCGGGGATTTTCCTCGTGGACGGTCGCCCTGACCTCTCGTCATCTTCCAGTACCATTCTGCCGCTTTTCCAGGGTGAGTTCCACTCAAAACACGTAGCCCGACGTGTTATAAGCCTGCCGCAACATTTCATGCGCTCCGTTCTAGATTTGCTGTTCACAGAACGACGACACTCGAAACAGTAACTCATGAAGGTCACTGCCCTCAACCGCTACTCGCGTATCCGCGTACTGCCATCTTTTGGCGCGCTACGTACTTTTTTGATCGCACTACGTATATGGGTTCAGCTGTAACATCTGTGTAAGAACTCGGCCCTATGCAGTTGAAACAAGTGAACCTTTGCATCACTTTCCCCCTAGCTTTGTCATTTGAAGTGATCATTTAGGCAAACGATTAACACTAATCAATGCTTTTGGACTTATTAGCAGCTAAAAGGCTATGACAATGACGAAGAACCTAAGAAATGAGAGAGGTGCTAGAGTTACTAGTCTCTGTGCACTAGGCAGAGACAAGTAACTCAAGCACCGTGTCAGAGGCACTTGCCTTTCTCAATCATGTTTTGGGTCATGGTGCAGAGATAAAGGACTAGAACAGAATATTATTAATTGGTGACATGTTTATGATCGGTAGTGTTGAGATGAGAGGGGCAAAGGAATTGTTTTTACGTAGCTTTCTTAAAACCCGGCCGCTATGTGAACATTTATGTTTGGGGAGCGCAAAAAATTTTGGACATTGTTTGGTTCAGGTACATCGACCGTTTAAAGGGTTAAGGGACCATTATTTCTTGAGGTCAATAGCAGACTATAGTGGATAGAAAAGACAAAGTACCGTGCATTAATACCTCACTATTTAAATTTTAGTTTTCTCTTTTTATGACACCACGAGATGGCGCTCCTGCGAGTTTCGACGTTATGACCACGAGATGCCGGTTCTGTGAGTTTCCACGTTTTGATTACGAAACATTAGCATGCTTTTTTCTATGGCGTATAACGTAACCCTTTTTCCCGTGCGCGATTGGTGTCACGCTATGTCTAAAGCAATGACTAAGGAAATGTTAAACTAAATGAGAATACGATGCAATAGTTCCTAATTAAGATTTTACGGTCAGACGAAACATATACAAAAGCCAGACTTACGATAACCTTTTATATGTCCAGCACGAATGATGTCATTCACGATATAGCACTGCTATTATTACAATTCACGTATCTTTTAACAGCGATCGAACATCTCCACACACACACACGTATACACTTAGCAACTGCTGTATCGTCCTTTTTATTTATCGTTCTTATCACCATCATACGTCACTCTCTCGGACCTCAGGAGTGTTGCCAACTTCATTCTTGTGAGAG
Source organism: Macrothele yani (assembly GCA_039090855.1). NCBI lineage: Eukaryota > Metazoa > Arthropoda > Arachnida > Araneae > Macrothelidae > Macrothele > Macrothele yani. The sequence continues at coordinate 97,263,899 of CM076991.1, forward strand.
AGAAGATATCACGTTAAGTTTGGGAAGTGTAAAAGTGACCAAACTCAAATTTACATAGTAAAAGGAAATAAAAATGAAATTTATTTTAGAATATACGTCACAGGCGTTTTTGGTAGATAGCATTTGAGAAATTGATGTAAGGTCGGTCATCAAACGTAGGAGTAAGAAGTGTGCTATGTTGAGAACGTGTGTCGTACGTGGACGCAACAATGGTTACAGGTCTTGTAAACAAAAGGTAATTCTTTTTTTCATGCCGAAAGATGAGACAAGGCGAAAGGAATAGTCAAGGAAACTCCTCGTTCTGACAAACAGGTGGAACAGAAGTGCTACACCATTTTGATGGTCTTATGGAAAGAAATTTTAAAAAGCTTATAAATGGTGAAACCACATTTAAGGCCAGAGCTCGGGTAGCACTAGAGATGTTTCCTGGGACGCTCTTCAACGATCGGCCGTTCTAAAGTTCATATAACATTTCATGGAAAACTCACGCAAATTCAAGTGTTTATCCAGGCACATAATTATGGAGAAAATTCGCGTCCAGTAATGTATCAGCCTTGTGTTGCTTAGATTCAACGCTAGATTACGCATTTCTCGATGAAAGTCAACGAAGCTTCCCCAAAACACCTTATTTGGAAGAATATTCACTTATAGCTATTCATACATGACATTAATCAATTTTACTATAACTTCAAGGTAAAAAAAAAAAATTATTTGGTGAAATTTTAGTGAAATTTCTATACTGCAAGGAACAAGAAGCACCCATATCTGTGAGCATAGTTCACAGCAATAGCACCGAGGCTGTCTTGAGCGCCCTCTCAGTACTGGCTAGAAGAGGTAAGGTGCCGTACGTTATCTCTTTTAGCCACTATAGCCAGAACACACACACACACACACACACACACACACACACACACACACACAGACAGACAGACAGACAGACAGACAGACAGACAGACAGACAGACAGACAGACACACACACACACACACACACACACACACACACACACAGACACACACACACAGACGGACGGACGGACGGACGCGCGACGTAATCGCGTCATTAGTATGGGAAATTTCGCCTTACCCACTCTGTTCCCTTGTCACTTAAACTACCGACAAACACCTTTCCCCCGACTTAAGCAACAATTTTCAGTAGACGCCCTTCAGAAGAGCTTTAGAAAAAGAACTCAACCGATTCTTCTCCTCAAAACAATCAGCCTTTTCCCAAAAAGGTGTTAACGACCAGGTTTCTCGTTGGTAGAAAGTGGTAGATTGCGGTGGAGACTATCCTAATGAGTGAACATTTTATGAAATACACTGGCGTGCAAACATTAAGTACGAGACGGTTTTTTGAATGTAACGTCGTGCAGAAGGGCTCCACATCGACTCAAATCATACCATAAGATCCCCAAGATGTAAGAATATGGGACAAGTGAGCAAAACCGTCCATACAAGGAATCCAAAGGATACAAAGGCACTTTATTGAAAAGGTAGCTTCGAGCACAACTGGACAGAAGACAGAAACATCCATGTGACAGGCGGCTGCCAAGAAAAATCCAGTCTTTAGTAGGGGATATGATCACTCCTGACTGCGTTGCAGGATTTACAACGTCTGTCCATGCTGAGGACGAGGTTGTCAAGGAGCTGTTGAGGCATCGGGACCCATTCCTCTTGTAGCGCCAATCGCAGCTGCGGAATCGTTGCTGGCGGCTGGTGACGTACTGCCAAGCGTCTCCCACGAAGGTCCCACACGTGTTCGATTGGATTTAGGTCCGGGGACCTTGCGGGCCAATCCATGCGTTGAATATCTTCACTCTTCAACAGCTCTGCGACAGCCAGTGTACGATGAGGTATAGCGTTATCGTCCATGAAGAGGAACTCAGGACCCACAGCACCTCTAAACAGATGCACGTGAGGCAGGAGAACCTAGGTACAATAGCGGACACTAGTGACTGAACCTCCTTGGAAGATGTGGAGGTCAGTACGGCTACCAAGTATGATACCGCCCCAAACGAGAACTCCGCCACCTCCAAAACGGTCCCTTTCGATGATGTTGGAAGTGTGATTGCGTGTTCCCTGTTCTCTCCAGATGTGTATACGTCAAGAATCGCTCGTCAGACTATATCGGCTCTCATCCGTAAAGAGAACTCGACCCCATTGCTGATGCGTCCAGTTCTTGTGTTCCTGGCACCACAGAAACCGCCGTCTCCGATAAGCAGGCCTTAATTGCACACACCGTACTGGTCGTCGTGCAAATAGACCACCTTTGTGCAGTCTCCTGGCTACGATAAAACGCGATAACGGACGTCCAGTTGTCTGTTGCATGTGCCTTGGGATTTCTCCCGGTGTCTGCCGTCTGTTTCTTCCCGCCTGTAGGACAATATACCGGTCGTCCGCCACGGTGGTTGCTCGTGGACGACCATTGCTAAACTCTCGGGCAGCTGTTCCTGTCGTTTGAAATGCTCTCCAGGCTCGTGAAACGATGCTGTGAGCTATCCCGAACTCCTCGGCCACACTAGTCACACTTCGACCTTCTTCCAACTTCCCAATGACGTGACCTCGGGTAAAGTCATCCAGATGTCGTCTACTGGATTGCCTGTTGGCCATATCACACGGTGGCAGCAACTCGTCGTCGTTCAAACCGATGTACACCGTGCAATAGCTTTCACCGAATTGCTGAGCGTACACCGCCCTTGTGCTTTATACCCTTCCGACCCCCCTCCCCATTTTTCATGCTGCATATATGCGCATGCCTTACCGTACCGGACCCTAGTCTATCTCTTGAGTGGTCTTTCGGTCCGTTCTGGTTACTCGTTCCACTGTTATGCTAATTTTCCCTCTTCGTCCTTAATTTTTGCACACAAGTGTAGATTGTTCCTTATGATTTATTACACCTAAAAAGAAGACAGCATTTTCACGATACCTGATTGCTGTAACAAAGGCAAAGGAACCGGAAACTAATTCGTTATCGAGGACATGCGTCGAAGCACATTAACTTAAAGCAATATTATCCAAGAGTTTGAGCCTATCAGACATTAATGTTTTTCACAATAATGTGTTATAACGAAGTAAATTTCTCCGTCATTTTTGGTTTACGCCGGGAATCGAACCCGAGTCCGCTTATTCCGGAACAAGTCGCTCTACCAACTGAGCTACGCAGTCGGTCATTCTGACTCCTATTTGCCTTTATGTCGTGTGCATCCTGCTAGCAGGTACGTCACATCCCCCCCCTACGAAAGCGGGTCGGGGGCATGGCCCACGGGTCAGCCGTGACCATGAATCGTTGCAGGCAGCCATCCACTGTAGAACGTTCACTTGAGAACTCCCAGTCAATCTGGTGTGTTTAATGCAACGTCACACACATTTATTTTTCGAAGCGCTGGAGAAGGGATTCTCTGATTTTTCCTATCTCGCGGTGTGGAAATAACATTACACCATTGCGAGATTTTGAATGGTCGGGTCATCCGGATAGTTCGGGCGCCATTCTAACGAAGTAAATTTCTCCGTCATTTTTGGTCTACGCCGGGAATCGAACCCGAGTCCGCTTATTCCGGATCAAGTCGCTCTACCAACTGAGCTACGCAGACGTTCATTCTGACTTCTATCTGCCTTTATGTCGTGTGCGTCTTACTGGCAGGTACGTCACAGTGTACTTCATGTGCATTCAAAATTACCTCTTCTAGCCAAATATCCAAGAAATGCGCGGAAATAAATAAATTTCTCGAAGTTAGGGATATATATTTAACCGGCAGTTATTTTATATTTAACACAAAGGTCTAATCTTAAAGTTTTAACTGCGCTTCGTTCTAGAATAATAATAACCAAAAAGGCTCATTATTCCAGAACATTATCCAAAGAATATCTAGCATTTTTGATGTTCATTGCAATATTATGTAGTATAATTCTGGAATTTGATACTTGAAGTAAAATTGTTGCTGTGCTTATTTTCCCAGCATAGCTCGAACAATTTCCAGAACATGAAAAGAAAAGAATGAATAAATAAATAGAATGCACACTGTGTTAACACAAACATACAGTGGTGGCGAAAATTGTGAGAACTTTTTGAAAAATTAATGTTTTACAACTTTGCAGGCTTATGGGAAATGCTATGTTTCACTAAATGCAGATGTCTATATATCAATCGAACGAGAATTTGATGTTGAAGTCAATACAGAAAACATAATTCAAATATCTGCAGTACAAACAAAATGATGCTTACTTTAGTATAAAAAGCAAACACAGGTGTGATTCAGTTAAGAAGCGAAATGTGAGTGCAAACCCTACTGGCCAATCACAGTCCTTCTTCTTGGGACCAATCAAATGGCAGTAGCTGCGATACATCGTGTGTCAAGTTGGGAAAAATAAGTTTTGAAATTTTTTCTGTAGAAAAAATTTTGTTATCTGTGTAAGTGAAGAACAACTGTAGATTGTGTACAAACTTTTTTTTTTTGAATTTTTTTAAGTGTAGGTAATAAATAGAGGAATGCCGTCAAAGGAAAGAGTTGGTTGGACGCCCACAAAGATAAGTTGGATCGTTGTATTACGCGAATCGGATCTTTCCTATGCTTAAATTTCAAGGCAAGTAGCGGGACAGTGAGGAGATCTGGAGTACGAAAGTTGTGTTACACGGCACTAGCAGTGTTCCTGCCTAGTCTGCCGGTAACGGTGCTTGAGACCTGAAGTACAATTTAGTTGGCCACGGCACCAGGTGAGAATCTCAGGTGCACTGCTGCACTCAAAGATTCACACCAGAACATAAAAAATGAAAAGTTGAAGAATGACCCGAAGCATAAGGCTTGGGTGAATCCACCTTGTGAACAAAATAACAACAACAAATAAACAATAAAATAATCTAAAAAAAATGATACTTTGGGATCAGAGTTGTGATGAGGTTCACCCGCAATCACCAATTCGTGACTGAGTGTAGTGGTCCGGATCTTACTCCGGTACATTCAATCCCCAACCAGCCAGTACAACACTCACTTTCGCAAATAACACATGATTCTCAAATACACAACACAACATTTAATAACGTTCTGCGAGATTTAAACAGATCCGGCGCTCTCTAGGCGCATAGACAATTGCCCCTCATATGTGGGCAGCATACGGTGTCACACTTTACTGTCGGATAACGCAGCCGACTGAGTCTCCACCGGACTATCTGAACAAGAGATACTACTCGTTTACACACTAAATGGAGCTGCAGGTGATATTCATATACAATTGCTTAGAGAATAAAAAAAAATTATATGCAAACGATCACATTAAAAATACTCGCGACACAAAATACACAAGCACGTTAATTTGCGGTATAAGATTATAGGTGCGAAATACTGCCAAAGTTAATTAACTAAATCTAATAAGCATGCACATGCAGAACCCTGCCCCGCTGACGTTGGTCCTGAACCAAAGTTAAAAGAAACTGTCCCGCCCAGCGGAATTTGTGGCCACACCCTCTCCCTTATTCATGTAAAAAAAGTAATCAGGAAATGGGCCCTGTAAGAAATTGAAATCTGTATGTGCAGGTATTTCCTCTGAGGTTCAGTCACTCAGCATTACTGCATCTATGTCCATGCAGCTTTGGGTGTCAGGATGGCACAAGTTCGCAGATGTGCGAAGAAAGAAAAGGAAATATTCATCTACTTACAGTAACGTGACTTTGCTGTGCAAATCCGTTGTGCATCACATAATATCACACGACAAAAAAACACGCACACAGACACTTGCACCATGTGGCAGCACCGATGATTCAACACTTCACTTTGACGCTTGATGTAAATGAAGCACACAATTAAAAATGGTAATATCACGCCGCACTTTGTTGCAATGATTAGAGTGCACACTGATCTATTCTCGTGACGATTTGAAGGTGGCCGTTAAGCAAAATAGGCCCTCTCACATCTGATGTTGCGGTTTCCAAGATTAATTTTCTCGGCCGAGCGAAATCAGACGTGCTTTACCTTAAGCGTATATCGGCAACTCAACATTTCACCTGTATATTTGTTAGGTATCGAAGCCACCGCTCTTACGCTCATATTTTTCTTTCGACATGTTTTTATCCGTCGCACTTACACGTAGTGGCTTCGCTGCTTACGCGACCACACACACGCACACATGGGGCCTCGCTTCACCCCGTAAGACAAGCGCATCTCTTCACTTCCTCCACAGTAGGGGATGAATGGGGTGACGATTCCACACTGCAGTGGTTGGCATCCGAACCGACTTTTGCTTGGCTTCGCTTCTCATTGGAATGACCACTGTCCACTCGCAGACTTCTTAATTCCCCTGTAACTTGGCTTTCATTAGGCCAAACAGTCGCTGAGTTCCATTACGCTCCAGCCTAGAAATTTCTGCTTTATCCTGCGGATTTAGGCATTCTGCTGTCTTTATGGCAAACTGGCATCTCCAGCTGCCTCGAGTTGTCTCCATTTCTTACCAAATGCGGGGAGGTTTGCTGCTTCATTTTTCCCAATTCATTTTTTTGCAGATCCAAGGCATCCAGCCTTTCACATCGGAGAGCGCACAGACAACTGAACTTTCTTCCTTATGTTCATGCCAAGTGCGAACTCTTATTTTTCTGCGGACCACACAGAGAGCAATTGTTCTCGAAAATGCCCCAAACAATCGACGAATTTACGATTATTCGCTAAACCTTTCGTCCCCTATCTTCATTCATTCCTACTCAAGTGGCTCATTCGATACATATTCCTCTTTCCCTTTCCGTGTTGCATAGGCTGCCCGTCAGCTGCGCCCTGATATTTATGACCTAACAGAGCTATTCTGAGACCACCCAGCCCGAGAGAGAATTCTTCGCCTCTTTTCTTTTCCAAACCCCCAGATAAAACTTTATCTGCTGTTTACACTTTTAAACTCCAATCAAGCCTCGAACAATTAATACTTAATTAATTTCACACATCAACCACGCCCATTAATTACTAAATTAATGGCGGGGGTGGGTCGTAACATCGGCCCCTCCTCAAGAAATCTAGAAGTCCTCTTCTGGGCCTATCGCTTTGCTCTTATCAATTTCCAGAGCAACCATTGAGTGCTACCTTTTCCCACAGGTAGAAATAATTCAAAATGGCAAAAATATTGCGTTTTTTGCCTTCAAGAGCATTGGAGCGACTTCCCAATTATCCCGCAATTTTGTTAATTAATTTTTGAGAACATCCGAAAGAAAAAAAACAACGTAAATGAGAAATAAGTAAAAAAACTGAACTGTAAAAGAACATGTGATCCTGCCGAACTGTGATTCCTAGCTGCCTCATACCATACGCGACATGGCGGACAAATTTTAGAGTTTTCTTCAGGTTTTAGGATGGGGGGGTGTCCACTGTAACATTCCATCCCCCCATGAAAGAAAAAAAAGGGATGACTGGATGAAGTTTATTCATCCAATCACTCTATTTTTTTAACTGTAAACACTCAACCCTTTCCCACCGTCGCAAGGCACCTAATTCCGGATTTAAGTGCCCGGAGTGGAAGGAAAGTTTAAGGATTTCATCACACGTTCATTGCTACCCGTCGAGATAGGCGGAAAAAAAATTTAAATATGAGGCATAGCTTCGAGAATCCACGAGTTCCACAGATCTCTCACGTTCGATGCTCCTACGCCCGCTTTTATCTACGCTCGATGCCAAATTCTTGCGTTCCACTGTCTTCGAGTTCCTTCTCAACATCATAGATAATCGTAGTGTCACCGTCTTCCTGGGGATCCACTATAAACTCGACTGCTCCCCATAAACCATAGGTGCGGCTAAAGCTGTTTGTCTCAGCTGTGATGTACCCGCTGTACTTGTAACAGGTGTACTCTCTTCCGGTACAATTGCAGCCTCAGTGCTCACATGTTCTCCGTCAGAGTGACCATCAGAAACATCTGAAACCACGTGCCTCGCAGTTGACAATTTCTTCGTGTTAGCCATTTTGTTTTTCTTACCCACTAAAATTATGGCAGTTCTTAGAAAACAGCTTAAGGCTTACTTAATGCTAAATTATACAAAATTCGCACCGAACAAAACTAAATAAAAATAGTAATGGCAGTCAATTCGCACTTATTTTACGAACATGAGTGTTGTTCCGCTAGCTGCAAATATATAGGTATCGATCCTGGGACAACGGCATCATTAATGTTACACGGCACTAGCAGTGTTCCTGCCTAGTCTGCCGGTAACGGTGCTTGAGACCTGAAGTACAATTTAGTTGGCCACGGCACCAGGTGAGAATCTCAGGTGCACTGCTGCACTCAAAGATTCACACCAGAACATAAAAAATGAAAAGTTGAAGAATGACCCGAAGCATAAGGCTTGGGTGAATCCACCTTGTGAACAAAATAACAACAACAAATAAACAATAAAATAATCTAAAAAAAATGATACTTTGGGATCAGAGTTGTGATGAGGTTCACCCGCAATCACCAATTCGTGACTGAGTGTAGTGGTCCGGATCTTACTCCGGTACATTCAATCCCCAACCAGCCAGTACAACACTCACTTTCGCAAATAACACATGATTCTCAAATACACAACACAACATTTAATAACGTTCTGCGAGATTTAAACAGATCCGGCGCTCTCTAGGCGCATAGACAATTGCCCCTCATATGTGGGCAGCATACGGTGTCACACTTTACTGTCGGATAACGCAGCCGACTGAGTCTCCACCGGACTATCTGAACAAGAGATACTACTCGTTTACACACTAAATGGAGCTGCAGGTGATATTCATATACAATTGCTTAGAGATTAAAAAAAAATTATATGCAAACGATCACATTAAAAATACTCGCGACACAAAATACACAAGCACGTTAATTTGCGGTATAAGATTATAGGTGCGAAATACTGCCAAAGTTAATTAACTAAATCTAATAAGCATGCACATGCAGAACCCTGCCCCGCTGACGTTGGTCCTGAACCAAAGTTAAAAGAAACTGTCCCGCCCAGCGGAATTTGTGGCCACACCCTCTCCCTTATTCATGTAAAAAAAGTAATCAGGAAATGGGCCCTGTAAGAAATTGAAATCTGTATGTGCAGGTATTTCCTCTGAGGTTCAGTCACTCAGCATTACTGCATCTATGTCCATGCAGCTTTGGGTGTCGGGATGGCACAAGTTCGCAGATGTGCGAAGAAAGAAAAAGGAAATATTCATCTACTTACAGTAACGTGACTTTGCTGTGCAAATCCGTTGTGCATCACATAATATCACACGACAAAAAAACACACAGACACTTGCACCATGTGGCAGCACCGATGATTCAACACTTCACTTTGACGCTTGATGTAAATGAAGCACACAATTAAAAATGGTAATATCACGCCGCACTTTGTTGCAATGATTAGAGTACACTGATCTATTCTCGTGACGATTTGAAGGTGGCCGTTAAGCAAAATAGGCCCTCTCACATCTGATGTTGCGGTTTCCAAGATTAATTTTCTCGGCCGAGCGAAATCAGACGTGCTTTTACCTTAAGCGTATATCGGCAACTCAACATTTCACCTGTATATTTGTTAGGTATCGAAGCCACCGCTCTTACGCTCATATTTTTCTTTCGACATGTTTTTATCCCGTCGCACTTACACGTAGTGGCTTCGCTGCTTACGCGACCACACACACGCACACATGGGGCCTCGCTTCACCCCGTAAGACAAGCGCATCTCTTCACTTCCTCCACAGTAGGGGATGAATGGGGGTGACGATTCCACACTGCAGTGGTTGGCATCCGAACCCGACTTTTGCTTGGCTTCGCTTCTCATTGGAATGACCACTGTCCACTCGCAGACTTCTTAATTCCCCTGTAACTTGGCTTTCATTAGGCCAAACAGTCGCTGAGTTCCATTACGCTCCAGCCTAGAAATTTCTGCTTTATCCTGCGGATTTAGGCATTCTGCTGTCTTTATGGCAAACTGGCATCTCCAGCTGCCTCGAGTTGTCTCCATTTCTTACCAAATGCGGGGAGGTTTGCTGCTTCATTTTTCCCAATTCATTTTTTTGCAGATCCAAGGCATCCAGCCTTTCACATCGGAGAGCGCACAGACAACTGAACTTTCTTCCTTATGTTCATGCCAAGTGCGAATTCTTATTTTTCTGCACGGACCACACAGAGAGCAATTGTTCTCGAAAATGCCCCAAACAATCGACGAATTTACGATTATTCGCTAAACCTTTCGTCCCATATCTTCATTCATTCCTACTCAAGTGGCTCATTCGATACGTATTCCTCTTTCCCTTTCCGTGTTGCATAGGCTGCCCGTCAGCTGCGCCCTGATATTTATGACCTAACAGAGCTATTCTGAGACCACCCAGCCCGAGAGAGAATTCTTCGCCTCTTTTCTTTCCAAACCCCCAGATAAAACTTTATCTGCTGTTTACACTTTTAAACTCCAATCAAGCCTCGAACAATTAATACTTAATTAATTTCACACATCAACCACGCCCATTAATTACTAAATTAATGGCGGGGGTGAGTCAGTAACATCGGCCCCTCCTCAAGAAATCTAGAAGTCCTCTTCTGGGCCTATCGCTTTGCTCTTATCAATTTCCAGAGCAACCATTGAGTGCTACCTTTTCCCACAGGTAGAAATAATTCAAAATGGCAAAAATATTGCGTTTTTTGCCTTCAAGAGCATTGGAGCGACTTCCCAATTATCCCGCAATTTTGTTAATTAATTTTTGAGAACATCCGAAAGAAAAAAAACAACGTAAATGAGAAATAAGTAAAAAACTGAACTGTAAAAGAACATGTGATCCTGCCGAACTGTGATTCCTAGCTGCCTCATACCATACGCGACATGGCGGACAAATTTTAGAGTTTTCTTCAGGTTTTAGGATGGGGGGGGGGGGGGTGTCCACTGTAACAGTTGTGTTTACGTTATCAGGAAAAAAGTCGCTAAAAATCGAAGCAGGAAAATGCCGAAAAAAGCACACAGAATCTGTTGGTGACAGAAGAATAAAAAGGCTATGTTTTTAAAACAGAAGAATTTCATCTGAGGTCATTAGAGGAGAATTGGGTGCAACTGGTATTAATCTCAGTTTAGGAACGATAAGGAGAAGACCATCAGATATGGGACTAATTTGACAAAAAAAAACACGTTGAATGGACAGAAGATCAGTGGAAACAAGTTATTTGCAGTGACGAAAGAAAGATATTTTTATTTTGGTAGTTATGGGCGAAAATATGTGAGACCACGACGTAATAGTAAAGACAGAGCGTTAAACACTTGATAGCTCAATGCGACGTCAATGTGCTGCTGTTTTAAACAATAAAGGCTTTCCTACTAAATACTGAAGGTATATTGATATCATTTTATCGGATTGTAGTGTAGATTTATCATGATTGCAGTATTCACAGCTTAACGTTTTTCACTGCAAATATTTGAATTCTGTTTTTGCACTGAATTCAGCATTAAATTCTATTTCAATTGATACATAAACATTTGCATTTAGTCAGACGTAACATTTTATATAAGCCTGCAAATTCGCAAAACAAATTTTTCAAAAAATGCCCACAATTTTTGCCGCCAGTATACTTCTTTCAGCAAAACGTTTATTTGTTTCAATAAAATAACTCCACATTGGATACTAAATGAGAACTACGGATTTTTAACCTGGAATATCAATCAAATAATTACTAATCAAACTTACCTTGTAAACCAACAGGCGCATCCGAGAGGGGTATGTCTATAAAGGAGTGAGTGTAATCTTTGAAGAGGTCAATTATTACTAACCGTGAGCGGAAAGGGCACTTTCGGAATACCAGTCCAAGGCACAGCTTGTAAATATCTTTCCTATAAACGAAACCAAATTATTTTTAAAGCCTTCTTGAAAACAAATTCTAACTAATTCATAAAAGCCAGACACGTGTATTTATTTTAGAGAGTTTTGTCTTCATTTTTAGAGATAACCACACTTGCAAATAAATTTACTGCACAATATTTTTGAAACATGACCTGGGATAAACGAAACTACTAGATAAAAAAATTCAGAAATTTTTAATATATCTCCATCATCATCAATCATTCTTATTCCACTTCTGGAAGCTCTGGCTTCGGATTATTCGTACAGATGAGCACAGGGTAGAATACAGAAAGAGGCAGGGATGCCATGTTTGTCTTACAGGACTAATTCTCTTAGACCCAGTATTCCTCAGTTAGGGACGCCTTTACTGTTGCTCTAGGTGGTCATTACGTCATTCATCCCTCAAAGAAAACACACTTGAATGGAGTTCCCTATGGCATAGGTGGCGAATGATTTTGAGAGTGCGTTCCCAAATTGCAGATAAATTTCTGAAAAAAACTTCTTTCTCTTATCCATGGTAATTTTGAACAGCAGTATCATTTATTATCTACTGTTCACTCACAAACAATAAAAGAAAAGTACAAGCACAGAGAAAACAAAATGCCACTCGTTTACTTCCATTGTTACCAAAATAAGGATGTGTAAACTGGGTCTGCGAGGGTTTCAAAACTCGTTGTACAGCGTCACGTGTTTTCGCAACCGCAAAGGATAAAATAGCAGTATTCCTCACTTTGTTCCGCAGACTGACGTAATGTGGGGTGATACCGTGGTAGTTCAACTCTACGTTCTTCACTTGTCCTCTAATGACTCTTCTAGGTACTACCGGAAAGAATACTTTCACGCTCCTTTTTTAAAGAATCGAGCGAACTGTAATCATCTCACTGACAGACTCGAGGCCCTCGTTCGGAGCACTTCCTTCAGAATACACATTAAAATGAAACAAATCCTCATATTGTAATTACTAACCGCGACATTCACAACTCTAGAATATGCCTTTGTAACAGTGGCTTCAGAAACCAGTAATGATTATCGATTTATATCATCATCATCATCATCATCATCATTGTCAACCATTATCAATCCACTGCTGGACGAAGGTCTCCCCAAGTTTCCTCCACAACAGTCTGTCTTGTGCCAGTCTCCTTCATGTCACTCCCGCATACTTTCGAATTTTATCCACCCATCTCCCATGTGGTCTTCTTCTGGGTCTTTTCCTGTCCCTTGGAATCCAATCTAAAATTTCGGCTGTCCATCGATGGTCTGTCCTTCTGGCAGTATGTCCAGCCCATTGCCATTTCAGGGAATTAACTCTGATCATGATGTCTTCCACTCTTGTCATTTTTCGGATCCACGAGTTCCTCTTCTTATGTTTCCTGGTTACACCAATCATTCACCTCTCTATGCTTCTTTGAGTTGTCTGCAGCCTTTGTATGTCTCTTTTAGTTAAGGTCCACGTCTCTGCACCATACGTAAGCACTGGAAGGATGCATTGATCAAACACTTTTCTTTTAAGACATAATGGCATATTGCTCTTGAAAATAATGCTGTTTCTTCCAAAAGCTCTCCAGGCAAGTTTTGTACGCGGATTAATTTCTTCACCAATGTGACCCTCACTTGATATCTGCTGTCCAAGATAAACGTACGTGTCTGTTATCTCCAGCTTTTCTCCATCAATCGATAAATCTTCATTTCTTGTAAAAGCATTGAACATCACTTTTGTCTTCTGAAAGTTCATTTTTAACCCCACTTCTTTACTCTTGTCAGCAATTTCCTGGATCATACTCTGCAGCTCTGATGGGGTAGTTGCACAAATGACTACATCATCAGCAAAACGAAGGTGGGTTAGATAATCTCCATTAATCTTTATTCCTTTGTTTTCCCAGTTCAGTGATTGAAAGACATTTTCCAATGTGGCATTAAAGAGCTTCGGAGATATGGTGTAACCTTGTCTCACTCCCTTTCCAATTTTATGTGTGTTGTGTTTTCAAACAGCCGAATCTTTGCACTTGCATTTTCATATATGTTATTAATAATATTAATGTATGCATCTTCAATACCACAGGATTTCAGAGCTCTTGTAACTGTTGATGGTTTCACCGAATCAAAGGTATTTTCGTAATCGATAAAAGCCATGCACAATGGAAGTTCATATTCCCTCGCTCTTTCAATTAGTTCTCTCAGTACGTGGATATGATCTATTGTGCTGTAGCCACTCCTGAATCCAGCTTGTTCTCTCGGTTGAGCCATGTCCAGTGTTACCTTCAAGCGGTGTGAAAGAACTTTAGTGAAGATTTTATAAACCACTGATTAGAGGCTGATAGGTCTGTAGTTCCTGATATCCTCAATGTCACCTTTGTTATGTAGCAGGATCATTGTAGCGTTGTTCCAATCCTCAGGAATTTTCCCTTCATTAAGGCATCGAGTGAAAATTTGGGCGAGTACTGTTTTGATTTCTCCACTTGCTTCTTGTATGATGTCTGCAGTAATTCCATCTTCTCCTGGAGCTTTTCCCCACTTCATATTCTTGATTGCATGTGCAACTTCTGCTGGGAGGACTGGAAGAACTCTGGTACTGGTACCTTTCATTATGTCTGGAGTAAATGTATCATCCCTTTCATATAATTTGGAGTAGCAATCTTTCTGTCTTGTCAAAATTTCGCCTATATTTCGTGTTACAGAACCATCTTCTGTTCTCAGTGCCATAATGTGTTTTCTTCCCTTACTGAGATGTCCCTTTGCTGTCTTTAGGCTTTGGTTGTTTTCAATTGCTTTCCTAACTAGTTCACAATTCAATTTCCTTACGTCTTCAGTGATACTTTTTCGTACTGTCTTGCATAGCTCTATATATTCCACTTTGGACGTCACATCTTCTTTAGTTGTCCTCATCTCTCTTCTTTTTTGTATCAACATTTTGGTTTTACCTGATAATTTGTTCACATGCAACTTGGTAGCAGTACTGACCTCCACGACTCCCAAGGAGGTTCAGTCACTGGTGTCTGCTATTGTACCAAGGTTCTCCTGCCTCACGTGCGTCTGTTTAGAGGTACTGTGGGTCCTCAGTTCCTCTTCATGGACGACAGCGCTACACCTCATCGTACAGTGGCTGTCGCAGAGCTGTTGAAGAGTGAATATATTCAACGCATGGATTGGCCCGCAAGGTTTCCGGACCTAAATTCAATCGAACACGTGAGGGACCTTCTCGGGAGACGCTTGGCAGCATGTCACCCGCCGCCAGCAACGATTCCGCAGCTGCGATTGGCGCTACAAGACGAATGGGCCCCGATGCCTCAACTCCTCCTTGACAACCTCGTCCTCAGCATGGAAAGACGTTGTAAATCCTGCAACGCAGTCAGGGGTGATCATATCCCTACTAAAGACTGGATTTTTCTTGGCAGCCGCCTGTCACATTGACGTTTCTGTCTTCTGTCCAGTTGTGCTCGAAGCTATGTTTTCAATAAAGTGCCTTTGTATCATTTTGGATTCCTTATTTGAACGGGTTTGCTCCCTTGTCCCATATTCTTACATCTTGGGAATCTTATGGTATGATTTGAGTCGATGTGGAACACTTCTGCACGACGTTACATTCGAAGAACCATCTCGTCCTTAATTTTTGCACGCCAGTGCATATCACCCAACAATGTTTCCTTTCTTAAAGTCAGTTTCCTCCCGCCGCGACATTTTCACTCAACCTCAGAGTGCAATATGATCGCGCTCAGCTGCAGGCTTGTTTTTATACCGTTTGCAGCTGTACCGCGCCTCTTAACAATGCAGCGGATCCGTTCATTTGCTTTTGAATGGGTGAACGGGGGCATTTTTCAATATAGTGTGTATTGAGGCAGAATTTAGGAATTTTGGAAAATCCGAAGGTAATGGAAAAATTTGAAGGTAAAGCCAAATCCACCCTCGACCTTGGTCCAGAATCCATGAATCTGATAATTCCGCTTCATGGCATTTCAGAGAACTTCCACAGGGTTTGGCACCCGCAGACCTTGGAGGCCACTGGATCGTTTCAAACTCATAATAATTCATGAAACTGATATCCCAAACTCATAATAATCCATTTATCTGATGTCCCAAACTCATAATAATCCATGAATCTTGATGAATCTCAATTCCAAAGTCATGATAATCCATGAATCTGATGTTCCGCTGCATGGCATTCCAAAGAACGTCCACAGGGTTTGGCACCCGTAGACCTTGGGAGCCACTGGATCGTTCCAAACTCATAATAATCAATGAATCTGATGTCCCAAACTCATAATAATCCATGAGTCTGATGTCCCAAACTCATAATAATATATGAATCTTGTTGAATCTCAATTTGAATTATTCTCAATTCCAAACTCATAATAATCCATGAATCTGATGTTACGCTGTATGGCATTCCAAAGAACCTCCACAGGGTTTGGCACCCGTAGACCTTGGGAACCACTGGATCCCTCCAAACTCATAATAATACGTGAATCTGATGTCCCAAACTCATAATAATATATGAATCTTGTTGAATCTCAATTTGAATTATTCTCAATTCCAAACTCATAATAATCAATGAATCTGATGTTCCACTGCATGGCATTCCAAAGAACTTCCACAGGGTTGGCACCCGTAGAACTTGGGTGCCACCGGATCGTTCCAAACTCATAATAATCCATGGATATGATGTTCCAAACTCATAATAGTCCATGAATCGTGATGAATCTTAATTCCAAACTCATTATAATACATTAATCTGATGTTCTGCTGCATGACATTCCAAAGAACTTCCACAGGGTTTGGCACCCGTAGACCTTGGGAGCCACTGGATCGTTCCGAACTCAGATGAGTGGGTGCATTTTTCAATTGCGCAACAAACGTGAATATAATCTTGAAAACCTGAAACTGAAATGTTTTTAAAAATCTGTTTTAGTAGCTAAAGTGCTGGATTTCTTACAAGATGCGTAAAATACATATAGTAGTTTCTTTAGAATCGAACACTTGCAGATACTGAAGGAATTCGAGGAAAGGAATAAAACCAAGAATAACAGTATGCATATTATCTAAGGACATAAAACTCAGAACAAAAAACAACAACAATGAAAACAGGGTAAACTTATGTCCTTTGCATAATTATACTGTATATAGCATCGCAGAGTCCAAAACATTTATCCATGAAAACAACGCATTACTCGATGAGCGTTCAAAAGCAGTTCAGTCTTCTAGGCATGAAGTCACACAGTGATTCTGATGCATCTATTAGAAACGGTTTTGGGACATCTCCATATTATCAGAAACCCACTGAATGTGGGGAAAAGATCATCTTTTTCCCAAACGATATTAATTAATAAAAGTATTAATGCTGTACTGAAATTATCTTACTGAGAATGAAGGTCTCGGGTATATATCGCCTGAAAGTGAAATTAAATGAAGTAAATAAACTTGTGTTAAAAAAAACGTAAAACATACATATTCGAGAATACGTTCAAAAGCAGATCACCGATTGTAAAAAAACTCAGAGACGTGCAAGCAAAAACGCTTGGTCGACGCACCAACCCAATTATCTCTTAGTTCCTACGGAAATATGCAAATGACGAACGTTGTGACGTACTACAGAGGTGAATCACGTCTCAAGACGACAAATCTGCTGCGATAGATTCCATCCGTGTAGCTTAGTTGGGAGAGCAACTTACTCCGAAGTGAAAGGAGGGAGGCGGGTTCGATCCCCGTCAAGGACAAATTTGTGTTTTCACATTGGCGCCCGAACGAAAAAGTGGATGTACCGGCCGTTGGGTTCTTCGAAAAATGTGTTATGTTTGTTTCACACATCGTCTAGAATTAATGAAAGTTAGTTCTTCGCTTAAAAAAGAATATAAGAGGGAGATGATGTGGCGTACTACAGAGGTAACGCAAAAATGTCAAGACGACAAATCTGCAGCTATACATTCCGTTAGTGTAGCTTAGTCGGTGAGAGCAACACACTCCGGAGTGAGGAGACGCGGACAAATTTCTGTTTTCACATTGCCGCCCGAACGTAAAATTGGATCAAATAGCGGTTGGGTGCTTTAAAAAATATGCAATGTTTGTTCCACACATCGTCTGGAATTGATGAAAAATTCCTTCATCATTTAAGAAAAAGAAAAAAGAAAGAGGGAGATGTGACGCACTACAGAGGTGAATCACGGGTCAAGACAACAAATTTGCTGCGATACATTCCGTCGGTGTAGCTTGGCCGGTAAATGCTACTCGTTGTTGTTGGTTGGCCGGTTGATGCTACTCGTGGGTGTAGGTTAACCAGTTAATGCTACTCGTTGGTGTAGGTTGACTCGATTAATACTGCTCGTTGGTGTAGATTGGCCAGTTAATGCTACTTGTCGGTGTAGGTTGGACAGTTAATGCTACTCGTCGGTGTAGGTTGGCCGGTTAATGCTACTCGTTGGTTAAGTTGGCTGGTTAATGCTCCTCGTCGGTGTAGGTGGGCCGGTTAAAGCTCCTCGTCGGTGTAGGTGGGCCGGTTAAAGCTCCTCGTCGGTGTAGGTGGGCAGGTTAAAGCTCCTCGTCGGTGTAGGTGGGCCGGTTAATTCTCCTCGTCAGTGTAGGTGGGCTGGTTAATGCTCCTCGTCGGTGTAGGTTGGCCGGTTAATGCTCCTATTCGGTGTAGGTTGGTATGTTAATGGTACTCGTCGGTGTAGGTTGTCTGGTTGATGCTACTCGTCGGTGTAGGTTGGCTGGGTAATGCTCCTCGTCAGTGTAGGTTGGCTGGGTAATGCTCCTCGTCAGTGTAGGTTGGCCGGTTAATGCTACTCGTATGTGTAAGTTGGCCGGTTAATGCTACTCGTCGGTGTAGGTTGGCCGGTTAATGCTACTCGTCGGTGTAGGTTGGCCAGTTGATGCTACTCTTCGGTGTAGGTTGGCCGGTTGATGCTACTCTTCGGTGTAGGTTGGCCGGTTGATGCTACTCTTCGGTGTAGGTTGGCCGGTTAATGCTCCTCGTCCGTGTAGGTGGGCCGGTTAAAGCTCCTCGTCGGTGTAGGTTGGCTGGTTAATGCTACTCGTCAGTGTAGGCTGGCCGGGTAATGCTCCTCGTCAGTGTAGGTTGGTCGGTTAATGCTACTCGTAGGTGTCAGTTGGCCGGTTAATGCTACTCGTCGGTGTTGGTTGGCCGGTTGATGCTACTCTTCGGTGTAGGTTGGCCGGTTAGTTAATGCTACTTACTTGTCGGTGTAGGTTGGCCGGTTAGTTAATGCTACTTACTTGTCGGTGTAGGTTGGCCGGTTGATGCAACTCCTCGGTGTGGTGAGGAGACGCAAGTTCGATCCCAGTCGGCAAAAAATTCCTGTTTTCACACCGTGTGTCATCGAGCTGGCAGGCACGCGAACTTGATAAAAGTTGTTCTGAGCGGGGTGAAGCAGTTGAAGCACTTCAGACTCTTTACATTGGAGAGAAATCGGTAGATTGGAAGCAGGACAATCGGAAGGTGAGGTAGCAAGATGGTTGAATGTGCCGAGGCAAGTGGACTCCAATCTCTGGAGATAGTATGAGAAAACTGGAACAATAACCAGAAGGTCGTGACAAGGATGTCACCGAGACTCGAAGAGTCATGACGACCGGTATTTTTCTCTAAAAGCTCGCCGTCATAGGGATCAACAGCCGTGCAAATTTCGCAGCAGCTTTTCTCTGCTAAGGGAACCACAATATCGAAGCAAGCTGTTTATACGAGTGTCATAACAAAAGTTCTGCACCCGTTGATCTAAAACGGAAGCCGATGATGAAAATCGGGAATATGATTGCGTCATGTCAAGGTCGGACTCTCAGCAACGCAGTAGTGTCAAAACAACGAGATATCATTTGCTGTGTAGGAGTGTGAGAGTTTGGAAATAGAAGCGTACAACTCCTCGGGTTGAGTAGTCACTGCGTTATACCAGCGCTCGTACGGCAGAAGAGAATCTCTGCGGGGAAAAAAACTTCTACACAGGACCACACTGCCTTGAAAAGGAGTTTGTGAGGAAGGAACTCTGGATCGAAGTACAATTTTTCTCTGGGCATCGCGCTTTCGGGAGGGTCGGAGCAGCATCGAAGATGGCCATCACTCAGGCAGACCTCAAACGGCGGGAGGCAAAACATCTGATACTATTGTCGCAACGTTTCTCGAAGAAAATCGCCGTTTCGCAGTCGAGGAGATTGCTCATTAGGCAAATTTATCCACCATGTCTGTTCACCGGATTTTGACCGACTCACTGGAAAAAGAAAAATCGCCGCGCTCAGGGTGCCCCATCATCTCACCCCCGAGCAGAAGGCAGCCAGAGTGAGCATCGCACAGGATCACCTGCAGAAGTCCAAAAGGGAGGGCAACACCTTCCTGAACAGAATCGTCACATTTAATGAGACTTGAACCCATGATTTTGAGCCGGAACTGAAGTCACAATCACCGGAATGGAGGCATCCAAGTTCCCGCGCGCCCTCAAAATACCGTCGGCAATAATCCAAAGTGAAGCAAATGGTGATTATTGCGCACAATTCCCAGAGTGTTGTGATCTCTAATTGAATGCCAGTAGGGCAAAATGTCAACGCACAGTATTATCGTCTCCTTCTGAGGAAAAGATTGAGAACAAAAATTCGTGAAAATCGCCCCAAATTGTTGGAAGCGGAAGCGATTTTGATGCATGAAAACGCATCGTGTCATGGTGCAGCGTCGATACGGGGACTTTTGTCAAAATTTCACACACCATACAGCCCTGCTCTCAGTCCGCCCGACTTTGATCTTTTCCCAAAAATGAAAAATCGGCTCCGTGGCATCCGCTACGAATTGATATCGATGGAGCAACTGTCATTGGATGTGGCCGGAGTAATACGACACCTGAACAAAGATGGCGTACTACGGGACGTCCAGAACCTACTTCGCCGCTGGCAAGCTGTCATTAGCAGAGGAGGGTAGTACATTGTACTGCAATAAGGTAAGTTTTGTCCGTCACTTCACACTTTTCTCAAAACTGGACAGTGCATAACTTGTGTTAGGACCCCCGTAGACTCCACCATTGAAGTCCGAATGCAAGAAGGCCAGTGGTCTGTATCTCACTCTCCCCACCCCACAGAATGGCTAGGCGCATCTTGTTTGAAGACGCACAAACGGGAGCAAATGATCGTTCAGGATATTCTGGTAACGTTGACCTGCGAGGGACGATGTCCCAAGTACCAGGAGGTCCCATTTCAGTCCACGTAAACAGTCCCCAGACAAGAATGCCACCCCCACCAGCTTGAAGAGTACCCTGCTGGCAAGAAGGATCCATCGATTCATGCGGTTTGCGCCGCAATCGTATCCTACCATCCGCATGTGCCCACGTGAATATTGACTCATCAGTCCAGGCAAAATTTTCCCACATGTCTAGGGTTCACAGGCGATGTTCCCGCGTCCATGCTAATCTTTACCCCCTGTGATGTGGATGCTTACGCGTTTTTGTGAACCAGCGTTAAATTGCCGAGTGATTTCGTGCACTGTGGCCCATCTATCCGCTGTTACAATGCGAGCTAGCCAACGATGACCCCACTCATCCACACGCTGTTGTCCACGACAGTTGGCCCTTGCAGGGATGGTTTTACCGGATTCGATGTACTCACGGTGCACCCGTGACACAGTGGCTTGTGAAAATCCCAGTGCCTGCACGACTTCCGAAATGGAGTGACCCATTCGTCGGGCCCCGACCAATTGCCCACGATCAAATGCGCTTAGATCCTTCGTCTTACCCATACTGCGTCCGACTCTTACTGATTCCCGTCGCATCACTCCTTATATTTTCAGATTGCTGCATACGTCATGTCGTTTCCGTTTACAGGGCAGCCCACAGTGCGACATTTGAATAACGCCAGCTGTCTCTAATTCAATTGCTCTTCAGTGTATATCATCACCATTGTCAACCATTATCAATCCACTGCTGGACGAAGGTCTCCCCAAATTTCCTCCACAACGGTCTGTCTTGTGCCAGTCTCCTCCATGTCACCCCTGCATACCTTCGAATTTCATCCACCCATCTCCCATGTGGTCTTCTTCTGGGTCTTTTCCTGTCCCTTGGAATCCAATCTAAAATTTTGGCTGTCCATCGATGATCTGTCCTTCTGGCAGTATGTCCCGCCCACTGCCATTTCAGGGATTTAACTCTGATCATGATGTCTTCCACTCTTGTCATTTTTCGGATCCACGAGTTCCTCTGCTTATCTCTCCTGGTTACACTAAGCATGCACCTCTCCATGCTGTTTTGAGTTGTCTGCAGCCTTTGTATGTCTCTTTTAGTTAAGGTCCACGTCTCTGCACCATACGTAAGCACTGGAAGGATGCATTGATCAAACACTTTTCTTTTAAGACATAATGGCATATTGCTCTTGAAAATTATGCTGTTTCTTCCAAAAGCTCTCCAGGCGAGTTTTGTACGCCGATTAATTTCTTCATCAATGTGACCCTCACTTGATATCTGCTGTCCAAGATAAATGTACGTATCTGTTATCTCCAGCTTTTCTCCATCAATCGATAAATCTTCGTTTCTTGTAAAAGCATTGAACATCACTTTTGTCTTCTGAAAGTTCATTTTTAATCCCACTTCTTTACTCTTGTCAGCAAAGTTCCTGGATCATACTCTGCAGCTCTGATGGGCTAGTTGCAAAAATGACTACGTCATCAGCAAAACGAAGGTGGGTAGATAATCTCCATTAATCTTTATCTCCTTGTTTTCCGAGTTCAGTGACTGAAAAACACCCTCCAATGTGGCATTAAAGAGCTTCGGAGATATGGTGTCACCTTGTCTCACTCCCTTTCCAATTTTTATGTGTGTTGTATTTTCAAACAGCCTAATCTTTGCACTTGCATTTTCATAGATGTTATTAATAATATTAATGTATGCATCTTCAATACCGCAGGTTTTCAGAGCCATTGTAACTGCTGATGGTTTCACCGAATCAAAGGCTTTTTC
Source organism: Macrothele yani (assembly GCA_039090855.1). Lineage (NCBI taxonomy): Eukaryota > Metazoa > Arthropoda > Arachnida > Araneae > Macrothelidae > Macrothele > Macrothele yani. The sequence continues at coordinate 97,286,624 of CM076991.1, forward strand.
ATAATCGATAAAAGCCATGCACAATGGAAGTTCATATTCCCTCGCTCTTTCAATTAGTTCTCTCAGCACATGGATATGATCTATTGTGCTGTAGCCACTCCTGAATCCAGCTTGTTCTCTCGGTTGAGCCATGTCCAGTGTTACCTTCAAGCGGTGTGAAAGAACTTTAGTGAAGATTTTATAAACTACTGATAGGAGGCTGATAGGTCTGTAGTTTCCGAGATCCTGAATGTCACCTTTCTTATGTAGCAGGATCATTGTAGCGGTGTTCCAATCCTCAGGAATCTTTCCTTCATTAAGGCATCGAATGAAAATTTGGGCGAGTACTGTTTCGATTTCTCCACTTGCTTCTTGTATGATGTCTACAGTAATTCCATCTTCTCCTGGAGCTTTTCCCCGCTTCATGTTCTTGATTGCATGTGCAACTTCTGCTGGAAGGACTGGAGGAACTCTGGTACTGGTATCTTTCATGATGTCTGGAGTGCATGTATCATCCCTTTCATATAATTTGGAGTAGAAATCTTTCACTCTTGTCAAAATTTCGCCTCTATTTCCTGTTACAGAACCATCTTCTTTTCTCAGTGCCATAATCTGTTTTCTTCCCTTACTGAGATGTCCCTTTGCTATCTTTAGGCTTTGGTTGTTTTCAATTGCTTTCCTCACTAGTTCACAGTTGAATTTTCTTACGTCTTCAGTGATACTTTTTCGTACTGTCTTGCATAGCTCTATATATTCCACTTTGGAAGTCACATCATCTTTAGTTGTCCTCATCTCTCTTCTTTTTTGCATCAACATTTTCGTTTTTCCTGATAATTTATTTACATGCAACTTGTTCTTAGACCCAGCTAATTTTGTTGCTGTTTCCATAAGAGCTTTGGTTACTTTTCTGTTAACTTCAGAGATGTCCACTTCTTCCGATGTTAGGCCTTCTAAAGCAGAGAACCTGTTCTTCAGTTCCAACTTGAAGGTATTATGGTGTTTTTTAAGGTTGGTTATGTCAATAGATTTTGTTTGTCTTATGAGCTTGCCACGTTCAAGTTTAGTGTTGAGGTGCATCTTACATCTCACCAATCTATGGTCACTACCTGTGTTGAACTTGTTTAGCACACTGCAGTCTTCTATGACGAATTTTTTGTTACACATAATAAAATCAATTTCACTTGTCGTCCCATTTGGATGTCTCCATGTCCATTTCCTGTGTGGCTTTTTCTTGAAGAAGGCGTTCAAGATGAAAAACCCTTCTGCCTCTGCAAACTCAACGAGAGTATTTCCACGCTGGTTTCTGTTGCCGTGACCGAATTTACCTACTGAAGTTTCATTCTGTTGCCGTTGCACTATTTTTGCATTGAAATCTCCCATAATTATTTTCAAGTGCTGCTTACCTTTATTATTTAGATGACAAATTTCCTCATAAAATTCTTCAATTTCTTCTTCAGGATGACTTGTGGTGGGTGCATAAGTTTGAATAATATGAGCCTGGTATCTTCTCGATAGTTGGATAACGAGTCGTGCAGCTCTGTCAGAGGAACTTTCAACTTCTACAACTTTATCCTTCAGTTTCTTGTTTATTATAAATCCAACACCACTAGTTCTGCCAGTATCTGTCCCACGATAGTAGAAGAGATGTCCACTTTTCAGTTCGATGAGATCTTCTCCTTTTCTCCTTACCTCACTTAGCCCCACGATGTCCCACTTGATCCTTTGTAGTTCCACTTCCAATTCAAGAAGCCTTGAATCAGAAGATAGGGAGCGTCCATTGTACGTTGCCAAGGTCTGCATCAGATGGCAGCCTAGTCCGGTCCTCCGGGGATTCTTAGCACCCTCTGCCTTCATGTCGCACTGGCCGCTGCCTTGGCCAGGTACATTCCAGCTGCCGGAGACTGAGGGCCAAGATTTAAGTTGTGGAGTCATTTTGGAGGGGTTTGGCCATAACTCACCACGCTGGCCAAGCGGGTTGGTGAGTGTGGGATAGAATTTCCTCTGATCCCGATGGTATAGTTATACCGCTATTGGCGGTCGTCAGAGCCCCTTTAGTGGGAACAGGATGCACCACGAGAAGGCGGGGTTGACATTTGTCAAGGAGAGGCTGTGATGTTACGCATCACCTGACCTTACATCCCTCAGTGTATATACATATATATATATATACATATATATATATTGATTTGTCCAGGTCCAAAATTTTTGACTCGTTCCGAACTCCGGCTTGCTGTGGTCATTCACTGATCCTCCCGTTAACCGGATATCCATGGGAAACATATTATGGAAATTAAAAGGCAAATAATTTTCCGTGTTCAAGACGGAACAAAAATTAAACTCTGAAATTAATTCTTTCCAAACACAACCAGAAATCAAATCCTCGTGAATTCTAACGAAATGAAAAACGAGAAATATACTTACAAAGTGGAATATCCTGCTATAGCTTGACCAGCAGCCAGTTTTTTGAGCGCGGGGTACAGTCCTGGTACACAACGATCGCTTTCCTGTTCCGAAACTAATTTTACACAGGAAGCGACCAGTGCCTTATCAGATGCTGGGTGAATATGGACATCTGAAAATAAAACCCAGAAGTCAATACTGAAGAAATTCACATGGGTAAAACATACTGTGAGAATACGCTTTGCTTTTTGAAATTTTTACAACAGAAATTCACCGGTCGTCTAATTTTAAGCGTCAAACAAAAACAGTTGTATATTTCAAGATAAATGGAAATACTATACGTATAAAAAATCGAATGATTTTAGATATACTGACATAATATGCATGAGACTCTCACGCATGAGAATATTTCAGTAGATCTGTACGCCATCTTCATTTTGTGCTACAGTCCCGTCGCCCGTAGAGCATATAGAATTTCCTCAAGTTGGGGGCACGAAAAGAGATCCACATGACCCAAAATTCGCCGTTTTTAAATACACCGAAGAGCGAAAACATTATGACCTTATGACCACCTGCTAAATGTGGTACTCGTCTACCAGGTTCCACCAAAACAGATCTTTTCCGGAGAAGCATGGACGCAACAAAATAGCTAAAGGTTCCTTGTGGTACCTGGTACCAAAACACTATCAGCAGATCTCTCTTGAAACTATCTAGATAACTCTTGTACACTGATCTAGATAACTAACTAAATAACTCTTGATAACACTATATAGGTAACTCTTGTACCCTGATCTTTCCGGAGAAGCATGGACGCAACAAGATAGCTAAGGGTGCCTGGGGGTAACTGGTACCAAAACGCTACCAGAAGATCTCTCTTGAAACTATCCATATAACTCTTGTACACTGATCTAGATAACTATATAGATAAGTCTTGATAACACTATCTAGATAACTCTTATACCCTGATCTTTCCGGAGAAGCATGGGCGCAACAAGATAGCTAAGGATGCCTTGTGGCACCTGGCACCAAAACGCTACCAGCAGATCTCTCTTGAAACAATGTAGATAACTCTTGGGCCCTGATCTAGATAACTATCTAAATAACTCTTGGTAACACTATCTAGGTAACTATTGTACCCGGATCTTTCCGGAGAAGCAATGCAACAAGATAGTATGTGTGCCTTGTAGTACCTTGTACCAAAACGCTACCAGCAGATCTCTCTTGAAAGTATGTAGATAACTCGTGTACACTTATCTAGATAACTGTCTAGATAACTCTTGATAACACTATCTAGGTAACTCTTGTGCCCCGATCAATCTGGAGTAGCATGGACGCAACAAGATAGCTAAAGGTACCTTGTGGTACCTGGTACCAAAACGCTACCAGCAGATCGCTGTTGAAAGTATCTAGATAACTCTTGTACTGATCAAGGTAACTATTTTAAGTTGCGTGATTGAGCCGCAGCAGATCGGATTTGCTGTTCCAACACAAAACGCAGATGCACGATTGGATTGATGTCTAGGGAATTTGGACACGAGGGTAATACCTCCTCTTCCATAAACCATGTCTTCCTCATTTTCCAAGATCCGTTTTTGGACAATCCGGGCAGTATGGCACAGTGCATTATCCTTCTGGAAGAAGGCACTACTAGAGTGGAATACCGTTCCCATCAAAGGATGTAGCTGCTATGCAAAAAAAGTTTAGGGAAGTGTTGACCTCAAAGATTCGTGAACATGAACCCAGGATTTTCCACCAGAACATTTCTCAAAGCCTTACACTTCCCCCATAGGCTTTTTGAAAGTTTTGTTTTCACTGGTTCCTATAAATTTAAAATTGTACATAATTTTACATACTTGAGATCGGAAGTTAATTGTAAAAATGATATTAATACTGAAATTCAGAGTCATATTTTTTCTGCAAAAAGATGCTTCTGTGGACTTAGGAAACACTGAAAGTCAAATCTGATCACAAGAAACACAAAGAAAATGATGTACGAATTACTCGTAAGACCCGAGTTAACTTATGCCTCTGAAAACTGGGTGTTATCAAAGGCAGATGAAAGATTGCTGGGCCTGTTTGAAAGAAGAGTTTTCCGATATATTTTTGGATCAGTACAAGAGAATGATGTTTGGAGGAAAAGACATAAGAATAAACTATGCAGATTATTTAATGAGCTAGACATTATTAAGTACATAAAAATAAATAGATTAAGTTAGGCTGGACATATTTTACGCATGGATGGTAATATAATAGTTAAGAAGATGTTTAATGCTAAGCTGGAAGATTGGTTAGTTGCTTAATTTTTATGGCACAAGGGCCATGGTTGGCCACAGAACGTCAAACGAAAGGCACTCAAAAAAGCCAAAACAAATTAATTTAAAAACGTACAAAAGGTTAGTAACAGGTTGATTCGATAAAAGTGAAAGATGAGAGTGAACACGTTAAAAACTAGACGAGTTTAAAAAAAGTCAATCTCTTTTAAAAACGAAAACACTGCGAACATGTCACATTCTTCACCCATTATAGTCTGCAGCGTAGCTTCTCTGTCATCCAAAAAATGAGAATGAAAATAACGAAACCGATGATCACAAAAACGAACACAAGTGCACACAACATGAAGGACTGTGAGACGACAGTTGCACGCCTGACACAGTGGGACAGTGTCGCCACGACAGTGCCCAATGCGGAGACGCCCAAGAACAACTTCCTCACGACGGTTCTTCCTCAAGCTAGACTTCCATAGTCCGATCTGTGGCTTGATGGTATGGAGCTAATTGCTGCCCTGTTGAGACCACAGGGACTGCCACTCGTCCATGATAAATTTGCGGATTAAAGGTCGAAAATCTCCTAAAAATAGTGGCAGCCATGTGGGTCTCATGGAGCAAACAGACCTTGCAGAGAGATCCGCCAGCTCGTTACCCCGGATCCCAATATGGCGGCCAGTAACCTAACAGAAGCGGACCAAAAGTCCAGCATCCGCCAAATAAGCTGGAAGAAAAAAGAAAAATTGGAAGACCTAAATTAAAATAGGAAGATAGAGTGTTGCAGAATATTAAGGCTTTGAGAATAAAAAAATGGAGGAGTTTAGCATTGAATAAAGAATAAAAAGGCTGGCAGAAGTTTCAGAAGAAGGCCAAGGCTACACAGAGCCATTGATGATGATGAAGTCACGTGATTGGGCTGCCGCATACCGGATTTGCTGTTCCAAAACAAAACACAGATGCTCGATTGGATTGATGTCTGGGGAATTTGCAGACCAGGTCAATTCCTTTTCTTCCAGAACCATGTCTTCCTCATTTTCCACAAACTTGGATGCTATTCCACGATCCATTCTCAAACAATTCGGGCAGTATGAAATGATGCATTATCCTACTAAAAGAGGGCACAACTAGAGTGAAAAACCATTCCCGTCAAATCATGTAGCTGGTCTGCAATGAAGTTTAGTGAAGTAGTGGACCTCATAGATTCCTGAACACGAATGACTGGACGCAGAGTGTTCCACCAGAACATTTCTCAATACATTACCAGTGTGCATCCTGGTGCAAACACTTTCCCAGATGAACGACTCATTCGTACCCGGCTGTCCCCATGGTGCAACAGCAAAGGAGATTCATCGAACCAGACGACCTGCTTCTAATCATTCGACGTCCAGTTTTGACGCCCCCGCGTCCACTGCAGGCGCTTTCGAAGGTTAACCGAGGTTAGCATGGGCACTCGGAGATATCTTTGGTTACGCTGACACATCTTCAACGGCCGTCGATGTATTGTGCGTTACGTCATATTGCCTCGTCACCAACAATCAAATTACCGACGAGTTATTCCATAGTATCTCTTTTTCTTGGCTCGTACCATAGTGGATCGTCTTCGCTAATCTCTAGCATCGATGAGACGCGGTCGGCTCACACTTTGCCGGCGCTTCGTGGGTTTTTTCCTCCTCCAACTACTTTTTGAAGGTGCTAAGCACTGCTGACTATGTGCAGCTCACAAGTCTTGCAGTTTTGGAAATGTTCTTATACAGTCGTCCGTCTATTAAAATGTGGCTTTGTTTTTTAAACACTTTTAAGTCTGTTGCCTTTCCCATCGGGAAAACAAGAATAACACTGAACAACAAAGATCAGCGTCATGAGCTATTTGTTTGTAGCGTTTCATGGCCTTAACACGCTCTGTCGTTTACTTGGAGTTGCTTCGATCTGTATACGGACACGCTGGTCATAATGTTTTGTATATACGTCGATCGCGGGCCATCAGTAGATGATCCTGTGTACTCTACGTTGACCCCAGCCATCAATGGATGAGCCTGTGTAGTCTACGTCGATCCCGGCTATCAGTGGCTGCGCCCGTGCAGTCGACGTAGACCACGGTCATCATTGGCTGAGCCTGTTTAGCCTGCGTCGATTCCGGTCATCATCAATGGCTGAGCCTCTGTAGTCTACGTCGATCCCTGCAATCAGTGGCTGAGCCTGTGTAATCTACGTCAACCCCAGCCATAAATGGCTGAGCCTGTGTAGTCTACGTTAATCCCGGCTATCAGTGGCTGAAACTGTGTAGTCTAGGTCGACCCAAGTCATTATTGGCTGAACCTGTTTAGTCTACGTTGATTCCTGTCCTGTCATCATCAATGGCTGATCCTTTGTGGTCTACGTTGATCCCGGCGATCAGTGGCTGAGCCTGTGTAGTCTACGTCGATTCCGGCCATTATCAATGACTGATCCTTCGTGGTCTACATGGACAACGGTCATCAATGGCGGGTGGTCTTCCACCGCTTGTTCATTGGGCGCTGATGTTTTCCTTGATGGTGTAATTGCAGTACACTCTTCACACGATTGCCCTCTGGTACCTTAAGGTAGTAAGAGCCCTAGGGTATCCGAGGATAACGGTTTGGCCGATAGATTGGCCCATCTTTTTGCGCCGTCGAAGTTCCTCAGATAACCACGTGTACCCATGGTCGTCGATTGCAATACACTATTGGGGAGTCCTGCTGTCCACCTAATTATCACTTTCGGTCTATTCCACTCAGCGCCGAGGACGCCCATATTTCAACTGCCCATCCCCCTGTCTATAATGTTTTGGTTACTGAGCGCAAATTTGTGGAGTTTCCCCTCTTACTCGTTGTGCCAAACAGCAGCCACGGCTTTTCAGAAACGTGGGATACGTTAAAGCAATGAATGGATTTTTCCATCAAAGAGGGTCCTTTTTACTAAAAAAAGATCGTGCTTATGTTACCGATTTGTTCGTCCGTCCGTCTGTACCCAGGATATCTCTCCAAGTATTAGTCCGATTTGAAAAATTCTATTTGCATTGAGAAGCTTGAAATATGAGAATGATGATCCTTTATTTCGGTATTTTACGATGTACAATTTCGCCGCTAGAGGGCATAAATGCAGATGATGTCGAATTCAAAAATGCGTTTTATTCCACATATCTGCTTCTAAACATCCGATTGAAAAAAATATTTTATCTTTCGATTCCATTTATGTCGAAGAGTATTTTAGATAGAGTTACTTTTTCAAATTACGCATAAATTTTCCTCTAGGGGGCGTAAAAGTAAATTACCTTTTTCCAGATAACTCGTCTTCTAAAACCGATTTGAAAAATATTTTCTTTACCTGATACACCTACTGATGGAAAATCTTTTGTATATAATTTCTAATTTTTGGTACAGAATACTTTGGCCCCCAGGGGGCATAAGTGTTAATTTTTGCTTCTGATGTATTTGCCATAAAATCTGAGCTTCTAAAATATCGATTGAAAAATTTCTTTCGTGGACTGATGCCATTCACATCGATAAACCTTTTCGGAATATTTTCTTCCTAAAATATTCCACAGTTCCTCGGCCAAAGGGCGTAGATGTATATCTTATTTTTGTCAATATCTCTACTTCTAAGAGTCCGATTTTAAAAATTCATGCTTTGTTGGATAGTGTTTTCTGTGTGCCACGTTTTTCATATAATTTCCAAATTTTCATGTAATTCATAGACTTTCCGCTAGGAGGCGTAGCGGTAAATTGCGTCCCCCCTATATATCTGCTTTTAAATCTCCGATTTGAAAAATTCTTTCTGCACTGGATACAGCTCCTGATGGGAAATCGTATGCACATATTTTCTAATTTTTGTAAAAAATGGTTTGGCCACCAGGGGGCGTAAATCTTAATTTCCGCTTCTGATGCATTTGGAGCAAAATATGAGCTTCTAAATTCTCGATTGAAAAAAAAGTCGTTTGTTGACCGTTACTACTCATGTCGACAAACCTTTTCAAAACATTTTCTTCTTAAAATAATGCATGGTTTCTACACCAGGGGCGTAAATTTATATAAATTATTTATTAGCTGTAACGGTCGAAGTAAAAAAAAAAATTAGTCGAGTTTTCACGATCCCAGTTTTAGCTACAAATACATCAGAAGCAGAAATTAGCACTTATACCCCATGGAGGCCAAACCATTCTTTACCAAACATTAGAAATTATGTAAAAAATATTTTTCATCAGGTCTTGTATGCGATACAGGAAAAAAATTTCAAATCCAAGTTGTAGGAGCAGAAATATCGCATAAAACGCAATTTACCTTTGTGCCCCGTAGCAAAAAGTCTATGATTTACTTGAAAATTTTGAATTTAGAGGAAAAACATTTCGCATCAGAAACACTATCCAACAAAAAAGGAATTTTTCCAAATCGGACTCTTAGAAGTAGAGATATTGACAAAAAAACCTTTTAAGAATACTTTCTTCCTAAAATAATGAATGCATGGTTTTCCCACCAGGGGACGTAAAGTCACATCTTATTTTTGTCAATATTTCTGTTTCCAAGAGTCCGATTTGAAAATTTTTTTCTGTGCCTTTCCGGTGAAAAATATTTCTGATATAAATTCATGTGTTTCTTAACGCACAAGTCTGCAACCAGAGGGCGTAAGCTCACGATTCCATTTACAGCAATTTCTGAGGGATTAAAAACCCGATTGAAAAACTTCTTTCCTTCCGTCAGATATTATTGTTTTTCATACCGGTTCCATTGACTTTGAAGAGCTCTGATAAATTTAATTTGCGTCAGAACGAATTCAAAAGACGTGCTTATTACACCCGAAAATTCGGCGTCATCTTTCTTGTTGTTGTTTTTTTTTTCTATGAGAAGCAAGAGTTCTGGCAGACGGAACAAACGACTAGTCCAAGTCCAGGTCATGAGGAAGCGGACAACATGCGGTAAGGCATATTATGGGAAGAAACAAATGAATCCTGAATTGGGTTCGGAACAAGAGAGTTTCGCGTAAGGTCTTCCGATTGGAGAGGTTCAGTCATTTTTTATTTTTCATTTTTATTTCTGCGAAAGCAGCCAAGGCAGGTACGAACGGAACCGTGTGATCGCTCATGAAGTCAATGTTTTCTGATACAATAAGTAATGCGTGTTTTCCAAAAAACGTTCATTTGATGTGACTGCAGAATTCTTGCGACTACGTGGATATCATATTTAGATTAACAAAGATGAGTTTGGAAATATCTCCATTGCACAAAAAGATTAGCCTAAGCGAAGACGTTGGGAGTTCATTATGCATATACACGGATGAGCTGTTACATTAGAACCACCACCAGCCTAGAGATATGAGCGCTCCTGGAGACCGAACGGTGGCGCATGTGAAGGACTGGCTTTCGGTTAGTAGAGTGTTCGGAGTCGGAATGGGAAAAGCTGCCGATTTATAGGAGTTTGATAAAGGACAAATTGTGATGGTACAGCGCCTCCGAACTACGATCTCGGAAACGGCGCGGCTTGTGGATTGTTCACGTGCCGCTGTAGTGAATACGTATCAAAAGTGCTTCACAGATGGACAAACGACGAACCGTTGTCCAGCCATGTGTCGTCCGCAGTTCATTGATGCCAGAAGGGAGGGGGACTGTCGCGCATCATTTATAGCGACCGCAGGGCAACAATGCAACAAATCACCCGTAGCTGCAACAGTGATAATCAGGGAATGTGCCACAGCACAGAGTTCATCGCAGCTTTCTGCGCATGGGCCTGCGTAGCCGAAGACTCAGCAGGGTTTCCATGCTCACTACAAGTCATCGCCAAAAAAAAGCATTAAATGGGCCAAAGATTGTCGAGATTGGACCGTGAATGATTGTCTGGGGAATCGGGATTCCTGGTGCATCACGTAGACAGGCGAGCGCCGTTATACCAATTACCAACGGCGGCTATGGCACCTGGACGCACTGTTTGGCGCAAACAGGCTGGCAGCGGATGTGTTACGCTGTGGGTGATATTTTCTTGAGACACTCTAGGCTCCATTTTTCCCAATAGCACAATCCCTGACAGCTGTCAGGTATCTGAACAGCGTTGCGGATCAAGTTCACCCATTCATGGCCACTGTGTTCCCTGCTGGTGATGGCCATTCCCAACAGGATAATGTGCCATGCCACTTTGAAGAACACGCTGGTGACTTTCTGTTAATGCCTTGGTCTTCAAATCTCCTGACATGAACCCAATCGAACATTTGTGGTTCGACTTGGAAAAGAGGGTTCACGCTAAATCACCACCACCCCGAAATGTACGGGAACTATGGGACCTGCTGTTGACATTATGGTACCAGATACCTCAGGATACCTATCGCCACCTCATCGAATCGATGCCTCGCCGAGTGGCCGCTGTTTTGAGGGCTAAAGGGGGTCCTACAGCTTATTAGGTAAGTGGTCATAATGTAACGGCTCATCGATGTAAAAAAATCCCCAATACAATCGTACCCAGGCAGCACAGCCTTGCAATTTAACGTACGCCCAACACTGAGCCACCGTCTTCTATTCCGAAAAAACGGTGGCTTAGTGTTTGGCCTACGTTAAATTGCAAGGCTGTGCTGCCTGGGTAGTTAGTTAAGTTCTCCCCGCCGCCTACAAGGCCCATTGCATCTTAAAGTAGTAGTAAGCATGTGAATTGAATTTATAGCACATGTCGAGTTCACAAATCTTTCCATGTATTCTCAATATGTAATATAAACATAAAGAAAAGATAAAAACGAATCAAAGCTTTACTTTGTTGTGGCATTTTTAGAGCGGGGTGGCTAAATATTCCAAGCATAGGCACTCCCACATATGTCGGCGACGACTCCAGTAATGATTCTGAAATAATCAACTTCGCAACCCAGGAACATGGTGCGAAGGATTCGGCGATACAAAAAGGATTTGAAGAGGGTGCACTGCAAAATCAAAATAGCGGGTTAAAAAACGAAGGATTACAGAAACAGTGGGAAGGATAATATCATCAAAACTGAGTGTATAACAAATAAACAGAACATTATAATATAAAGATAGAATGCGTGTGAGTGTGTTATGGGCGAACTCGTAGATTTATAAGCAGCCACCCGTTTCTAATTAAGGGGGCACTGTTTTCGGCGAGGGGAGAGTGATAGTTCCGAAGAGCAAGCTCACCATCCATGACTCACGGAAGTTTGAGCCTGGACTGATCTCGGACGAATGATTGAAAGTCATTGCCTCGTACTACTGGGGTTGCACATTCGATCTTACTGAGTAACTTGGAATCTACACTGAAGCGCCAAACGTCATGAGATACGTTGCATGCGTGCCGTCCCTGGCCCGGATGGCCTACCTTTTCCCTTCTATCGTACTTTCTTTCCCTCGCTCCTTCCTTTTCCTACTTGCCGCGTTCTCAGCGGCACTGAGTTTTATTGCGCTTTCGAGTAGCTTCTCTGTCGCCCATGTTGTACTCTTCCCCAAGGAAAGCGACCTCCTTGACTTGGGGAACTGGCGCCCGATCTCTCTTTTCAATTTCCATTACAAACGCTTCACAAAGCTCCTCTCTCTCTCCGCCTTAACCCTGTTCTTTCTTTTTTCTCTCACCCGATCAAACCCACACGGTCACTGGTCGGTCTCTCGCTCACAACCTTAACCTTCTCCGCGACCTTCATCATCTCGCTCGCACTAACTCCGAAACTCTTGCTCTGCTAAATCTTGATCAACGTGCTGACTTTGACAATGTCTCACATTCTTATCTGTCTGCTACGCTTCTCTCTTTCGGCTTTCCTTCTGCCTTTGCCACTTTACTTCTCGCCTTGTATCGGAATGCCGTCTTCCACGTCAACATAGCCGCTATCTTTACCACCCCTGTCTTCTTCCTCCGTGGCATGCGCCAAGGCTTCCCGATTTTCCGGTCACCTGTTTGCGTTGGCGTTTGAACCGTTCCTTTAGTTCGTCCATCACGCCTTCGTCTCAACTTTACCACTTCCTACAGACAGCACTCGTCACTTCATCATTGCATATTCTGCGTATAGTGATGACGTCCCTTTCTGGGTTCGGTCGGACTCCCAGTTCACTCTCTGCTTCAGCTTTACCGTCATTACGCTGAGTGCTCATCTGCCTCCTCTGAATGCCGCTAAAAGTACGGGCCCGTGATGAGGTGCCTGGGCCTCCAGCTCAGACGCCCCCCTGGTCTTCCACCTCCCAGAAGATCCAATGAGTTGATATTGGCTCACCCTTGGCGGCCGGGAGTGCGACCTGGTCTGCCCTTCGTCGTGGCTTTTCTCAGTCTGCTGCTTTCTGAAGGAAAGCTCACTTCTATGCCACCTATCCTGCTCGTGCCCGGATTGCTCAGACATACCTCTTGTATTGTTTTCATGTCTGGACTGCGGCTCCGATGACTAAATCTCATCTTACTGAAGTTACCAGCCATCTCTCCTCGGTGATCTGGTCGCATCTCCACTTGATCAGTTGGGACACTTTCACCCGACCTCTCTCGTTTGGTGGCCTCAACTGCCCTGATGTTCGCCTCTACTACCGTGTCCATCGGATCGTGAAGTTTCTTCGCCTCCTGTGCTCTCCGACGGACTCCGCCGGCCTTGCACGTGATATAATGGTTACCCCCGGTACCCACACTTTACCTTTACCTACCTCTTGCTCATGGATCGCTTTCCCTTTCTGCGCTCTCGCCTTTCTCCGGTGTCCTTGGAGAATCTTTCCTTTCTCGGCTCTTTACCCCTCCTGCTTCCACGTCTGAATTCCTTGCCGAGCCTCTTTTCTTTTCCTGTGTCGAATGACAGAGGAAAAGATCTTCCTGACCTTCCATTCTTTGCTGACCCTTACTAGCTCCCCGCCGGGATTGTAACAGTCCGCGATCTCTATTTTCTTGATCTCTCTTGGAAACTTTTGCCGATCTCTCCCCTCACTTTCTCGTCACCACCGCTTCGCTTTTCCTCCATGGATCTCTTCGCTCTTCTATTATCTCTCTCTCTTTCCCTCTATCCCTACGTCTTCTGGCCTTCTTCCAGTCGCGTCTGCTTCTCTTCATTTCTTTCTCTCCTTTCGGGGCTCTGTGCAACCTGTTGCTTCCTTTACAGTCAAGCTTCTCTATCTGTTTCTCTGCAATTCGTCGTCGAGAGATCCTCTACCGATTCACGGGGTTCCGTCTTACTAGCTCCCCGCCGGGATTGTAACAGTCCGGGATCTCTTTTTTGTTGATCTCTCTTGGAAACTTTTGCGGATCTCTCCCCTCACCTTCTCGTCACCACCGCTTCGCTTTTCCTTAATGGGTCTCTTCGCTCTTCTATTATCTCTCTCTTTCCCTCTGTCCCTACGTCTTCTGGCCTTCTTCCGGTCGCTTCTGCTTCTCTCCCTCTTCTTTCTTTCTCTCCTTTTAGGGCTCTGTGCAACCTCTTGCTTCCTTTACAGTTAAGCTTCTCTATCTGTTTCTCCGCGGTTCACCGTACAGAGATCCTCAACCGATCCATGGGGTTCCGTCTTCAGCCCTTCGCTGTGTCTGGAAGGTGGCTCCTACACCGCTTTGCTCTCCAGCCGAACAGAATATTCATTAGCAATTTCTCTACTGACCGTTGCCTGTTCCTACCATCCTTTATCAGATGTCGTTGCTCTCATCTCCTACTTGCCGCTTCCGTTTGTCTCCAGCTAATGTCGCCCATATGTATCTTCACTGTCCGGTGCTGCTTCCGCTTCATCTGACGTTCACCGTTGCCGATCACATATCTATCTGTTGCTCCGTTTCCATTCTCTGCGTACTCAACCTTGCTCAGCTGTGTCTCGCCTCCAGTGCTGCTGTTTCCACCGTGCGCATTTGTCTTCGTTCTCGCCCGCCATGTGGTCTATTGCTGTTATCAGCAACTCGGTTCTGCGCCGACTTCTCCCTCCCTTCCTCTCTCCCTCCTCAAGACGCGGAAGGCCCTGTGTCACTAGTTCCTCAATCGCCTCGTCTCTCGCCAGCGTCTCACTTACGCTTCGCTTCCGGATGCTACGCGCGATCAGACATTTCTTCTCACCAGGTCAACTTTTGCCAGGTGGTTCACTGGACCTTCTGTCATCTTGCGCCACCTGCTGTGAGCGCCCCTGGACTTTGTCACCCAACTCTCTGCCTCTTCGTGCTACGGCGTTTGGCATCTCCTATCTTCGGACTCCTCCTTTTTGCCAGTCGTTGCCCTGTTTGCTTACTTGCCGACTCCCTCCCTCTGCTGTTGGGAGCTTACTCTACTCATCCACTAATTTTACGTCTCTCTGGACTCCGCCTATGTCTCCTGTGGCGTCTTGTAGCTGCGCTTCTTCTGTATAAAGTTGTATATTTGTATGTAAGGTTTTAATTCTATACATATCCCTTGCCTTTGCTATTTTCCTTTGAGACGTTGCATGCTGCCCGTCTCTCCAGTTCCTTCTGATTTCGCTCAAGAAAAGATTTGAAACCATAGTATTGTGTAGGATGTCTCGGATGTACGAAGTTTGCATGAAATTCAAACTGAGTATAAATAAGGGGAAAACTAAAGTTATGGTTTTTGAGAGAGGAACTGATAGCACTGAATGTAATGTAAGTATAAATTGCACTGTGATTGACCAGGTGATTGAGTTTGTGTATTTAGGAAGCATGTTTGACAGAGAGAACAAATTGGATGGTGAAATTAGTAGGCGAGTGAATTCGTTATTGAAAGTCTGGGAGGTTTTCACAGGAACGATGGGTTCTCTAGAGAGTCCCGCATGGCTGTGTATGAAAGTGTAATTGTTCCTACTCTGATGTATGGCAGTGAAACCTGGGTACTGCAGAAGAAACATAGGAGTCGTTGGTGTGCAGGAGAAATGCGTTACTTACGGGGGTTTGTGGCAAGAAACGGTCTGATTGTGTGAGGAATGAAGATGTGTTGCAGTTGTGTGATGTGAAGCAAAATGTTGTTAGCAAGGTGGAGACCAATATGCTTCGGTGATTTGGCCATGTTGAAAGAATGAGTGATGAGATGTTTACTAAGAAGATCTTTTTAGCCCAAGTGGCAGAAAGGAAAGGCAGAGGAAGGCCAAGGAAGACAGGGGTGAATCAGATTCAGGAATGTCTGAATGAGAAAAAGATTGTGAGTATGAAGTATAAAAGATCTTGTGTACGGCGTGTAATGGATATCAGTGAAGCCCGAGTTGTATGTCAAGATCGCTGTAAATGGAGAAGTTTGAGACGACAACAGTAAGTTAAAATATCTGGTAGTTTGTATTTCTTTTTGGAGCTAACCTCTGAATCTCAGAGAACAGCTTAGTGATATGTATGTATGTATGTATGTATGTATGTATGTATGTATGTATGTATGTATGTATGTATGTATTGTGTAGGGCCTCCTCTAGCCTGGCAAAGAGCAGCAACACGACGTGGCATCGATTCCACAAGGGGCCCGAAGACTTCTGGAGAAATGGACAGCTGCCCACAGTTTCCTGGTATTTGTATGTGCAGGATTTGGGGTGCCAATGGACCTTTCCAGCACGTCTCATAAGTGCTCCATTGGGTTCATGTGGGGTAAACGTAATGGACACAACATCCGTCGGTACTCTACAGAATGCTTTTCGAACCGGTTTTTGACAACTTGGGCCCGATGACATGGTGTATTGTCCTCTTAGAAAATCCATGAATAGCTGCAAATGGTTACCCAGCAGAGCACCAAAGCGATTACCGGTTAATGACATATTTACGAGAGGGGCCAGAGACCCAAGCTGTGCCATGTAAAGACAGCCTACACATGTAGGAAATCACCAGCAGCTTGCACAGTGCCTTTTTGACAGTTTCTGTCCATGGCTTCATGGGATCTGCGCCACATACGAACCCTACCATCAGCTCGTAACAACTGGCAGCATGACCCATTACACCACGCCACATTTTGCCAGTCTCCCAGGGCACAATTACCGGATTCACGACCCCAGGTGAAGCGCTGTACCGGATGTCGTGGTGTTAGCAAATGCACTCTCGTGGGTCTTCTGCTTCCATACCCCATGGACGCTAAATTCACTGCAATGACTTACGGAAATTTCTCTGGTACCTCCTGCAGTGAATGTAGATGTTATTTGAGCCAGTGTCACTTGTCTGTTAGCACGGGCAATCCTGTTCACACGCCGCTAGTCACGGCCATTCAGCACTCGCGGTTGTCCCCTTATCTGTCTACGGTGGTTGGTAATACCTTCCAAGAGGTATTCTCGGTACGCTCGTGATCGAGGAAGGCTGAATGTTCGTACAACTACGGAAACTGAATGTCTCATCCATCTGTCTCCAACTACCATGCCCCATTCAAACTTCTGTAATTAACGTCGGCTTGCCATAATCCTGATGGCGGTTGACTCATGAGATTACACCTCGCAACTGATAAAAATTCTGGCGTGCGTCGAAGCCTTTATACGACGGCAGCGCCATTTAAATATTTGCATACTGCTATCCCGTGACTGTTGGCACTTCAGTGTGTAATTCTTCCATTGTAAGTTGCATGATTTCTTTTTTAATGTTACCCATAGCCGCCTTTATGGTTAAGAATAGAGGCTCCATTGGTTAAGTATCCCGCAGATTTCCGCTTAGCTGCACAGCTTGTTATGTGATGATTTGGGCTTTTGTGAGCTTTCGGTTTGGGGATTAAATGCTATTGTGGGATGACCAATATTTACTCAATTTATTTTACATCGAACGAGCCCGCTTTTTTGGTGGTAAATTCGAATCCACGTCTTCATACCCCAGAGTAGGATGTTCTCCAGACTGTATTGCGCCGACAGGGTTTATCGCTGCAACTTGTCGTTTAGTCTAGTTTGTAACCTGTGTAGTAAGTCACATATACCCCCATTTAAGAAGGCGAGGGACAATGACATGGAGAAAAGAAGTTCCGCATGTACAAAATTATTGGGTTGTCGGAAAAGTCATGATGTATTTTAGCCATGTTTTACAAAGGTCGTTTATTGATAGAAAGAACAAAGATCAATCAATGATATAAAGCCCGTTTTGTTACATGATCATTTGCCATCTGTCAGTGAGCTGCAGAATGATTCGTTCATAGAAGGACCTGTCTTTCGTGGCGAAAAATTGTACAAGGTGCTGATTTACAGCCTCATCTGAATTGAACGTTATACCACGCAAGGACTGTTGAAGAGAGCGAAACAAGTGGAAGTCTGACGGCGCAAAGTCAGGCGAGTATGTATGCTGGGTGTGACAACCCATCCCACACAAGCGCCAATAATTTTTGGTGGTTGATAAAACTTGTGTGTGGTTTCGCGTTGTCCTGATGGAACACAACACTTTTACGGTGAACTAGCTCTGGACGTTTCTGGATGATGGATTCTTTCAAACTGTCCAACTGCCTACAGTACACATTCGCATTGATTGTTTGGTTCCGTGGTAGAGGCTCGAAAAACAAGACACCTTGAAAACCCACCACACTGAGACCAGAACCTTCCACTGATCAATGTCTGCGTTGGATGTCGTTTGAGGCGAGGCAGCACGTCGGGACCAAGACCGTTTGCGCAGCACATTTTTGTACACAATCCCCTTTTTGTTACCAGTTTTCAGTCGCTTCAAAAAAGAATTGTTTTCCTCACGTTTAATGAGCATATCGCAGATGTTTATAAGCGCCGTCAATTGAGCTTCTTTGAGTTCATGAGAAACCCACATATCGAGCTTGCTTACGTATCCCAGCTTCTTAAGGTGGTCGTGAACTTCTGAATAATGGATGTGCAATGTGTCTGCAATCTCTCGTGTCGTGTAACGTGGGTTTGACTCGATCAATGCCTTGATTTTGCCGTCATCAACCTCGGTTGGCATCCCGGACCGAGGAGCATTGTTGAGGTCGAATTCACAAGCATGGAATTTTTCGAACCACCATTGGCACTGACGTTCTTGTAGAACATTATCACCCTACACTTTACGCAACTTTTCACAAGCTTGACGCGCGTTCTTCTCTTTACGGAAGTAAAGCAGTAAATCATGGCGAAAATGCACAGTTTGGTCTTCTATCTTCAACTTGATGTCAAATCTCCTCAAATCAACCAAATGGCTCACTATTCCTTTTAGACTGCAGCTAGAACTGGCACCTGTCGAATGCCATAGAGATAACAGAGCTGAGCATACCTTTAGTGCTTCCAAAATCGCCCAACTGCCATCGGGGGCCAAAATACGTCATGACTTTTCCGACAAGCCAATACTTGAGTTATTTCGCTCCCGCAGCGTGGTAAACTGTTTTTCTTTGATGAATGTGCAATTATCGGAGTGCACGTAATAGGAATGTCTATTTCTGGAGCAAGGAAAATCCGCATTATTACGAAGAGCTAGCACCCCTCCCCCCACACACACATGTTATAATCTGGGCCGATATATCCAGCAGGCACTTGATTGGTCCCTATTTTTTTGATGGACCTGTCAATCAACACACTTATCTCATAATCTTAAGGGACTGGTTTGTTCCAGAGCTCCAGAAGTTGCACCTGCAAGGAGATTGCTGGTTTCAACAGGATCGAGCATCGCCCCACTATGCTTATAACTGTCAGGGATTTGTGAAGTGAAGTGTTTCAAGAAAAGTGGTTAGGACGAGGATGATCTCTCGTCTAGTAACAACGCTCTGTGGGGCATTATAAATACCGCGTAGATATCAGTCAACTGAAGACCTGAAAGAAGCTGTTAGAGCTGCCTTTATACAAATCAACAAGGCTATGCTTCGTAAAATATCACACAGAACAAGGCGCCACATAATTGTGTGCCACGTATGGTGTTCATACGGACATTACACGGTTTAAAAACTTCATGAACTCCTAAAGCTTACACAAGTTAAAAATTAGTTTAATATTAAAAAATTTAAAATACATATGAACATGAGACATTTCGAACCCACAGTGGGTTCATCCTCAGATGTGAACTATATTACTGGTGGACAGTAACGAGTTTATATATGCTTGATGAAAGTCGTTGTCATGACGTAGGAGATAACGTAGGTCATCATATGACGCTAGTCTATATCTTCAGTTGACAGTAATTGCTGGAGGAAGAGTTTCTCATGTGATCTTGAAGAAACTTGCAAAGTAGAAATTTCCAGGGCGTTTGAATGTATGAAGGAATATTGTCAATGCAATTTTCTTTCATAAATTACAACCCCTGGAAATCCCCACTTTGCAAGTTTCAACAATAACTCCAACACAGCTGTCTCTCCTGCTACTGTGGCACTGCAATGTAATAAGCTATATCGTACATTAATACGAGGGTTGTGCCGAAAGCAACGCTACTGTGGCACTGCTACGTTATAGGATATATCGTACACTAATACGAGGGTTTTACCGAAAGCAACGCTACTATGGCACTGATACGTGATAGGCAATATCGTACATAATTACGAGGGTTGTACCGAAAGTAACGCTACTGTGGCTCTGCTAGGTGACTGGCTATGCCGTACATTAATACGAGGGTTGTGTCGAAAACAATGCTACTGTGGCACTGCTACGTGACAGGCTATATCGTACATTAATACGAGGGATGTACCGAAGGCAACGCTACTGTGGCACTGCAACGTGATAGGATATATCGTACATTAATACGAGGGTTGTACCGAACGTAATGCTACTGTGGCACTGCAACGTGATAAGATATATCGTACATTAATACGAGGGTTGTACCTAAAGTAATGCTACTGTGGCACTGTTACGTGATAGGATATATCGTACATTAATACGAGGGTTGTACCGAAAGCAACGCTACTGTGGCACTGCTACGTGATAGGCAATATCGTACATCATTACGAGGGTTGTACCGAAAGTAACGCTACTGTGGCTCTGCTACGTGACTGGCTATACCGTACATTAATACGAGGGTTGTGCCGAAAGCATTGCTACTGTGGCACTGCAACGTGATAGGATATATCGCACATTAATACGAGGGTTGTACCGAAAGTAATGCTACTGTGGCACTGTTACGTGATAGGATATATCGTACATTAATACGAAGGTTGTACCGAAAGTAATGCAAAAGTGGGCATAACTATTTTAACTGACAGATGTCGTTCAAATTGCACATGTAAGTGGAGAAGCTTTATCTCTATACAAAGGTACTACTCAACATAATCTCCATTGCAGGCGATGCATTTGCTCCATCGTTGAACCCAACTCAAGAATCCTCCTTAAAAAATTAAGTTGTCGGCTGTTGTACCCACTTCTTCACAGCCACTTTCACCTCGTCTGTGTCATCAAATGGTTGTTCGCGGAGACTGTCGTTCATTGGATTGAACAGGTGAAAATCAGAGGGTTCCAGATCTGTGCTGTGCGTTGGATGGGGACCACTGACCAGCCTAATTTGCTGATCGCCTGATTTGTTGCCAAAGATGTGTGTGGTCTCGCATTGTCATGGTGAATGTAGATCCTTCTCAAATTCTTGTTCGGTCTCTTACTCCTCATGGCTTCTCTAAGCTTCTTGAGTGTCTCAACGTACCACTCGCTGTTCGCGTTTTAGAAAATCAGAGCGAATTACACTCGTGCCATCCCAAAAACTTTCACCATGACTTTCTGTACTGATCACTGGCTGTTGAACTTCTTAGGCATTGGTGAACACGTGTGACGTCATTCCATGGATTGATTCTTCGTTTTCGGATCGTAAAGATACGATCACGTTTCATCCCTGTCTCCAGATCGGAAAAATATAGTCTCTTCATTGGCTTCAAACGCTTCAGCAGATCAGAGCAGACTTCCACCTTTCTCGCTTCAAATCTGGTGTCAACTGCCGAAGTACCTACTTTGCACACACTTTCCAAAGCCTTAAATCTTCCACCATCTTCTGAATGGCATTGTGACCACAGTCCAGTTGTGCAACAAGCGTACGGATTGTGACTCGTCTTTCCGCTCGAATCAATTCCTCCACTCGATGACGATTCGTGTCAGTTGTCGCAGGTCATGGTCTCCCATTGCGTGGTTTGTGTTCAGTGCTAGTTTCCTCATCTTTAAACTTCTTCATCCATCTGCGCACATTACTGTTGTCAATGGTGTCATCTCCGTAAACATTCTGTAGCCTTCTGTGGATGTCAGACAGCCTGCAACCTTCCTTCATCACGAACTCAATGACGGCACGTTGCTTTTACTTGGAATCCATTATTTACTTGCAATGAAGAAGAAGGTTTATTATAAGGGAAGAGTTACTCTACCAATATGTGTGACGTCCGTCAGTTAATAAGAAAGTTATGCCCATTCTTGCATTACTTTCATTACAACGCTGTTATACAGGGTGACTCAGAATAGCTGTCAAATAATTTGCAGGGAGGTCAGGAACACGAAAACCAAACAATTATAACATAGGAACATGGGGTCGCAAATGCAAAACAGAGGCGCTACACGGTCACAAAGACAGAGACAGGTATCACAACGTTGGATGAGCAAAATGATTTAATTCGAACGCTACAAAAAATAAGACATGATTTTAACTGTCTTTTGGACATCAATTAACATTTCACAGTACCTTTACATTAACTGTTTGAAGTTGCGGCCTTTGCGCAGTAACACACGCTTCACAGCGACGGCGCATCGACCGGCGGACGTGGGCGAACATTCCTGGTGTGGATCACTAACAACTCCAGCTGCTGCAACGATTCGTGCCACCAAGTCCATGTCGGAATCAACAGAGGTATCCATACACCATACCTTTCAAATAACCCCACATATAAAAAGTCAATGGGGGACAGATCAGGTGAACGGATGGCCATGTAACGGGTCCACCGCGACCAATCCATCGCCCCAGAAATGTAGCTTCCAAATACTGGCGAACATTGCTGGAGAAATAAGCAGGAGCTCCGTCGTGTTGAAACCACATGCGCTGTCGCAAGTGGACGGGTACATCACTCAGCAATTCCGGCAGGACCTCTTGCAGGAAGATGAGGCAATTGTGTCCATCCAGTCTCGATGGCAATACATAGGGCCCGATCAGACAGTTGGCAACTATACCTGCTCATATGTTGACGCTGCGGCCGTATGGCTCGGGGATTTTCGTATGCCCATACGTGCACATTGTGCAAATTACAGATGCCCTCCAGTGTGAACGTCGCTTCATCAGAGAAGAGGACGTAGGACGCGAAGTTTGGCTCTCCGGCAGTCTGCTGTGAAAACCAACGTGCGAAAGCCACACGCTGCAGGTAATCACAGGCATTCAGAGACTGCACACGTTGTCCATGGAATCTGTGTAAAATATCCTCGTGTGCGACGCGGCATACGGTGGATTTCGACACATGCCAGCGAACAGAATTAGCCCGGGTACTGGTCCCCTGATAGCGTGCGATTTTAATCCAAGACGGCTTCTTTCAAGTTATTTGTCCGCGTCGTTCTGTAAACTCCTGCATCGCGCCTTCGCACATTGAGACTTCCCGTTTCACATAATCGGGTATGCAGCCGCCCGAACATCGCCGGAATGTGTCTGTCGGGAAACCGTTCCTGATACAATTGCCTGGCAGCGGGTCTACAGTTCGCTGCACCATACATGAGATACATATCCGCCATCTCGCGTTTCGTGTAGCGATACATATTTCTTCACAATCCTGATACAACTGACAACCTCCGCTGATTCCTGCTGCCCAAAGCACCGGCCGACACACAGCGCCCTCCTGTGACTCTGTTTTGATACACCAGTCATGTTTGCCCACGTCCGCCGGTCGATGAGCCGTCGCTGTGAAGCGTGTGTTACTGCGCAAGGCCGCAACTTCGAACACTTCCTGTAAAAGTACTGTGAAATGTTAATTGCTGTCCAAAAGTCTGTTAAAATCATGTCTTATTTATCGTAGCGTTCGAATTAAATTATTTTGCTCATCCAACGTTGTGATAACTGTCTATGTCTTTGTGACCGTGTAGCGCCTCTGTTTTGCATTTGCGACCCCATGTTCCTAAGTTGCTAATGCTTGGTTTTGTGTTCTTGGCCTCCCTGCAAATTATTTAACAGTTATTCTGAATCCCCCTGCATATACTCGTTGTATATACCTTATATCGTGCGTGACGTCGTCCATGAGATTTACATTCGGTGCCTTTCATATACTCCAGCCTTAGTTGGTGTTTCCATTATACTGATTAACCCCTGTATCGTGCTACGTTCAAAATCTCTCAGATCACTCGTTTTTACCCATTCTGACCCTTGACCGAATGCTAATTCGTTCTCTAGGAGCAGGTTTGTCTGATTTATGCCTGAGAGTGAGACATTCTATGACGAGGGCAGTTATATCCAATAAAATGGCATCTGAGTCTTTAATGACTCTAAACTTAACTTAAATACTTCTACCAGTCTTTCAGTGAAAGCTAGATCACACAAACTAAACCGCAGTGTCACCGAATGAACACTTCGAACACTTTCTAGTTCTTCGTTCTTCTCGCAGTCAATGTTGTCCTCGTACATCTGAGCTGTAAGACGGCGCAATTTCTCACTAGGGCCAAAAAATAAAATATTGTTTTTTTTGTCACTATATCTGCGCTACAAAATTTCCGATTCTAAAAATCGTTGACGATATTTTTCCAAGCATTTAGCAGATTTTTGATTCGAACGTTTTCCCTACAAACATCCTATTTTCATTATACAATCTTTTAAGGAATTTTGCCAAATGGCGCACTTATTTTACAGAAAATTTTTTTGGCAACCTACCTTATCTTTTATTCGAGT
The DNA here is from genome assembly GCA_039090855.1 of Macrothele yani. Classification (NCBI taxonomy): domain Eukaryota; kingdom Metazoa; phylum Arthropoda; class Arachnida; order Araneae; family Macrothelidae; genus Macrothele; species Macrothele yani. The sequence goes on from CM076991.1 coordinate 97,310,871, forward strand.
TCTCGTCACGTAATTCAGATTAAGGTTAAAAAAATGTGGCAACAAACCGTGTGGATCTCGCAAAGATTGAATAGTAAAAGTTCACAAGAATTATCGAAATTACAGATTCATTCAGGTTATGTGTGTTTCGAACAAATAAGCGCTTATTACATAATGAATGAATAGAATGCTGTAAATAAAAAAACACAAGAAACGAATAAAATAAATGCTCTCAAGAGATCGATTAAACAATTCTTACGCTTGGATTTGTGTTACAGATGGCTTTTGACCTTCAGATATGGCTCGAAGTGCTGGGTACAAGGCGGGAATGCATCTGGCCATGGAATTCTCGGATATAGATTTTACGCATTCTTTAACCAGTGCGATTCCCTCAGCTGAAATATGTAAGAAAATATTAAAATATGTAGTTCCTACTGCGAACTATTTGTAAGGCTTTGCAACTTTATATACGCAATTTGAACAACTGTAGAAAATGTAGTTAGAGGTCGAACTGGCATGTTTAACGGAAACGGAAGAAAAATAAGACTATGGACGTAATGGAGTGTGACATATATCTAACTTCTCATTGCATTTATTGATCTTGCTGTAACATATTAAAATTAATAATTCTGAACAGTTAAGCATAAGCATATAATAACAGCAGGGAAGATCAACGAAAAGGCCTCGAAAAGACCTGACCAGATTTGATCTCCCTCGGCTTAGGTCAAGACAAGAACATTCATATAAAAGGAACAAAGTAAAAAACGAAAGCAAATATCAAATTAAATATCTAAGCAGGATATTATGATATTGACAGCCTGTCAGAGGAAAGATAATGTTAAAGCAATTTAACTTGCATTTAAGTTTCCGTATGGCCATGTATAAATTTGATCTCTTCGCGTAACATTTAAAGCCGTAAAACTTCTCCCGAAATGCGTTTGAAGTTGGCAACCTAACAGTTGCTGAAAGGGTAGTCACGGCGTAAATAAAGCTGTATTCAGACCAGGGCTGTGACTATTGCTAAATTCTAGGGGAGACTAAAATTATGTAGGGAAGACTAAAAACAATTTCAGTCACTTTGGTATATTAATTTCAACATAATTCATTTAATTAATTAAAATAACTTAATTTTAACCGAAATTAATTTTTAGTCTGGCAGTATTTATAAAAAAATTAATAAGCACAGCAATACTGTTTTAAACGCATACACTCTTTGCCAAAAAAAAAAAAAAAATCAGAACAAAAACGAAGCACCAGACAAAGTCGTTCGAGCCTGGTAAAACTCCACATGCAAGTAACTCAGGTCCAGATATGCAAATGATTACACGAGTTAGTAAAATCATGCAATGCATTGATTATGATACGCTTACCAAGTGGTCTAAGCGATGGCTTCTCATCATTCGACCGAGGTCGGTCTGGGCTCGAATCCCGGTGAGGCATGGATGATGTGTTTGAAATTAGGGACGGACGACTGCTTATAGCCCACTGAGTAGCTCACGGTGGTTGGTTGGTTGGTTCATTGATTTTATTGGCGCAAGGGCCATGGTTGGCCAAAGAGCGCCAAACAAAAGACATCAAAACGAAACAAAATCAATAAAAAACGTACACAAGGTTAAAACCAGGCTGATGCGGTAAAAATGAAATATGAGAGTGAACAAGTTAAAATCTAAATGAGTTTAAAAAAGTCAATTTCCTGTAAAAATGAAAACACTGCTCTCGTGTCGCAGGCGTCGCCGATAATAGTTTGCAGCGTAGCTGCTGCTTCGTCCAACAGATGAGAGTGAAATTGACGAAAACGGTTATCACAAAACCGAACACAAGTACACAAAACATGAAGGACAGTGAGACGACAGTTGCACGCCTCACACATCGGGGCATTGTAGCCACACAGCAAAAAGCGGTGAGTAAAACGACAGTGCCAAACGCGGAGACGTGCAAGAACAACTTCCTCACGACGGTTCTTCCGCAAACTAGACTTCCAAAGTCCGATCTGTGGTTTGATAGAATGCAGCTTATTGCTGCCCTGCTGAGACCACAGGGACTGCGACTTGTCCAGGAGAAATGTCCGGATCCAAGGTCTAGAATCGCGGAAAGACAGTGGCAGCCGAGCTGGCGACATGGGGGAAACAGACCTGGCAGAGAGATCTGCCAGCTCGTTACCCCGGATCCCAACATGGCCAGGAACCCAACAGAATCGGAACAGGAAGCCATCACCATCCAAAGTTCCAAGACGACGACGGACGTCACGGATGACAGGTGAGTCCGTGTCCTCTGGAGAAGATAAAACTTGGATGACGGACTGGGAATCAAAGCAAACCATAGCTGTGATCGAGACTGTATGTGGCACAAAGCGAGGTGTATCGCACGCATATCTGCCGAAAAGACGGTGGATTCAGGCGGAAGCCTCTCAGCATGTGGGGCATCGCCGCACACAAAAGCGGATCCAACGACATCCCCGGACTTCGAGCCATCGGTGAACACAGGCACGAAATCCGGGTAGACAGACTGTAATTCAGCAAAGAGCTGCTGGTACACCAGAGCAGGAGTGGACGACTTTGGCCACACACAAAGAGAAAGGTCAGCCGTTGCTTGAACGGGCTGCCAATGAGGATGGTTGAAAAAGGTGGTCAAACCAATCCTAGACAAGGTGAGACCAGCATCGCGCACTATGGCAGACATCCGAATCCCGAACGTCGGAACACAGGAGGGGCGGTGGGAAAACAAGCGGACACAGTTCGGTTGGAAGATGCAACCATGCAGTGGATGATCAGGAAGAGATTTCAGTTTTGTATAAAACTGAAGAGACAGCTGCTTACGACGGATGCATAACGGCGGCTCATTAGCCTCCGCATACAGGCTATGCACGGGAGAAGTACGGAAAGCACCAGTACATGGTTGCAATGCCTGGTGAAGGACGGGGTCCAAAGGCTTTAAAACCGATGGACGTGCTGAACCGTACGTAATGAATCCGAAGTCTAAGTTTGACCGAATGAGAGAGTGGTAAATGCGAAGCATTGAGCACCTGTCAGCTCCCCAAGATGTTCGAGAGAGGACCTTCAGGATACTCAATGACTTCGTGCACTTCACCTTCAAAGACTGAATGTGAGGCCGGTAGGCGAGCGCCCGATCAAAAGTTAGCCCAAGGAACTTGGCTTCTGACACCACGGGGATGGTTGAACACCCCAGCCTCCGTCTGGAATCTGGGTCAAGACCCCGTTTGCGGCAAAAATGCACGCAAACGGTCTTCTGCGTCGAGAAGCCAAATCCATTTTGGGAAGCCCAGTCAGAGGACTTTGCAAAGGCAGCTCGTCATAGCAATTGGCCAGTAGTTCAACGGGTTGGTGGGATCTTTCCAAGGTTTGGAAACAGGAACGGCAATGGCAGTGTGTCAACATTCGAGAAAAACATGCTCTTGCCAAATCCTGTTAAACAGGATTAGCAGACATTCAAGAGAGGATGGAGAAAGGTGCTTCAGCATCTCGTAATGGATGTTATCTGGTTCGACAGATGTTCGGCCGGACCTATTCAGAGCGATCTTCTGCTCCACAGCAGTCAGCGGGCTGTTATAATCTGCGTAAGAAAACGGTCCAAAGGAAATCCTGGACCTTTCAAGCCGCGGCTGTAACTGCCGGAACGAAGCAGGGTAATTGCTGCTGCTGGAAACCGAAGAAAATGCGGTGATCAGACAGTCAGCAATACTCTGAGCGTCAGCAACCGTTCCTCCATCACTCTCAAGAATGGAGATTTCCCCAGATGGGTACTGTCCCCGAATCTTACGGATCCTCTCCCAAACGATCTTAGGGCTAATATTGGTGTTAATCCCGGAAACATATTGAATCCAGGACTCCCGTTGACTACGCCTACGAACCAATCTCGCGTAAGAGTTGGCTTTCTTGAAAGCAAGTAGGTTCGCGTCGGTGGGGTACCGACGAAACCTACCCCAAGCCCGATGTTGGTCCTGACGAGCTGCCAGGCAAGTGGAATTACACCAAGGTCTCGGGCAACGTGGAAGTTTAGTCAACGTTCTGGGGATGGTAAGTTCTGCCGCTTGCACAATACAATCCGTCACCGCCGCAACAGCGTCATTGACCGTTCCTGAGGTCACCATAGCTGGAGTAATACTTGCCGAAGCCGTGAATGTGTCCCACTTGGCTCGATCAATATTCCATCTAGCAGGGCGAGTACGGTAACGGTATTCGCCACCCTCTAGACGGAGAAAGATGGGGAAGTGATCGCTGCCAAGGGGATCACCAGACACGCTCCAGGACCAGGCAGGATATCATGATGTTGAACTCAGGAACAAATCAGTGGCTGAGTACGAGCAGGTGGGTTCATGAAAATAAGTAGGAGCTCCCATGTTGTGGAGACAGAGGGACGTCTTATAGAGAAGAGACTCAACAACACGGCCCCTGTAGTCTCGAGTGGTAGTACCCCACAACGGATTGTGTGCACTGAAATATCCTAAGATGAAGAAATGAGGCGGCAGCTGGTCAACTAAATCTTCCAGATCCGAAAAGCTTATAGCTTCATCTGGTGGTATGTAGATGGAACACACCGTGAACAGAGTGTTCACAGAAAGTCTCACTGCCACTGCCTGCAAAGTCGTCCGAAGGGCAACCGCAGTGACAGGAACACCATAAGGAACAACGACGGCCACTCCTCCGCAGGTAATAACGCTGTCCTGGTGATCTTTGCGGAAAAAGAATATCTCCGCAGCGAAGGATGGTCCGTCGTGCGAAGCTTTGTCTCCTAGAGACACACGCACAGAGGTGTGTGCGAAGACAGTAAGCCTTTCAAATCATCAATGCGTGATCAGAGACCTCGGCAATTCCACTGAATGAGTGTGGCCATAATGAAAAATGAAATGAAAGAATGAAAAAGACAGACGACTAGAAAGTCTATGTCGTCCGTCAACTCCAATCCATCGGCAGTGTCTGGAGGCAACACAGGGCTGTGTTAACCCCCTGTTTTGAGAGGTGGTTTTTGCCTGCTCTGTTTCGGGGAGGATGAGCCTGGTTTCACCTTTTCCGGCTTCTTGTTTTCAGTGCCCTGGATCTGGGTCCCTGTGATGGCAGAAGATGTTTTCGGCATAGAGGATGGTTTAGGCGACGATGTTGATGTCGCCTTGGATGCAATGCGGCGAGACTTCAGCGCCTCCAATCCAGCAGCAACGATGCGCTCAAAATCATAAGGGCACCGCGCTGGGATGGTCGCTTCAGTCTGAACCGCCATTGAAGCCTTCTGCACTACAACTGAAGCATAGGACCGCCGGCCTGGTTGTAAAGGGGCGATCCGCCGTCTAGCCTCGGGATATGAGAGATGCTCAGTTGTTTTCAGGCGTTGAATTGCCTGTTCCTCTATCCACTTTGGACACTGCTTATAAGAAGCAGGATGAGACCCTTCACAGTTGACACAATGATCAGACTCTGCAGAGCATTCCGCCAAAGAGTGTACCGTGGAACCGCAGCGACCACACTTTGCGACATTACGGCAAGACTGCTGGGAGTGACCGTAATGCTGGCACCTGAAACATCTCAAGGGATTCGGGATATACGGCCGAACATCAAGCCGTAAATAACCTGCCTTGATGGAAGTAGGCAGGGTTGGGGAGTCAAAGGTTGGGATGATGTTACGGGAGGGAATAGGTTTTCCATCCCGCCTAAAAAGAATCCGCCGAACCCCAATGACATGCTGTTCACCAAGTTCCTCCAGCAATTCCTCATCGTTGCATTCAAGCAAGTCCCGGGAGTTGACAACACCGCGAGAGGTATTGAGGTAACCATGGCTGAACAGCAACGCTAAGCAAAACGGTCGTTTCCAGTAAGGTGGCACTGTGGCGTGGAGTAGAGGTTTCCACGAGAAGATCCCAGGAAGGGAGCTTCTTGACACTCTTTGGAGAGCCAGCAACGGCTTGCAGAGCCTTGGTAATCCAGAAAGGACTCTTGCTACTGAGTGACTGTGAAGAGTCACCAGATTTGATCAAAAGAAACAGAGCATTGAAATTAGATGTGACAAGTTTCTTTGTGGAGGAAGGTGTACTCTCCTTCACAGGGCGCTTTAAATGGGTGGCATGGGAAATACTTTGGTTTTCCATGAAGAAGTGAAAAGATTCGTCCGCCGACCTCCCTGACTATCCCTAGAGAGGACACGGCTCTAGGGATAGTCAGCGGATATAGCAAGTTGGTAGGGCAGACACACGCTCGGCGTGCACCCAGACTTTCCCGTGCCCTGAGAACACCCCTTTGGCATACCCACCATACCCCCAAACTCACCCTGCCGAACAGAACGACAAGCCGCTAGAAGTCTGGACGCCACTTGGCCACAGACTTCCTGACTAGGAGTGGGTTAGCTCCCAGCCTCCCGTTTAGGGTGAAGCAGAGGGCAAAGAGGAGTGTTGGCAGCTGGAGACACTACAACCCGACCACCAGATACCTCAGCCTCCAGCATCCCCATTTCCACCTGTACGGGTCACCGCACACGGCAAACGTGCAGGTAGGTCTTAGCTAACCAGCTCCGGAAAAACAGAAAATATAACAGAAAAGAGAAAAGACAGGGAAGGGAACGAGGAACAAAGCCCGGAGCTGTCTCATCACAACCTCAGCAGCCTACAACTCAGGCGGGTACATGTCAAGATATGAACGAAAGACGAAAAAGCAAAATTATAAGAGAAAATTGGCTCGGGCCGTGGGGACGCCATCTCCCATCAGCTGGATGAACAGCTATCCCTTCGGTGATGTTATCGTTCAAGAGTAAACGAAATAAATTCCGTCACAAGGTTAGCTCGGACCGTGGAGGCGCCGCTCCCCAAATAACTGGAAAACCAGTTATTCCGGTGCGGGGGCTCACGGTGGTCGTTAAACCTCAAAAGAAAACATTACTCATGTTCTGAACATAATGGCTGTGGAAAAAATCTCTCCTCTGCGCCCTGATTTTTTTACCCCATTTCGATGATATTAAACATAATGGGTTCAGTATACCTCCGGAATAACATACTAAAGTTTTGTCGCAATAGAAGCATTTTTAGTCAAGTTATGAGGATAATGGCTGTGGAATGAGTATCGCTCCTGTGCCCTGACCTTTGACATAATTTCGATGATATTCAACAGAACCGGTTCAGTATACCTCCGCAACAATATGATGAAATGTTTTCTCAATAGAAGCATTTTTACATCAGTTATGACGCATAAGGGCGATGAAATGGATACCATTCCTATGTTCTGACCTTTGACCCCATTTCGTCCATTTTCAATATGATTCGTCCCCAAGTTATCCCCTACCACATACTAAAATGGCATTGAAATCGAACAGTTTTTAGGCGAGTTATCGTGCGGGGAGACAGACAGACAGACAAAGCTGGAGCATATAATCTTCTTTAAACTTAGGTTGGAAAGCATAAATTATTAATCTAGCAGTATTTATTAAAATATTGATAAGCACAGCAATACTGCTTTAGAGGTATGAACTCTCCAAAAAAAAAAAAAAAGAAAGAAAATCGAAGCGCCAGACAAAGTCGATCGAGCTTGGTGAAACTCCACATGCAGGTACGAATATGTAAATGATTAAAAAATAACGATCAGTGACGAAATAATTGCCCGCCACAGCGCATGAGAACTGCGCTTCGAAGAGGGTATATCAAGAGCAAAGCTCGCACGCAGGAACGATTGTGACAGCGGATTGCGCTTGCATTAGCCTCCACTGGCTGTGAGGACGCGTCGACGTCGGATCTGCTCACAATAGGAGATGCTGAGCGAATTTCAGAGAGGACGTATAATTGGGCTGAGAGAGACCAGTTGGCCAAATTCTCGTATCGCCAGGCATTTGGTCGGAGCGACGCTGCATCCGGACAATGTTGGCGCCAATGCGTCGAGGAGGGCACAACACAGTGGCACGCGGGCAGTGGACGGCCCAGGACAAACACAAAGCGCAAGGATCGAGCAATTGTGATAGCCGCAAAAATGAAACCGAATATAAGACTATCACCGTGTTGCGTCGTCCACAGGTACAGAAGTGGTCATCCAGACCGTTGAAAAAGGTACTTGCAGCACGGGGACTACTATCGAGCAGACCACTCCGCCACCTACCACTGAGCATCGGTTGAAGTGGTGTCAGGCCTGATCAACGTGAGGAAGTGCCCAGTGGCGTTGTGTTAATTTCAGATTCAGTGACGAGTCTCGCTTTGCACTTGGCGCAGATGACCAGCGCATAAATACCTGGAGACGAGACGGCTAGCGCACTGAACCACCCTTTACCGTGAAAAGGCACAAGGCTAGAACACCGGAATTAACTGTCTTGGGAGTCATTTCCTTCGGTAGCCAGACATTCTTGGTAGTCCTCCATACCACCCTCACGGCTCAACGGTACGTCGGTGACATTCTATTCAAGCCGAAGCATAAGCGAGCAATATTTCAGCAGCATAGCTCCCGGCCACACACGCACGGCACGGCTGCCCCAGGCCTGCCTCCGCAATATCGATACCCTTCCATGGCCAGTCCGATCGCTCGACCTCTTACTGATCCCAAATGTTTGGGACATGATGGGAAGCAACCTACCACCACCCCATATTATCGGCGAATTCGCCCGCAATTTGGACAACATCTGACATACTTATACCTCAGGACAGTATCCGTGAACTGCATGCGTCTATGAGACGCTAGGTAACCAGTTGTATCTGAGCCAGAAGTGGGTCTGCAACGTACAGAATTGTTCCACTAGAGTAGCTGTCCTATCTGAATAAATGGATTAACTGTTCTGGAATTGAAATCATTTCCTTTTTTTGTTTCTGCAAAGAGAGTGTGTGTAAACAAATATAGTAAATCCGGCTTGTAATGAAAAGATAGGAACAAACGATAACCGTCGTTAAATCCACGCGCTCCCTAAATCCGTTTTGGGGCGAAAATGGAATAAAAAAATAATTCCTTCACAAAACAAGGCTGTCTTGAATAATCAAACGACGAAGTTCACCTAGTTTTTCTACGCGGTGCATTCGTTAATTACAGCTACAATCGACACGCTGGGCTGTAAGATTCGAGTCTGAAATGGGAAAGATTATTTCTTTTAAAGACTGAAATCAAATTCTGTTTTCACTTCGCTGCTTTTCTTTATTTTCGCGAAATGTTTACATAAACATTTTTGAGTTTCATGAAACCCAAACCCAAACCAACTTCTGGCGCCATCTGTTGCAGTAACGGAGATGAGGAAGCTCTACGTATTGTATACGAATATGGGTAAGGAGACAAGGAAGCTCTAAGTATTGTATACGAATATGGGAAAGGAGATGAGGAAGCTCTAAGTATCAGGAAGCTCTAATATGGTAAAGTATTTAAGCTCTAAGTATCAGGAAGCTCTAATAAGGTAAAGTATTTAAGCTCTAAGTATGAGGAAGATATTAAGAATTGAAGCTCTAAGTATGAGGAAGCCCTAATATGAAGTTCTACGTACTAAATATTGACGTTCTAAGTCTTGAAGCTCAAATATTGAAGCTCTAAGTATGAGGAAGCTCTAATATGGTAAAGTATTAAAGCTCTAAGTACGAGGAAGATATTAAGAATTGAAGCTCTAAGTATGAGGAAGATATTAAGAATTTAATCTCTAACTATATGGGGCACTAAGTATGAGGAACCTCTAATATGAAGTTCTAAGTACTAAATATTGAAGTTCTAAGCCTCTAATAGCTCTAAGTTTTGAAGCTCTAACGTTGAATCCCTAAGTATTGAGGAAGCTCTAATATGGTAAGGAGATGAGGAAGGTCTAAGTAACGGAGATGAAGAAGCTCTAAGTATTGTATACGAATATGGGTAAGGAAGATTACTTTGCTTACACTCAAGTATAGAAGAGGAAAAGTATTTACTCATGAAACAAGAATATGTAGTCGTGAGTAAACCTCACCTGTGGGAGGAATTTCTACCAGAAATAGCACGTCTCTATACGTTAGATTCCTTTTATTAAGGAATGTAAAATAAGCTCAATAAGGCAGCTTTTATTTCTCTACAGTAGGGAGTCTTCAGCCCTTTTGAATCGCTGAAAACATGGGCAGAATAGAATAAGATTCGCAGGCCGCATAAAAAGGAAGAGTAGATATGCATTTATTTATTATGAATATCGATTATTTCAGAGAGGTTTTGAATCCTAAAACTTAAATTTTGGCAAAGAAAACTATACAGTTAACATATTTATACTACATTATCAAACGTATTCAGACACTACACAAATATCTGCATAAGTGCGAAGAACGATTTGCAGTAACGTAAGTTGTGAGTGGGGATATACGTTTATAAAGCTGGAATGTTCTGTCGTGCTGTCAGTAACTTTGAAGCGTAAATAAAGCGTAGACATGAACTTTCCGAGTTACAGTGTGGGCTGGTCATAGGATATTATTTGAGTAACGTTTCCATACGGAGCATAACAAAATCAAATGTAAGTCATGTCGTGAAGAGATGGATTCAGAAGGGTGCAACTACAGCAAAGGAAAGTTTAGGAAGGCCACACAAACTGAAGGAATATGACAGAAGAGCTATGGTAAGAAATATTAACAAACCCCGTTCTTCCTCAGCCGTTTCCCATCGCTGCTGAAGTAGGAAATGCTTGTAATGCCTCTGTTAGTACCATTCTCATCAGCAGAGAGTTGCAGAGTGTAAGTGATTATTGTTAGAGCAACAGCACACAAACCATACATCACTACCATGAATCGGAAGCACACTTTGGAGTGGTGTGTCTCTCCGTCGTTCCTCGACTGTGGGCGACTTGAAAGCTGTTCTTTGGAGTGGTGTGTCTCCCGCCATTCCTAGACTGTGGGCGACTGGAAAGCTGTTCTTTGGAGTGATGAGTCACGCTTTTCACTCTTGGAGTGGTGTGTCTCCCGCCATTCTTAGACTGTGTGCGACTGGAAAGCTGTTCTTTGGAGTGATGAGTCAAGCTTTTCACTCTTATACACTCACGGACAATGCAATTTGCGCACCAAGAAGGAAGTATCGGATTGAACTGAAATTTTATGGACGTAATGATACATATGATGACAAAAACAGAGCTGCAGGACAATTAGAGAAGGATCTGTGGCACGCAGTCCGGTCATTTTCAATAGCGCGTCGCACCGCCTCGTGCGGCAATACATGCTGTACTACGGTCCAGCATGGAGGCGAACAAACGCCTGATGTTATCTTGCGGCAGACTGTCCCACACGCATTGGACGGTGTGCTCCAAATCGTGGATAGTGTGGCAGCAGGCGTTTCAACTGGTCACACACATGCTAGATAGGGGGACAAATCCGGTAAGCGGGCAGGCCATGGAAGTGTCTGGACATGACGTAGGCAGTTTTGGGCAAACCGAGTCGTGTGTGGGCGGGCATTATCCTACTGGTGTAGCGCACCTGGAATCCCGGCACAGGAATTATAGCACATGGGGCCGTAGGATCTCATCCACATACCGCTGGCCCGTCAATGATCCACGTACGACTACTATAGCTGATCGGCAATCGTAGGCAACGGCTCTTCAGACCATAATTCCTTCAGTGGGGGAGGTGTGGCGCTCGATATCGAGGTTGGAATTGTGCCGTTGACCCGGGGACTTGCACACCCGGCTATGACCGTCTGTCCGCAAAACAAAGCGGCACTCTTCGCTAAGCCCCACACGTCTCCAGTCTGTGGCGTTACACATCGCTCTGGCCTGACACCACTGCAGACGGAGCCGGCGATGTTCCAGTATTAATGGCAGCACACGTAAGGGGCGATCCCAGCGCACCGTTGAGCCGTTGATCTATGTGTATAGTGGACCGGGTGCACGTGGGATTTGTTCGTGCCTGACGCACGATCCGTCCATTCTCTCTACAGGTGGTCCTCCTGGTCCATCCGGAGCCGTTCCGCCGTGTGGCATTGCCGTCACGTGTCCACTACTCCCAACATAGTCGGAAGGTATGGTCAGAACGATCCACGTTGCGGACTATACGGCGCGCTGACCACCCTGCGGTTTTCAGCCCAATGATCAGGCCTCTCTCAAAGTCCGTAAGTTGCGTAAATTTACGTCTCTGGCGTCTACCCGACATTCTTTTCACTCTGTACTCTTTCTTGCGTTGGCCGGTGCTTTTCGCTTTCATGGTGCGTCGACTAACCGCCAGTTTATAAGGTTGTCAGTTTGCGTTTTCAGCGCCACCAAAGAGTGTTCGGTCATGCACAATCGCACCAAATGTGGATCATTTGCATACCAGCACCCACTCTGGCTATTTGCAAAGTTTCGCGGATGTAGCATGTTTTCTTCTAGGTGGGAAAATTTCACTGTTATTGAGTATAATCTGGTGGGCGCGTTCGGATTTGACGACAGCACGGCGAACGATTTTCGTCGGACTGTGTTCTTCCAGCTGTTGAGTTCGGGGTAGGCTCCAGTATGGTATGAAGTGGTTTTTCGTGGATGGGAATCAGCCCGTTAGTTATTACACCACAAACCATAAACTCGGAAGTGTACCTCGACGTTCTGGATAATTCTGCACTACCAACAACGTGATGGTATTATGGAAATAATCGTTGTCTCTTCGAACTCGATTGACCTCTCTGCCACACTGCATCGCATGTGTAGGACTTGTTTCTTGAAAATGAGGTGATATTGTTAGACTGGCCTGCTAGGGGTACTGATCTTAATCACATAGTACACATTTAGGATGAACTGGAGTGTCGAATACGAAATCGATCAAAACGACTGCCTTCGCTATCCACTCTAGCAGCAGGTTTGAAGAACGAATGGTAAGACATTCCTGTCGTTACCTACCAGAAATTAGTTAATAGTATATGCCTTTATGTGCTGCCGTTGTCATACAAGTAAAAGGTGGATCGACTAACTGTTAATTGCGATAAAGTGATTTGTCTCAAAACATTTTGGTGTCTGAATACCTTAAATACGAGGGAAGATCGAAAAGTAACGCACAGAATTTTTTTCTCTTTGAAGGTGGCAGGTAACAGGTTGCAGTGTGGCAGACAACGAGTTTGCACATCACGCTGAAGACCGGTTTGGCTGAACTAGGTGTCGCCTTGGTGGAAGACAGTGTGAACCACGGCACAAAGATGTCGCGTTTGTTAGCGTCGTCCACGAATGAAATGCAACGCGGTGTAGGCCAATTTTTGTAGGCTAAAAGGGAAACTCCTACAGATTTCACAAACAATGGTTGAAGTGTATGACGGGGATTGCCTGTAACACAGCAATCTCCAGATGGTGCAGTTTCTTTGCAGAGAGCCGTGGCAACCTTAGCCATTCACCACGTTCCGGTAGACTTGTAACGGCGTCATCACCTGCCACTGTGAGAGGCATTGAACAGGCAATTATGAGTGACCGGCTTATCGAACTGCGCCCATTGGCACAGGAGTTCAACATTTCGTATAGTAAAGCGTACGATATTGTGAATGACAAATTACAATTTTGCAAGGTCAATGTGCGATGGGTGCCCAAGAACCCGACAGACGACCAGAAGGGACAAAGTATAATATCATCCTTGGACCACTTGATGCGTTACACAGAAAGAAGACATGAATTATGTGGTGACACTAAATGAGTCCTCGGCGTACCACTACACTCCCGAAACAAAGAAGGCCAGTATGGTGTGTAAACATTCCAACTCCCCGCCACCAAAAAAAAAAAAAAATTAAAAGTAACCCAATCTGCACCAAAAGTCCTGATGACCGTGTTCTGGGACATGCAAGGCGTCCTTCTGGTGGAGTTTCTTCCAACGGGGAACACTGCCAATGCCAAAACCTACGCTAACACATTGACAAAGCTGCGATGTTCCCTTCGTGAAAAAACCACCCAATAAAGACACTGCAAATGTTAGACTCGGACTGCTTCATGACAACGCTCACTCACATTTTGCATAACACGTTCTTGACAAAATTGTACGATTTGCCTGGGATGTGCTCCAGCATCCACCGTACAGTCCGGACCTGGCTCCTTCGGACTTTCATCTGTTTGGTTCATTGAAAAGACTCCTGGGAGGCCAACGCTTCGATTCGCTGGTGAAGTCAAATCGGTTATACGGACGTGGCTATACACCCAGAAAACGGCCTTTTATGAACAAGCATTACTAAAACTGGAACCACGCTGCTATATATGTCTCGAGTGTCTCGGTTCTTATGTAGAAAAATAGCTAAAAAATGTAGTTTCACTGTGTATATGTCTTGTTTTGCCTATCTATTAAAATTTTGCCAAAAATAATTGTGTATGTTACTTTTCGATCCACCCTCGTACTACAGTGTATATCAAAGAATTCAAAATACGTGTTAATTATAAAACCCGAGAATTCGGTGTCACTTTTCTTGTCAGTTAGCTTTCAATATCAATTGTCGAATATTTGTCGTACAAAACTGATTTCACAGATTTCATGCTTGGTATGGAAGGAGAGCTCTGCAGCGGCAATATACACTGAAGTGCCAGAAAAACTGGTACAGACGAGCTTATGAAAAATACATAGCAACGTCACCTATGCGCGTACTCGGTTGCGTCCGGTAGACATCCTTGCCAGCTGTCAGAGCTGTTTTCGGCATGAGAATAACAAGTAATAACGATTTGAGTGATTTTCAACGCGGTGTCATAGTTGGCGCTCGTGCGATGGGCCATAGTATTTCAGAGGTAGAAACGAAGTTCGGATTTTCACGGACGACCATTGCAAATGTGTACCGTTACTACAAGAATTTCGGCAAAACCTTCAACCTACGATACCAGTGTGGCCATAAAAAGACATTGGGTGAACGGGACCATCGTTGGCTGTCAAGAATCGTTTCACGCGATAGGCGTGCAACACTCTCGAAGGTATCATCGGAATTCAATGCTGGAGCATCAACAAGCATCAGCGTTCGGACTGTGCAACGTACCATGCACGATATGGGCTTTGGGAGCCGACGCCTAACTCGAGTTTCCTTGATGGGTGCACGACACAGAGCAATGCGCCTCGCTTGGGCACGGCAACACTGCCACTGGACGACTAGAAACAAGTAGCCTGGTCTGACGGGTTACGTTTCTAACTGTATCTGGCACATGAAAGGATTCGTGTGTGTCGCAAACCCACGAAGCCATGGATCCCGCCTCTCAACAGGGAACTGTACCGGCTGATGGGAGGTGTCTGTAATAGTATGGGGTGTGTTTAGCTGGACTTTACTGGGTCCCCTGGTACGTCTACAAACGTCTGTGACCAGCCAATGCTATGTGCGTGCCCTTTCTGACGAGGTACACGAGTTTCATATCCTGCATTCATGCTGATGGGTTATGTCTGTTCAAACAGGACAATGCAGCTCCACACAAGTGTCGGGACGCCACATTATGGTTAGAGGGGCATTCATCTGAGTTTGGGGTGTTGCCATTCCCACCCAAGTCCCCAGATCTGAACGTGATAGAACACATTTGGGATGCCATGCAACGCGCTATCGAACACAGGAATCCGAGACCTCGGAATACACCCGAATTGTGGAACGTTCTGCAGGAAGTATGGTGTGCGTTGAGTACAGCAAATTTCCAGAAGCTATAACGAAGTAAATTTCTCCGTCATTTCTGTCCACGCCAGGATTCGAACCCGGATCCCCTCATTCCGGAATAAGTCACTCTACCAATTGAGCTACGTGGACGTTTTATTTTGATTTCCTATCTGCCTTTATGCCATGTGCGTCCTTCTGGCAGCAGGTACGTCACATCTCCTCCCCCCGAAAGAGGGCCGGGGGCATGGCCCACGGGTCAGCCGTGACCATGTATCGTTGCAGGCAGCCATCCACTGTAGAACGTGCACTTGAGAACTCCAGTCAATCTGCTGTGTGGAATGCAACATCACACATTTTTATTTTTCGAAGCGCTGGATTAAGGAATTCTCTGATTTTTCCTGTCTCGCGGTGTGGAAATAACATCACACCAATGCGAGATTTTGAACTGCCGGGTCATCCGGATAGTTCGGGCGCCATTATAACGAAGTAAATTTCTCCGTCATTTCTGTCCACGCCAGGATTCGAACCCGGATCCCCTCATTCCGGAATAAGTCACTCTACCAATTGAGCTACGTGGACGTTTTATTTTGATTCCTATCTGCCTTTATGTCATGTGCGTCCTTCTGGCAGCAGGTACGTCACAAAGCTAGTGGAATCCATGCCCCGTCGCATTTCTGCAGTCCTGGACCTACCAAGTATTAGACTGGTGTACCAGTTTTTCTGGCACTTCAGTGTATTTAGATCCTTTGTGCAGTGTGTGCTTCAGTAGAACATAGTATTTTAAATATACAGCTTTGCGTACACGATTACTTGCCAGACCATTAAATTCCATATGATCTTCTGTAATTCTCTTCAAAACAAAAGTCAATACAAATTTCATTTAGTTAAGATCATTTTTGAATAAGACAATGCGGTATAAGTTATCGAAGAGAAGGAATTTTTTTACTTACGAATAACGCCACCTGTTAAGTCCCTGGTCAACGGAACATCTACATATTGTCTAGCATTGCGTAAAAACATTTCCACAATAAGAACTTTTGCATCAAAGTTACATGGTTGAAATATTTCTTGCAAGCACTTCGGTTCAGCAACCTGGCTCCTGAAATTACACAAATATTACAATTTATATGTTTCTTTTAAAATCGTTTGGGGAAAGCAAGCATTTAGACATGATTACAAAACATTGGATTAATATCGCTGATGTTTTGGTGATAATCCTAGAATTAACATATTTAATTAGGTGACATCAAAAGTGGATTAGAGAAGGTGATCTGCGTAATGAATTTCGAAAATAAATGTAGTCGTATAAAAATTCTTAATTAACTGCTGGATGAAATGATCCCCACTTATCTTCCACAAAGCTGTGTGTTAAGCAATCCCATTTCCATATACTCCTACAGGCTTTCTAATTTCATCCACTGGTTTTCTTCTGGGTCTTTACCCGCATTTTTGTTATTTAGTTTAGTACTTCAATTTTCCAGAGGTGATCAGCATTTTCTAGCAGTGTGTCCAGTCCATTGCCTCTTTGGATCATTACTTTTACATCAACTCTTTTCATTTCCGTGATCTACGACTTCCTTTTCTTGTCTTTCCTGGTTACACGAAAAAGGCGTTGCTTCTGAGTGTCTTCTATCATTAAGATCTATGTCTCTGGTGATTTGAATTCTTAGCTTTAACCAAGCTTTTAGGATTCGATATTGTCCGTCGTCTTTTAACAACCATCCTCGTTTTGCTCCTTCTACCTTGGAACGGCTTTTAGGATTCGACATAGTCCGTCGTCTTTAAACAACTACCCTCGTTCTGCTCCTGCTTTTACCTTGGAACGGATTTTAGGATTCGACATAGTCCGTCATCCTTAAACAACCACCCTGGTTTTGCTCCTGCTTCTACCTTGGAACGAATTTTAGGATTGGACATAGTCCATCATCTTTAAACAACCACCCTCGTTTTGCTCCTGCTTTTACCTTGGAACGGATTTTAGGATTCGACATAGTCTGTCATCTTTAAACAACCACTCTCGTTTAGCTCCTGCTTCTACCTTGTAACGGATCTTGGAATTCGACATAGTCCGTCATCTTTAAAAAACACCCTCGTTTTGCTCATGCTTCTACCTTTTAACGGGTTTTAGGGTTCGACATAGTAGGTCATCTTTAAACAACCACCCTCGTTTAGCTATTGCTTCTACCTTGGAAGGGATTTTAGGATTCGGCATAGTCCGTCATCTTTAAACAACCACCCTCGTTGTGCTCCTGCTTCTGCCTTGGAACGGATTTTCCTGAATGCCGGCACGTCGGAACTTACCTTGATGAACAGCCACTTAGGTGACAGCCAACCGCCCTTACGCTAGAAACACAAAATGCTTTCAAAGTCACCTGTTCAGCGCCCCTTTTAAACAGCCATGTGGCTACATAAAGAACAAGTAAGAATACTTATCGCACGTACGTGAGTAAATCAGAAAGTAAATTACACTTAGCGCCATCTGGAGTGGGATTGCAGTAAGGCCGTGTGTGCTTGGGAGCGAAGTAGACAGTACGTCAGAGCTGCCGACGGGAGGTGTTTTAGTTCAGTAACTGCGTAAGGCGTGTGCAGGAGGTAGTTCGTAATGGCGAAGTAGACAGTACGTCAGAGCTGCCGACGGGAGGTGTTTTAGTTCAGTAACTGCGTAAGGCGTGTGCAGGAGGTAGTTCGTAATGGCGAAGTAGACAGTACGTCAGAGCTGCCGACGGGAGGTGTTTTAGTTCAGTAACTGCGTAAGGCGTGTGCAGGAGGTAGTTCGTAATGGCGAAGTAGACAGTACGTCAGAGCTGCCGACGGGAGGTGTTTTAGTTCAGTAACTGCGTAAGGCGTGTGCAGGAGGTAGTTCGTAATGGCGCTACAACGGGATACTTAATCCAAATTGGAAGTGCGAGGAACCATTTCATTTTTGTGGGTTAAGCGCCTAAATTGCGCGAACATCCATCTTGAAATCTATGCTACGTACGGAGAAAATGCCATGTCTCACTCGGCCATTGCAAAGTGGTGCCAACAATTTGAAAAGTGTTGCTTAAATTTGACGAACGAATACCACGCAAACAGATTATCAATATCGAGCACTTCGGATAATGTTTCCGCAGTTAACGACATGATACGGGATAATAGGGTTATCCAAATCAAGGAAATTGTTAGATATTTCGCACGAGACTCACGAGCAGCTGGGATATTGGAAATTGTGTGCGAAACGGGTGCCACGTATACTCACCAAACATCACGGAAACCAACGTTTCCTGTTGTCTTTGTCTGTTCTGCTCTCGTCTTTGTCTGTTCTGTTCTGCAACGGTATTCTGCCAGAGAATCACAATTTTTTGCGTCGAATCCTAACAGGTGAGGTAGCGTGGTTTCACCATTTCACTCCTGAAACGAAACGATCGTCCGTGGAATGGAAACATGTCACCTCTATAACAAGGAAGAAGCGCAAAGCCCAACAGTCTGAGGAATTGCCATGGCGACTGTTTTTTTTTTTTTTACTGTGAAGGTTTTGTTTACAGAGATTTTTTTTTTTTGCCAAAAGAGACGACTATCAAATCTGACTCATACTGTCAAATTCTACGAAATTTACAAAAGGGAATTAAGGACAGACGCCGGGGTAAGTTGAGCGAAAGTGTCATGTTTCTGCACGACAACGCCGCACCCATCACAGCACGAAAAACAAAGGAATTGCTGCAGTCAATCAAGTGGGAGGTGTGACAATGTCCATCGTACAGCTCCGACTCATCCCCGTGCGACTAAGGTAAAATGGAACAGGACCTTAGTGGACAACGATTCCAAACCGATGAGGCTGTGAAAACCGATGAGGCCGTGAAAACCGATGAGGCCGTGAAAACCGATGAGGCCGTGAAAACCGATGAGGACCGTGAAAACCTATGAGGCCCGTGAAAACCGATGAGGCTGTGAAAACCGATGAGGCCCGTGAAAACCGATGAGGCCCGTGAAAACCGATGAGGCCCGTGAAAACCGATGAGGCCGTGAAAATCGATGAGGCTGTGAAAACCGATGAGGCCCGTGAAAACCGATGAGGCCCGTGACAACCGATGAGGCCCGTGAAAACCGATTAGGTTGTGAAAACCGATGAGGCCGTGAAAACCGATGAGGCTGTGAAAACCGATGAGGCTGTGAAAACCGATGAGGCTCGTGAAAACCGATGAGGCCCGTGAAAACCGATGATGTTGTGAAAACCGATGAGGCCCGTGAAAACCGATTAGGTCGTGAAAACCGATGAGGCCCGTGAAAACCGATGAGGCCCGTGAAAACCGATGATGTTGTGAAAACCGATGAGGCCGTGAAAACCGATGAGGCTGTGAAAACCGATGAGGCTGTGAAAACCGATGAGGTCCGTGAAAACCGATGTGGCCCGTGAAAACCGATGTGGCCGTGAAAACTGCGATTGCGCCAAATTGGAGAAGACTTTTTTCTGTACAGGTATGGAAAAGTTAATCACACGTTCCGATAAATGTTTACAGTCCTTAATATGGAAAAATAAACACATGTTGTACCTTTAAACCAACATACATCCCCTGAGTATATCTGTTTATTTGTTTTTGTTTTTCTATTCAACAGTGTAAATAACTTTTTGATGCGCCCTCGTACCATTCCTTTACTACTCAATCAGGGTAATTTATTTCAAATTTCAATTGTCAAAATACAAAGCAAATCAAATATTTTCGTTTGTAAGTGCTTACAAGGAACAATAGCGTTCATCATACCACCAATGTATTGCAGATCATTTTTCATGTTTCTTTGAGAAACGCGTTAACAGGAGGAGTGTGGGTGATATTCTGAGTGAGAAAACAGCTAATGAATGGGCGTGGACAGATCATTACTCTCAGCATAGAGCATAATAAGCTCTGAGTTCTGTTAATCAGTGCTATTCTTGTTCTTGAGAAGGAAAATGCTGCGACTTTAAGAGAGTTTTTAAAAAGGACAAATTGTAATCGCCAGACGGCTGGGCCAGAGCATTTCTCTGATGTTAAAAATTGGTCAGCAGTGATTTGTATCTTCAAAATGTTGTCCGAGGATGGATAAGCCACGAACCTCTGCCAAGATATGGGCCCGCTAAGGCTCTTCGATGCCCGAGCTGCGCGAAAGCTATCCCGTAAGATAAGGGCCAACAAAAGGCGATACTGCAGCGCACATCGCTCGTGATATGAATGCCAGTGACGAGAATAATATGTCAAAACATACAGTACATTGAGCTTCGCTAGAAATGAGGCTGAGTAGCCTGAAACCTTTCCGAGAGCCCACGCTAACCTCGGTGCACAATCAAAAGCGCCTACAATGGGCACGCGATGAATGGCAAAAGATCGTCTAGTGCAATGAATTTCGTTTTTCTCCACCATGTTCACGGCTGGGTAAGTGGACGTCGTTTATCCGGAAAAGTTCTGGTGTCATGATGCATTGTGGGACGAAAACAAGCACATGAAGGAAAGTGTAATTCTTAGGGTTTTCTTCTGTGGGAAATCCTGGGTTCAATAATTCGTGTGCAGAAAACTACACAGTCGAGTCACATTATTGTTGCCACCACCTACTTTTGAGGTCAAAAAGCTCGTAGCCAATAAAAGAAAGCACGTGTTGTGAGCTGGCTTGGATGGTACATAAGGTGTGCTGCAGACATTCTGAAAATATATCACTCGTTGCTGTCATGGATAAAAGGAGCGATTTATCAGATTTGCAAAAAGGAATTGTTATCGGCTTTCGTACCCAGGATGGCAGTATTTCCGAAACAGCGCAATTTGCCAACTGGTCGCGTGCTGCTGTGATTAAAGTGTATCGTGATTGGAGAAATGGCTGCATTGCGAATAAGCGACGTGGAAACTGCCTAGCGCCACGTGCCATTGATATGAGAGCTGAACGTCGGCTTCAAAGGTGCGTGAGGACCAACACACACGCTACAGCGGAGCATCTCACTGGCCCAGTGAACCACGGAGCCACAGGAAGTATGCCTAAAACGACAGTTCAGCGAACCCTGCTGCGTATGGGGCTCCGATGCAGACTGATGGTCACTGCACCTATGCTAACAAAGGTACATCGGCAGAAAAGGCTTACATTTGCTCGGAAGTATCTGAACTGGGCATCCGCTGATTGGCAAATAATTATCGATGAGTCACGTTTTCTTCTTCATCGAACGGATGGACGTTGGCGTATACGGCGAGAAACATCGGAGAACAAACACTCTTCAACCATTGCTGGAAGAACACACGTTGGTGGGGGCAGCGTTATGGTCTGGGGAATGTTTTCGTGGCATTCTCGGGGTCTATTCCTACCTGTGGAAGGCACTATGGACCGAATTCATTATAAATCCATCATTGCAGACCACGTACACCCATACATGCTGATTGTCTTCCCTGGGCCGGATGGGATCTTCCAGCACGACGTGTCACACAGTTAAAAATGTCTGAGAGTGGTTGGAAGAGCACGATGAAGACTTCAAAAGACGTTCTTCTATGTCCCCTTTAATTCACCGGACTTTAAAATTCAATTGAGCATCTGTGAGACCACTTCGATCCTGTTGTTCGCTCTATGGATCCTCCACCACGCATGCTCCAACAGCTGTCAGATGCACTGCAGTCAGCATGGCTGCACATACCTGTGAACACCGTCCAGCACCTTATTGAGTCACTCCCAGCCCGTCTAGCCTCTGTCAGTTCTACACACACCGGTTACTCAGGATATTAGCTGATGGTCACAATAATGTGACTTGACCGCGTAGGACGTCTACCAATTATCTAAATTTCATTGCGGACTAGGTATATCTTTTTATGGCAATAGTATCCTTTTCTAGTAGTGACCTCTTTCAAAAGGATAATACGCAGTGCCACACTGTCCGGATTCGTTAATGTGACCATCAGCTAATATCCCGAGTAACCGCATCAGCTAAAATCCCGAGTAACCGCTCGCGGAACGTGAGGAAGACTCCCTGGTATTGCATTGGCGTCCAAATTTCCCAGACATCAATCCAATAGCGCATCTGTGGTTTGAGTTGAACAGCACACCCGATTTGCGGTGGATCATCGACGTAACTTATAAGAGGTAAAGAATCTTCTGGTAAAGGGTTGGTACGTGATATCACAGAACACGTTTGAAAATCTTGCAGCGTCCATACCACGCCGCGTAAGAGCTCTTTTGGCGGTAAGTGGAAGACCAATATGATACAAGGTGCGCGTAAATAGAAATTACAGTTTGTTCGTAGTTTAACAATGCATCGCAGTGCGTTGAAAGCACTAATGCATGGCAGGTGGCAGCACTATTCCAAGGTCTGACAGCCGCCTCGTGTGTGCTAAGGCGCTGTTGGTCAGTTGGAAGGAAGCGCATTATAATAAAATCCCTGACGAAAAAAGGTTCTAAACCGTTAGAAATCTCTTCACGATTGAGTAGACAGTACGGTGAGAACATACTGTCTAGTGTCCAATGTGAGTGTCTATACGTGGAGCATCTGCGTTTCCAAAATGGAAGGGAAGTTGTGGAGAATGAACCTCATCAGCGCCTCGTTCTCTGCTGGGAAGATTGTGGCCACCGTCTTCTGGGACTCTAAAGGTATATCGTACATGAATTTCCTAACAGTTCGTGGCACAATAAATGCTGAATATTACTCAACACTTCTCGAAGGTCCAGTAAGGAGAGCCATCAGCAACAATTTAGTAAAATCATGCAATGCATTTGATTATGATACGCTTTCCAACATACCAGAAATTATTACTCAAGTTATGAGGATAATGGCTGTGGAATAAATCTCGCTCCTGTATCCTGACCTTTGACCCCATTTCGATGATATTCCACAGAACCGGTTTAGTACACCTCAAGAATAACATGATAAAGTTTTGTCGCAATAGAAGTAGTTTTACGCAAGTTATGAGAATAATGGCTGTGGAATAAATCTTGTTTTTGTGCAATGACCTTTGACCCCATTTAGTTGATATTCAACAGAACCGGTTGACTATACCTCCGGAACAACATGATAACGTTTTGTCGCAATCGAAACATTTTTTGGTAAGTTATGATGCACAAGGGCAATGGAATGGATATCATTCCAGTGTCCTGACCTTTGACCCCATTTCGCTCATTTTCAATAGGGTTCGTCCCCAGTGGCTCCCTACCACATACTAAAATTTCATCGAAATCGAACCATTTTTACGCAAGTTATGACGCATAATGGCAATGGAACAAATGCCGCTCTTATGTCCTGCCTGACCTTTGACCTCATTTCGCCCATTTTCAATAGGGTTCGTGCCCAGGTGGTTCTCCACCATACTAAAATTTCATCGAAATCGAACCATATGTACACATGTTATGACGCATAAAGGCAATGGAATGGATTCCACATTTGTGCCCTGACCTTTGACCCCATTTCGCCCATTTTCAATAGGGTTCGTCCTTAGGTGGTTCCTTACCAAATACTAAAATTTCATCGAAATGGAACCATATTTACGCATGTCATGACGCATAAAGGCAATGAAATGGATCCCGCTCTTATGTCCTGACCTTTGACCCCATTCCATCCATTTTCAATAGGTTTCGTTCCCAGGTGGTTCCTTACCACATACCAAAATTTCATCGAAATCGAACCATTTTTACGCAAGTTATGACTCATAAAGGCAATGGAATGGATCCAGCTCGTATGTCCTGACCTTTGACCCCAATTTGCCAATTTTCAAGAGTGTTCGTGCCCAGATAGTTTCCTACCACATACTGAAATTTCATCAAAATCGAACCATATTTACGCATGTTATGACGCATAAAGGCAATAAAATGGATCCTGCTCTTATGGCGTGACCTTTGACCCCACTTCACCCATTTTTAACAGGGTTCATCCCCTGGTGTTCCCCTATCACATACTAAAATTTCATCGAAATCGAACCATATTTACGCAAGTTATGACGCATAAGGGCAATTGAATGGTTTCTTCTCTTATGGCGTGACCTTTAACCCCACTTCACCCATTTTCAATAGGGTTCGTTCCCTGGTGGTCCCCTACCACATACTAAAATTTCATCGAAATCGAATCATTTTTACGTGCGTTATCGTGCCGACAGACAGACGGACGGAAAAAGCTGGAGCATATACGCTTCTTCAACCTACGGTTGGAAAACGTAAACAAGTGAAAAAGGGCTCAAACATCTGTTTCATTTCTCGAGGATGACACCCGTCCACACCTGGCTGCTCGGAGCATGGGATTCATCCAGAAACTGAAATGGAACGTTCTACCACATCCTGCATACAGACCGAACCTCGCACCTTCGAATTAACAGTCTTTGGCCCTCTAAAGGCATATCTGGGAGGGAAAAGGTATCGCGGGAAATGAGGATGTGATACAAGGCTGTTCAGTACTGGCTATACCGACAACCAAAAGACTTCTTCCTGAGCGGTATCCGCAAGCTTCCGGACCGCCGGCACAAGTGCGTCGCGAACCAGGGGAATTATGTTGAAATGTAGCAAATTCAGTTTCGGAAAATGTATCGATGTTTTTCTTCTATTTGCAAATTATAAGTCATATTTGCTCAACCTGGTCATAAGCGATGATAATGTTTTAGTCCTTTGCTGTGTATATATGCACAAAAAAAATTGTTTAGCATTGAGATGAGTACGACAAAATTTTCTATGATTCTATTTCATAAAGTTGCAAGTTTCTTGTGGAATACTCGACAATTTCCATCACATTTTTATTAGGTGGTTTAACGACAACCGTGAGCGATTGAGTGGTAATAAGCAGTCGCTCTCCATAATTTAGGCCTTCTGGTTCCTCGAAACGGAGAGGGCCAGTGCTATAATACAAACTCAACAGCCATGCCTTACCGAAATTCAAATCCCGCCTCAAGTCGGGCAAATGATCAGAAATCAGTGCTTAGATCAGTGAGACACCGAGGCGGCCATCTCAATTTACAAAAAGTGTAGACAAAAAATAATTTGTAATATACTGGTGTGCAAAATTTCAGGACGAGACGGTTTTTCGAATGTAACGTCGTGCAGAAGTGCTCCACATCGACTCAAATCATACCATAAGATCCCCAAGGTATAAAAATATGGGACATGTGAGCAAAACCGTCCAAACAAGGAATCCAAAGGATACAAAGGTACTTTATTGAAAAGGTAGCTTCGAGCACATCTGGACAGAAGACAGAAACGTCCATGTGACAGGCGGCTGCCAAGAAACCTTCCAGTCTTTAGTAGGAGATATGATCACCCCTGACTGCGTTGCAGGATTTACAACGTTTGTCCATGCCGAGTACGAGTTTGTCAAGAAGCTGTTGAGGCATCGCTGCCCATTCGTCTTGTAGCGCCAATCGAAGCTGCGGAATCGTTGCTGACGGCTGGTGACGTGCTGCCAAACGTCTCCCGAGAAAGGTCCCACTCGTGTTTGATTGGATTTTGGTCCAAAGACCTTGCGGGCCAATCCATGCGTTGAATATCTATCACACGGTGGCAGCAACTCGACGTCGTTCAAACCGATGTACACCGTGCAGTAGCTTTCACCGAATTGCTGAGCGTATACCCTTCCAACACTCCCCTACGTCATGCTGCATATAAGCGCATGCCCTGCCGTACCGGACCCTAGTATATCTCCTGAGTGGTCTTTCGGTCCGTTCTGCTTGCTCGTTCCGCTGTTATACAAATTTCTCCTCTTTGTCCTTAATTTTTGCACATCAGTGTACAATACTTGTGGGACTATTTGGCTTGACAGATTCAACGTGCCGGCCACCAACGACGTCATCTCCGAGACCTCCGTTCTCTGCTGCAGCCTGAATGGGCACGTGAGCATCTAGTTCGTGCGACGCGTTGGATACAAATAATATTAAAGGAACATAAACGACCTATCTCGTGGATACCATCCCAGGGCAAACAGGGAGCCATGATCAAATTTTCGACAACAGAGGGAAGCAAATCGACAGAAACCTTACGACTCATGCAAGTGGTTTACGGGATTGCATGCAGTATGGTCTCGAAACTGTGCAAATAATTCCAGGGTGGACGTGAAAGCACTATGGGTGCTGAAATCTGGCCTAGTTTACGCCGCTATCACATCGGACACAATCGCAGCACTGAACGAGCTGGTGAACGTTTATCGCAGAATAGCAGTTCGCGAGCTAGCAGCTGCAATAACCATCAGCAGAGGCTCGATTGCCATAATCCTCCACCAAGAACTAGGGTATTCGTGTGTGTGTGTGTGTGTGTGCGCGCAGTGGGTTCCAACAGCGAATCCAAAAAGTTATCGACCGATGGGACACCTACCTCAATGTTTGAGGTGCACCCGTGCGTTATTTATATATTTACATATGCACAACGGCCGCTCCATAAAAACCTAGAGTAAAATCACACAAAATGAAGAAATATAGGTACAGCAAAATATACAAGGTGTCACGGAACTTCGTGTACAAACTTGGAGGGAAGGTAGAGAACAGCGTTAGGAACCAGAATTAATTAGGAAAGCATGGGCGGAAACGTCACCCTCACGTGAGAAAGAGACACAAAGACACAGTAAGGCCACAATACAGAAAGCAGTGATGAAGCAACCTATTCACGTGACGGGGTGTTCAATACGCACAATGCGCAAATGTGGGCCGACCACAAGCCGCAGAACAACGCTTCACTGTTAATGTGTTGGCGGGTATCGTGGCGGACAGTTTAGTCGGGCCATACATCTTACCACCTCGACTGGACGCTAGCAAGTATCTCGTCTTTCTTCAGGAGGTTCTTCCGGAAATGCTGTACAATGTCCCAGCACATGTTCGACGCGGAATGTGGTTGCAACATGATGGGGCGCCATCTCATTACGCGAGGTGCGTACGTGACCATTTGGACCGGACATTTGGAACCAAGTGCATTGGGCGTGGCGGTCCCGTCGAATGGCCCCCAGATCACCTGATTTATCTCCTCTTGATTATTATCTCTGGGGTGCCATGAAGAGCATTGTGTACGACACCCCAGTAAATTCTGAAATGGACCTGGTGACACGAATCTCCATCGCTGCTGCTACGATCCGCGAAACGCCAGGCACCTTCGACAATGTTCACCAATCCATGTCGCGTAGGTGCATCGAGGCCAAAGGGCGCAATTTCGAACACTTCCTGTGATGCTTGTAAGTCCTACATTGTACTCTTTTGTTGTGTAATAAAGCGTTTTACACTGCTTTCTGTAGTGTGTCCTTACTGTGTCTTTGTGTCTCTTTTTCACGCGAGGGTGACATTTCCGCCCATGCTTTCCTATTTAATTCTGGTTCCTAACGCTGTTCTCTACCTCCTCCAAGTTTGTACACGAAGTTCCGGGACACCCTGTATATTAATCTTTATAAAAGTATTACGCATCGGATGATATGCAACGGTCCTATCGTTCAGTCTACTTTTCAAAGCACGTGGCGAAGGCATTTTGTGGAAGTCGCTTTAGCAACCCCTGTATAGCTTGAATAAGGTCAGCATCTATGTTGAATTTTGTGTCACGGAACTCTCCTGCATAGTTGGAAACAACCAGAAATCGCACAGGGCGAGATCAGGACTGTAAGCATCATGATTTCAACAATGCATTTCGTAAGAAACTGTTGAACACAAGCAGCCACGTGTGGGCGGGCGTTATCATGGTGTAAGATCTACTTCACCACCAGTTCCAGTCGCTTAATCGATGTGTGTCGTCGCAAGCGCTTCCAGACTGAAATGTAATACTCATCACTAGCAGTAATTTGTGGAGGAACGGCATTCTAGTAGACTACACCTTTACGATAAAAAAAAAAAAAAAAAGTATCATCACCTGCCCAGCGGATTTGCTTTCCTGGACTTTTTTCGGAGGAGGAGAGCCTGTGTGTTTCCAAACACTCGTTGCGCGCTTCATGTGGGGGGTCGAAATAGTGCATCCATGTTTCATCGGCAGTTATTACTGTGTTTAAAAAGTTTGGGTTCTTTGTAATCGTTTGCTTTTATTCATGACACACCTGAACTCTGGCTAACAGTTAACCTCTCGTCAGATGATGAGGTAACTAACTATCTGGAGCACACACATTGCAAAAGTAATTTGTCGCGTAGAATGCGGAATGCCGACGCTTTTGGAAATATTAGTTGACGCATCTATGTATTCACACGTCATTCGTCAATCTTCTTGCAGGAATGTTCAAAGAGTGTTAACGATGCGCTCCGTAACAACACTTTCAGCTCGAGCAGATCTAGGAGCGGGTTCGGCCGACAAACGCCCTTTTTTGAAATCATGGTGCCATTTAAAAATCGTTGACTCACCCAAACATTTATTTTTGTAAGCTTTTTTCATTAAATCGAGTGTTTCTGGAGCCGTTTTTGCCCAAACGATAGCAAAATTTTACTGCACAATGCATTTGACGTCTTAACTCTGAATTACTCACCTCCATAGCTGTATGGTGAAATGCAGATGTATTTTAAACAACTGCGCAATAGCAAAACCAGAATCGTCTGCTACGGCTAATAACTGTTGCCATAGATACTTCCTTAATTCAGTTAGTCGTCTGCGTGGTTTTTTTCTCATTTCGCACTGTTGCCAACTCAAAAAAAATATTCTCAGTTTTTATGCAACGGCCTTTGTACATATTTTTGTGCTGTAATAAAGAACGGAAAGATATCTGCTAAACATAAGACTGAAATATAAAATCAAAAATGAAGAAATAAGAGTTAAAACGAAATTTTTAGACATTGGAGAAAACATGCTAAGAAATGGAAACGGGCTGGACACATTGCAAGGCTCAAATGGACAAATAAATACTAAAGGGTCACCATGTGAAGGTAAAAGATCAGCTGGAAGACCTGAAAGCAGATGGTCAAATGATATAAGAAAAACAATTGGAATCATTTGGCACCAATAAGGTCAGGATAGAAACTGATGGAAAGAATTGGGTTGTACGTATAGACAGAAGTGGCTATAAAAAGGGGTAAAAGAAGAAAGTAGTAAAGTACACGAACTCCATCAGTGGGTATATATCTGATTTCGATGACTCATATGTTAGATTGCAACGTGGTCTTCCATCTGTTAAAATATTTGAAACAGAAAGATAATGGTGAGCACCATGATACAAAAAAAAAAATATCAACAACCAATAAAACGCACCCTAAAATTAAAAATAAGAATACAGCAGAATTAGGTCATTTGTTTTGATTTTATCCAAATGCAATCGACAAGAATTTCAATATTGGTATAGAGGATGAGTCGAGAGTTTTCAAATATTTGCATAAACGCATGTGCTGCGGAGGGTATGCCACGTGTTTAAACTAGTTCAAATCGCGCACTGCAGTCAAGTCAAAAGAGATATAAAGTGGTAATCGTTGAGGTGAACAGCATTGCATGTCGTCGTTCTGTCTGTGGTTGGGACGCCTAAAAGATGAACAGCCACAACCGGCTAATTAGGAAACTTTTGCTTTACGAATTAGAACTCGGACCATAACGCTGCTCAAGCAACACGAAAAATTTGTCATGCGAAAGGAGAAGGCTGCCCCGGTGTCGCAGTGGTCTAAGCGATGGCTTATGATCATTCGTGCGGAAGGGGTCCGGGTTCGAATCCCGGTGAGGCATGGATGTTGTGTTTGCCTTATGGCACTGGCTCTCTCCCTTCCCTGGAACCAGTGGCCCTAAATTAGAGACGGGCGACTGCTTATAGCCCATTGATTTGCTCACGGTGATCGTTAAACCTCCAAAAAAAAAGGGGGGGGGGTCCGCAGCACCGTAACCAAATGGTTCAAGAAATTTTGCTAAGGTGAAAAGAAACCTCGACGATCAGCCAAGGTCAGGTAGGCAGAGAACTGTGGATTCGGAGGCCGTGCGTCATGCCATAGAGGCAAATTCGACAACCAGCACTCTGAGATTATCAGGCGAGCTGGGCATATCACAGACCACCGTGGTTCGTCACCTTCAGGACCTCTATAAAGTCTACAGGAGCTGCCGCATTGTCCCTCACGAACTGACGCCAGCTGACGCAAATCGCCGAGTGGAAGTGTGCGCGAAACTCATAGAGAACCCGCGCGGTGTACGTGTCATCAAGAGAATTGTTACGTGCGATGAAAAGTGGGTCAATTTCCGTAATCTAAACACACAATGGCAATGTTTGAGCTACTAACGCCTGCCTCCTGAACCTGTTGCCAAACGTGGGGGCTTCGAGCACAAGGTGATGCTCTGCGTGTGGTGGAATTTCGAGGGGATAATCCATACAGTCGGACCATCAACGCCAATCTCTACTCTGAACAGCTGGAGCGGATGTATGCCGATTTAAAGAAGAAGTACTCGGCACTGATGAGCAGACAGCACGCTCTGCTACAGCAGGACAACGCTCGGCCGTATACGGCGCGAACAACCCGGGATAAACTCCAGGTACTTGCGGGATTCTAAATGATGCCACACAAAAGACATAGTCCGGGCCCCGTCGGATTATTACTTGTTCCGACCCATTGCCCACTTTCTTCACGGGCAGCCCTTCAACAACCAGGAGGAGGTGTCCGCTGGGGTGAAGGAGTTCTTCTCCTCGAAGGACAAGAACTGGCACCGCTGCGGAATCGAAGCACTGGTAGACAGACGGCTAACGACGGTACAACACGATGCCCTGTACTTTGAATGCTAGTCAGCTTTCTTCGTAAAAGTACGTACGAAGATATAAAGTGTTCCAAATATTGCAGAACTTTCGACTCGCCCTCTGTAGCAATTATATCAACACTGACATTGCATATTGTTCTTATTGGTCATAATTAGTCACTAATAGTCATAATTAGTTATAATTAGTCATCCATGAAACATCTCTCAGAAAACTGAGGGATGTTACGTGGGTGACCAGCATGAACCACAAGCAGTTTCAGTGTTTATCTGCTTGCTATAAATATCCTTGAAATATTTCTTCTTTAATTGAAATACAGTCAAGAACTTTTCGAACACTCACCTTCCTCTTAGTTGTATTTTCTTGTCACCTTTAGAAATCTGATTTAAAGCGTACGGCAATCCGGATAAACACTGATCAGCAGTTGCAGGATTTATGGCCTGCACACAAGTTCGGATGAGTTTCATTTCCTGAGCTGCAGTATAAATAAACAAATTTCAATTAGCATACTCCATAAGCTAATATACTCATTTTAATACATTGCCGGACAATTGTTAAGGACGGATGACAATAGCAACGATAGCAACCATAAAATGGAAGGAAGGAAAATGTGGAAATTAGCATAAGTGCGGGATACAGTAAGACGTGTTGTGCGTATGCAAATTTTGGATTGCCGAACTTGTTCGTGACGTCATAGCGCTGATAAGAGATATAAAGGATTTGACGCGTATTGACCGTTGTTGTTCAAACGCAAAGTTGAAAGGGAAAGAATCAATGGACGAACTTGCAATTTTCAGTATGTCTTCCCGACATCACTTAGATGATTTTACGCGTGGCCGTATTATTGGCAAGATTGAAGAAGGGCGAAAAATAACAGATGTTGCCAGGGAGTTCGACGTCAGCCACAGTGTTGTTTCAAGGCTTTGGAAATCATTCAAACAAATGGAGAGTGTAGCAAACGTCACGGGGGAGGTCGTGTTCGCAGTACGACACCTGCAGAAGATCGGTACATAGTGCTATAAACAAAAAGACACCGACGCAGCACAGCTAGTGAGGTAGCAAATCAGTTTATGGCTGCTACTGGCAAGCGGATCTCCCGAAAAACTGTCGCCAGACGTTTGCATGAAGGCGGACTATACGCCCACCGTCCTGTTGTGTGCATCCCATTGTCCAGACGTCACCGTACCGCCCGTTTGCAATGGTGCCATCAACATCGCAATTGGACTGATAACGACTGATCTGCTGTCCTCTTCTCAGATGAGAGTAGATACAGTCTATCGTCTGATTGTCGACGACAACTGATCTGGCGTGATAGTGGTACTGCATATTGTCCAGCAAACATACAGGAAAGGTACCGATATCCGACATGTAGTGTCATGGTATGGGCTGGCATCATGATCAATGGCCGTACGTCCTTCTATGTGCTTCCAACTGGGACTATGACTGGCCAACGATACATTAATGATGTTCTGCTACCACATGTTCGCATATTCCGTGGTGCTGTCGGTGACAGATTCATTTTCATGGACGACAACGCAACATGTCATCAAACAGTCGCTGTCCAGGAGTGTCTTGAAAGCCAGGATATTCAACGCCTCGTATGGCCAGCACGTTCTCCAGATCTGAATCCCATTGAAAATGTGTGGGATGCTTTGGGGAAGAGTCTTGCTGGTCGCCAATGCCCTCCAATAAACAAGGACACCCTCATCCGTGCACTGACAGAGGAATGGGATAAATTACCCCAACAGCTGCTTGATAATGTTGTGCAAAGCATGACACGACGTGTGGAATCTTGCATCGCCCTCCATGGTGGCCATATCCCGTATTGACATCTTACGCCGGAACGCCTGCGGACGGTAATTGCATTTTTTCATGTTTACGTATTATGCACAAAGCGGCCTGTTTGTCCCTTGAACACGTTCCAAAGCCTTCTGGATTTCAGAGCACAATAAATTGTCTTTCTTGTAATTTCCTGGCATTCTGACATTATTTTACTTCACTTGACATCCAACCACACTTACATTTTTATGCGCTATATAGCCGTTTATGATCCGTCCTTAGCAATTGTCCAGCAGTGTATGTAACGCAGGTTGTTATATTTTGAGCCTGTTATGCATAAGCTGTATTTTCAGTTTGTAAACTGATAGGTTCTGAATGTGATCTAATGAGTTACAAAATATTTTCTGTTCAACTGTTTAAACCACCAGAGCCATGAAATCTTTTGACTCTCAGAAACATATAACACCCTAAACTGTCTTTCGCTCCTTTCAAAATATCTCTCCTCCCTTTTACAAGTTAACGAAAGAAGGATTAGCGCTCGGTCACCACATGGAACTGCAGACCATATACGTATTGATCTTCAGATGTATCGCCGGCGAGATCCCTGTAATCTTTCACGGAGAAGGCATGCGGTATCCCGATAGTAATTTGCAATGCCGCCCCTTGATATACCAACGCCTGATTTACTTATTTGTTTAGTGACAAGAACGGTGACTGGGGCAGGGCGACCAGACGTCGAGCTTTCGGAAGACATGTCCCCCTTTTCTTACCATGTCCTCCTGTCCTCCAGGTATTCAGGGTATTAGCAGAATGTCAGGATTTTTCAATAAGGAGTAATTCAAATACATTTCGATCAAATTATTCTATTATTGTCATATATCTTATCAGGCCACCTATAAAATGTATTCATTCATTTCTGGATTCTAGCTCGCGCCCTCCCTCCTCCTCAGGTCAGTTTATTCCTGCAATTGGCTACTGCATTCAGCCAACAGCGCAGAGACAACCCGCCAGTGCGCGTTAGTCTGTATTTCGTCCATCGCACGTGGACGGTTCCGTGCAATATAATAGCGTAAACAATAAACTCATTAGGCTTGTTTTATGTGTTGTGAGTCGTTGCTGAGAGGTTTTTTTCTGTTTTTACAGGGTGTTTCACTAGCTAGTCCCACCAAAGAAACAACTACGATCACCGACAATGAAATTTGCACACCAGAAGGAAGCATCGGATGGAACTGAAATTTTATGAACGTAGTGGTAGAGATGAATGATACACATGATGGCAAAAACAGAGATGCGACTGCAGAGGGATCTGTGGCACGCTGTCCGGTCATCTTCAATAGCACGTCACACCGTCTCGTTCGACGATACACGCTGCAATACGGTCCGGCGTGGAGGCGAACATACGCCTGATTTTGTCCTGCGGCAGACCGGCCCACACGTGTTGGACGGTGTGCTCCAAATCCCGGATAGTGTAGCACGATGGCGGCTGGCGTTTTAACTGGTCCCACACATGCTCGATAGAGAACATGTTCTTGGAGCTGGCAGGCTATGGAAGTGTCTGGACATGACGACGGCAGTCCAGGACAACACGTCCTATGTGCAGGTGGGTATTATCCTGCTGGCAGAGCGCACCTGGAATCCAGGGCAGGAATGGGAGCACATGGGGCCGTAGGATCTCATCCACATACCGCTAGCTCGTCAATTATCCACGTACCACTACTACAGCTGATCGGCTGTCTTGCATCCGAGTAAGGATGCAGTAGTTTAAACTTTGTCAAAATGAAATTTGATAGAGCACGTGCTTGAAATTTGACTTATATTTGTCAAAATGAAATTTGTAAACTGGTATCTGCCCGCTGCAATGCTTCGGTGACCGTAATTTACAATAGCACGTAAAGTGATTTTTACGGCACAGGTATAGGCTGCTACGTGTTTGGTGGTGGGGGGACACTAAGCCTACCAAATATTTCATATGGAAGTACACTATATTACCAAACGTATTCGGGCATTACCAAATATTTGCATAAGTGCAAAGAACGTTTGCGCAGGAAGGTGGGCTGTGAGTGGGAAGGTTGGTTTATAAAGCTGAGATGTTCTGATCAGTAACTTTGAACGGATATGCCGGGTGGACGAGAACTTACCATGTTCCAGTGTCGGATGTTAATAGGATGTCATTTGAATAACGTTTCCATACGGAGCATTGCAGCTAAAATAAACATACCAAAATCAACTGTAAGTGATATGAAGAGTTGGAAGCAACGGGATTCAACTACAGCAAAAGAACGTCCAAGAAGGCTGCACAAAATGACATAGCGTGAGAGAAGAGATATGGTAAGAAATATTAGCAAATTCCGTTCTTCCTCAACCGTTTTCATCGCAAATAGTAGGAAATGCTCTTAATGGCTCGGGTAGTACCATAACTATCCGCAGAGATTGCACAGTGTGGGTTATTATGATACAGAAGTGACACACAAGACACACACCACTCCCATGAATGCGAAGCGCCATTTGGAGTAGTTTGTCTCCGTCCTTTCTGGACTGTTGGCGACTGGAATGCTGTTGTTTCAGGTGATGAGTCACCCTTTGAAATCTTCCAATCTGATGGAGTCTTTGGATTTGCCGACAGCCCCGTGAACGATTTACATTGGACTGTGTTCTTCCAACTGTTAAGTGGTCGACGGAGGTTCCATCATTATATGGAGTTGCTTTTCGTGAATGGGAGTCGGCCCGTTGGTTATTGTACCGCAATTCATGAACTCTGAAGTGTACCTCGACCTTCTGGATAATTCTGCTCTACCTAAAATGTGGCAGTATTATGGAAAATACAGTTGTCTCATTTAACACGATCGAGCTCTCTGCCTCACTGTACAGGGTGTACAGAAGAGTTTTCTTGAAGATGAGGTGGAAGTTTTAGTGTGGCATGCTCGGAGTCCTGATGCTAATCCCATAGAAAACCTCTGTAATGAACTGTAGCGACGGATACGAAATTGAAAACAACGGCCGTCTTCGCTCTCGACTCTGGCAGCAGCTTTGTAGGACGTATGGCAAACCATTCATTTCGAGACCTACGGGAAATTCGTCAATAGTATGCATCGACCTATTGCCCCTTTCATATAAGTAAAACGTAGACTGACTACATTTTAATTGCGATAATAAAGCCATTTGTTCCAAAACGTTGTGGTATCCGAATACTTTTGATTATGCAGTGTGTATTTAGATTACCAAAGTTTAAGAAATATTTCGATCTCAATGAAGATTTCGTTACATTTTACTAAATTTCTAAACACGCTGCTGATAAATTAGTCATATGTGTTTTCGACACTACTTTTTATTCTACGCCACACTCTCGCTACGCATTTCAAAAAAGAATTTATAATCAAATGAAGCCATGCCGTAAAAATCATTGTTTATATCTTAAACTTCGCAAGATCTATTATAACTATTACTATTTTATAAATTACCACTGTATATTATTACTAATTATTAAACTATTAATCTTTTCAGTTATAATAGAAACTAGTTTATACTTCAATATATACGTATGTCTTTTTGTTAATCAAAAATCATCTGTAAGATAAGATTTTGACATTACGATGTCGAACAGCCAGTCACACAACGGGAAGTTCTACCAAGACTACTTTACGTGGAAATGGAGTTTGCCGAAGCATCGCAGGGTGTAGGTACCGATTTTTAAATTTGATTTTGGCAAATTTGAACGGCAAAAGTGCGTGTTCCCTTGACTGCATGGCATCATAAGACCCCAAATAACAGGAAAACTCATGAAGAACCTCGGGTGAATTATATGGAACCCTTACAGAAAATTAGTACCACACTTCGATAATGATTATATAGCGTTCGCATAATAAAACTGTCAGTGTCTGAGTTTGAGTAACTTCGTGTTTCGTCGACTGATGTTTAATCAGCTTTGAAAAGTAGAATAGTAGATGATATTAACGAAAATTAATGCAATGGCAACCATTTCGAAAATAAATACTTTGTATCGAGTTGAACAATCACCATAAGCAAATCTAAGGGATATAAGGCAGTTACCTATCCCTGATTTAGAGCCACTGTTTCCAGGTTAGGGAGAGTGCTGGTGACGTAAGGCAAAACACCGCCCACGCCGCATTCCGGACTCTGATGCAAACAGTCAGATGTCAGAATTTAGACTGTTCCGTCTAGACACGGATGCAAAACGGTCAGGATCCGGGGCTTAGACCATTAAATACGGACTGGGATGCAAAAGTTCAGGAGCCAGAAATTGGACTAACGCAGCAGGACTCCGAAGCAAAACGGTCATTAACCAGGGCTTAGACCATTGCATCCTGACGCGGATGCAAAACAGCCAGGAGCCAGAGCTTAAACAACTACTTCCGGACTAGGATCCAAACCGGTCAGAAGCCAGAGCTTAGACTACTGCGCCACCGAGGCGGCTCAAAAGATGTGATTCAATGTCTCAACAAAGTATCAAAGTTCCTTCTTATAAATGCTATTGTAAATCTTAGTTTCATTGCAAGAAATGTCTTATATGGTACTATCTACGCTCTGTGGAGACATGGTATTGTGTTAATCAATTTTATCACATGGATTCAGTTTGGTGTTTGCAAAGTGTCCTGTAATTGCAATTTCTTGAAACTGCAATTACAGGACAATACATTAAATACGCTCATCATGAAAAAAATAGCGGCACCCAGAAGGAAGCAACCGACAGAAATGAAACTCCGTGGGAATATTTGACAACGCGAGACATGCAAATCATTCAAGTATTACGCTCGGACGCGCATGTGACGTAAGCAAGGGGTCGCCGTAGAGCTGTGCCAGACCGGCTATATAAGGCCGTCCAGTTGCACGTGCCTGCCATTATGACTCGTGCTGTTGTGTTAGTTGCAGCCTTTGCCAGTGTAGTATGTCTCGGAGAAAAATTCGGGAGCAGTTGGAGGAGTTCGAGAAGGGCCACATCGTCGGGCACTGGGAAGTGGGAGGATCTTATCGACGTACCGTATTGCGCGCCAAACCGGTTATGCCGATATCACCATAGCAGGCTGTTGGAGACAGTGGATAGAATAAGGCACTCAGCAGCAACAGGAAGGGTCTGGGAGACCTAAACGAAACACGCAGAGTGAGAGAGAGAGAGAAAGAGAGGACCGACGACTTATCCGACATGCGCGGAGTGACCCAACACCCACGTTTGCGCATATTCAGCGAGCAGTGGTGCCCTCCATTCATCGTCCGATTAGTGCCAACACCATTGGTAGACGGCTGCACGACGTACGACTACACGCACGTAGACTGCTACGACAACTGCCCTTAATACCATTGTATCGTCGCCAAAGACTGCAATGATGTCGTGCCAGACTGTTATGGATCCACGCAGAATGGCAGCGGGTGATCTTGAGCGACGAGCCCTACTTTCGTCTTGGAGGAGACGACCACCGAATACGTGTGTAGAGGCACCGTGGCCAGCGCCAATGTGAACAGTTTGTTCTCGAGCGTCACAGTCCAGAAGGCCCGGTGTCATGGAGTGGGTTGCAACTGCCTACGATGCCAGATCACCTTTGGTGTTCGTTACAGGCAATTTGAGAGCCCAACGTTAGGTTAATGAGGTCCTGCAACCAGTGGCCCTACCTGCTTTTCTGAACGCTCACTCCGGTGAGATTTTCCTGCAGGATAAAGCTCGTTCGCATACTGCTGCTGTCTCCATAGCTTCCCTTCAAGGCACTGACACTCTGCCATGTCCAACCGCATCACCAGACCTACCGCTGATTAAAAATGTGTGGGATGCTATCGGACGCGATATCCACACTCCAACCCTACCGCACAATCTGCGTGAGAAGATTCAAGCTGCATGGATGGCTTATCGCAGAATGCCATTAGGAACCTGTATACCTCCATGAAGAGACACCTGGCATGCTGTTTGAGCAAACATGGCAGCCTGACGCCATACTGTGAGACACTACGTATTGGCGTGTAGCTCAATAAATATTGCCCATTTCAGTCTGAATGTTTAATCATTCATTGTTCCTGGTAACCTTTACTTTCCTCATGAATAGCATTGCAATACTGCACGTCCTTCTGGGTGCAACTATTTTTTGACAATGAGTGTAAAATGTCAAACTCTTTTCTTACAGTCATAACTACCTGATAAATTCAAACACTAAATAAAGAAAGGCTAACAGAATTATATTATTCAGCTTACCAGATAACTCTCTTGGAGTGCTTTGCGGAAAAGGTTCTAAAGAAATCATGAGATAATTTCCAGTTGCAAGTTTTATGAAATCAGTAATTACGAGGCGCGCACGGAAAGAACATCCACTGAAAAGTTCATTATAGCACATCTTGAATGTGGGCCTGTAAAAATAAGGTAGCCATTAATATATTATAATGTCACTTGTCAAGAAATTGAAGAAAAATTTAAAAATATCTTATAACAAAATTTTCTCCGAAAATGTTAAACAGTACTGTTACAAAAAAAAAAAATTCGCAGGATTCAAATGATATGGATAAATATTTCGTTAAAGGCGTACAACTGCTGTATTAATTTTCGAAGAACTGAAAATTTCATTGTGCAACAATTACTAGAATTTAGATAATAACTCATCTTGCAAGCTGTGACGTAACTAACTCAGAGGCGACGCACATATCACGTGGGGCAAAGTTGAAGCGATACGATTCGTCGGTGTCGTTCAGTTGGTAGAACAACTCGCTCCGGAGCCAGAACGCGTTTCTTCGAATTTCACCACCGGCAAAATGGCTTGCTTACCTATATTGGCTACCGAACGTAAAATGAATCTCTTGATCGTGAGGTTTGAAAAACGTGCGATGTTTCTTCTACACCTGGTCTGGAATTATATAATGAGATTTCCTTCATCTACAGCAAGGTACTTCAAAGCAGGGTTTGCCGGATGACCCTGAAACCTACGATTCCGTCCCATACCTTTCTCAAGAGGGATAGGGAAAGTGGTAGTACCTACATCAGAGGTGACGCACGCTCCAAGTCGGAAAAGTTTCACTGATAAGCTTCGTCGGTGTAGTTTATTTGGGAGAACAACTGGTTCCGGAGCGAGGATTCGAATTCCTCCACAGGCAAAAGGTCTTGCTCCGTTATAAGGTTGGTTG
Source organism: Macrothele yani (assembly GCA_039090855.1). Taxonomy (NCBI): domain Eukaryota; kingdom Metazoa; phylum Arthropoda; class Arachnida; order Araneae; family Macrothelidae; genus Macrothele; species Macrothele yani. The sequence continues at coordinate 97,350,732 of CM076991.1, forward strand.
GTTGGTTAATTAATTTTAATGGCGCAAGGGCCATGATTGGCCAAAGAGCGCCAAACAAAAGACATCAAAACAAAACAAAATCAATACAAAACGTACAGAAGGTTAAAAACAGGCTGATGTAGTAAAAATGAAACATGAGAGTGAACAAGTTAAAATCTAGATGAGTTTAAAAAAGTCAACTTCTCGTAAAAACGAAAACACTGCTTTCATGTCGCAGGCTTCGCCAATAATAACTTGCAGCTTAGCTGCTCCTTCGTCCAACAGATGAGAGTGAAAATGACGAAAACGATGAGTACAAAACCGAACACAAGTACACAAAACATGAAGGACAGTGAGACGACAGTTGCACGCCTCACACATCGGGGCACTGTCGCCACACAGCAAAAAGCGGTGAGTAAAACGACAGTGCCCAATGCGGAGACGCGCAAGAACAACCTCCTCACGACGGTTCTTCCGCAAACTAGACTTCCATAGTCCGATCTGTGGTTTGATAGAATGCAGCTTATTGCTGCCCTGCTGAGACCACAGGGACTGCCACTCGTCCAGGAGAAATGTCCGGATCAAAGGTCTAAAATCGCGGAAAGACAGTGGCAGCCGAGCTGGCGACATGGAGGAAACAGACCTGGCAGAGAGATCTGCCAGCTCGTTATCCCAGATCCCAACATGGCCAGGAACCCAACAGAATCGGACCAGGAAGCCATCAGCCTCCAAAGTTCCCAGAAGACGACGGACATCACGGATGACAGGTGAGTCCGTGTCCTCTGGAGATAATAAAACTTGGATGATGGACTGGGAATCGGAGCAAATCATAGCGCGACGATGAGATCTAGACTGTATGTGACACACAGCGAGGTGTACCGCACGCATCTCTGCCGAAAAGACGGTGGATTCAGGCGGAAGCCTCTCAGCATGGAAGGCATCGCCACACACAAAAGCGGATCCAACAACCTCACCGGATTTCGACCCGTCAGTAAATACAGGCACGAAATCCGGGATGAGAGACTGTTTCTCGGCAAAGAGCTGCTGGTACACCAGAGCAGGAGTGGAAGACTTTGGCCACAAACAAAGGGAAAGGTCAGCCGTTGCTTGAACCTGTTGCCAAGGCGGTTCATTGTAGAACCGGGTCAAACCAATCCTTGACAAGTCTAGACCAGCATCGCGCACTAAGTTCGACAACCGAATCCCAAACGTCGGGACACAGGAAGGCCGGTGTGAGAATAGGCGGACACATTGCGGTTGGAAAATGAAACCATGCAGTGGATGATCAGGAAGAGACTTCAACTTGGTGAAGAATTGAAGAGACAGCTGCTTACGTCGGATGCACAACGGCGGTTCATGGGCCTCGACATACAGGCTATGCACGGGAGAGGTACGGAAAGCACCAGTGCATAGCCACAGAGCCTGGTGATGGACAGGATCCAGAGGCCGTAATACGGAAGGACGTGCGGAGCCGTACGTTATGCATCCGAAGTCTAACTTTGACCGAATCAGGGAATGGTAAATGCGAAGCATTGAGCACCTGTCAGCCCCCAAGATGTTCGAGAGAGGACCTTCAAGATACTCAATGACTCCGTGCACGACACCTTTTAAGACTGGATGTGAGGTCGGAAGGTGAGTGCTCGGTCAAAAGTTAGCCCAAGGAACTTGGCTTCTGACACCACAGGAATGGTGGTACCATCCAGACGGAGACTGGGGTCTGGGTGAAGGCCCCGTTTGCGGCAAAAATGTACGCAAACGGTCTTCTGGGTCGAGAAGCCAAATCCATTGTGGGAGGCCCAGGTAGAGATCTTATTAATGGCCGACTGCAGCTGCCGCTCAATAGTGCGCATGTTGACAGATGCGCAAGAGATCTGCAGATCATCCACGTACAGGGAGCCACGAACCGACGGAGGAAGTAGAGTGAAAATATGATTTACACGAAGGATGAACAATGTCACAGAAAGAATGGAGCCTTGAGGGACACCCTGCTCTTGTGGGTAGAACGCAGAGAGGGACGACCGGACGCGCACACAGAAACTCCGGTCCTGGAGAAATCCGGCGATGAAAGATGGTAAGTTTACCCGCAATCCACACTCGTGCAGATCACGGAGAATGCCGTATCTCCAGGTGCGGTCGTAAGCTTTCTCCATATCGAAGAACACGGAGACCATGTGCTGACGCCGGACAAACGCCGCCCTGACAGAAGTCTCAAGGCGAAGATGATGATCTGAGGTGGATCGGAATTTCCGAAATTCACTCTGATGAGGTGAAAGAAGGTGATGTGATTCCAAATAAAAAACCAAACGAAAATTGATGATGTGCTCTAGGACTTTTCAGAGGCAGCTCGTCATAGCAATTGGTCGGTAGTTCAACGGGTTAGCGGGATCGTTACCAGGTTTGAGAACAGGAACGACAATAGCAGTGCGCCAAGATTCGGGAAAGACACGCTCGTGCCAGATCCTGTTAAACAGAACCAGCAGACATTCAAGAGAGGACGGAGAAAGGTGCTTCAGCATTTCATAATGGATGTTATCCGGTCCAACAGATGTTCGGCCGGACCGAGTCAGGGCAATCTTCAGTTCGACGGCAGTCAGCGGGCTGTTATAATCGGCAGCGGAAAACGGTCCAAAGGAAACCTTGGACCGTTCAAGCCGCGGCTGTACCTGCCGGAACGAAGCAGGGTAATTGCGGCTGCTGGACACCGAAGAAAATGCGGCGCCCAGACAGTCAGCAATACCCTGAGCGTCAGCAACCGTTCCTCCACCACTCTCAAGAATGGAGATCTCCCCAGAAGGGTACTTACCCCGAATCTTGCGGATCCTGTCCCAAACGATCTTAGAGCTGGTAGTGGTGTTAATCCCGGATACGTAGCGTATCCAAGATTCCCGTTGACTACGACGACGTACCGATCGCGCGTAAGATTTGCCATGCTTGAAAGCAAGTAGGTTCGCGTCGGTGGGGTACCGACGAAACCTACCCCAAGCCCGATGTTGGGCCTGACGAGCTGCCTTGCAAGTGGAATTCCACCAAGGTCGCGGGCAACGTGGAAGTTTAGTCGAAGTCTTAGGGATGGTAAAGCCTGCTTCTTGCACAATACAATCCGTTACCGCCGCAACAGCTTCATCGATCGTACCCGAGGTCACCATGACTGGAGTAATGATCGCTGAAGCCGTGAATGAGTCCCACTTGGCTCGATCTATGGCCCATCTAGCAGGGCGAGTAAGATGACGGTACCCGTCACCTGCTAGACGGAGAAAGATGGGAAAATGATCACTGCCAAGGGGATCATCATACACGCTCCAGGACCAGTCAGGATATAACGATGGCGAACTCAAGGACAGATCAATGGCTTAGTACGAGCGGGTGGGTTCATGAAAATAAGTGACTGCCCCGGTGTTGTGGAGACAGAGTGACGTGTTGGAGAGAAGGGACTCAATAACACGGCCCCTGGAGTCACGAGTGGTAGAACCCCACAACGGATTGTGTGCATTGAAATCTCCTAAGATGAAGAAAGGAGGCGGCAGCTGGTCAACTAAATCTTCCAGATCCGAGAGGCTTACAGCTTCATTTGGTGGTATGTAGATGGAACACACTGTGAACAGTGTGTTCACAGATAGTCTCACTGCCACTGCCTGCAAAGTCGTCCGAAGGGCCACTGCAGTGACAGGAATACCATGAGTAACAACAACGGCCACTCCTCCGCAGGCGATAACACCGTCCTCATGATCCTTGCGGAAAATTTAATATCTCCGCAGCGGAAAAGTGTCCGTTGTTCGAAGCTTTGTCTCCTGGAGGCAAACACACACAAGTGTGTGCGAAGACAGTAGTAAACTTTTCAGATCATCAATTCGTGGTCGCAGACCTCGGCAATTCCACTGAATGAGCGTAGCCATAATGAAAAATAAAAGGAAAGGATGAAAAACGAAAATGACAGACGACTAGAATGTCTCCGAGTCGTCCATCAGCTCCTGACCATCTGCAATGTCCGGAGGCATTACAGGGCTGTGCTTACTCACACAGGGCTGCGCTACCGGGGGTTTTGGAGGTTTTACCGTGCTGTGTTTTGAGGGGAGGATCCTGGCTTCACCTTTTCCGGCTTCTTCTTAGTTGCGCCCTGGGCCTATGTCCCAGAGCTGGCAGAGGATGTTTTCTGCACAGAGGATGTTTTAGACGTCGATGTTGATGACGCCTTGGATTCAATGCGGCGAGACTTCAGTGCCTTCAATCCGGCAGCAACGATGTCCTCAAAAACATAAGGACACCGCGCTGGGATGGTCACCTGAGTCTGCACCGCAACAGTAGCCTTCTGGACCACAACCTATGCATAGGAGCGCCGGCCTGGTGGTAGAGGGGCTATCAGCCGTCTGGCTTCAGGATAAGACAGATGTTCGGTCGTCTTCAGGCGTTGGATAGCCTGCTCCTCGATCCACTTTGGGCACTGCTTAGAAGAAGCCGGGTGAGATCCCTCGCAATTTACACAATGATCCGCCTCAGCGGAGCAGTCCGCCAAAGAGTGTTCAGGCGACCCACAGCGCCCACACTTTGCTACATTACGGCAAGACTGCTGGGAGTGACCATAATGCTGGCACTTGAAACATCTCAAGGGGTTCGGAATGTATGGTCGAACATCGAGCCGTAAGTACCCCGCCTTGATGGAAGTTGGCAGGGTAGGGGAGGCAAACGTAAGCACGATGTTCCGGGAGGGAATAGACTTCGTATCCCGCCGGAAAAGAATACGCCGAACCCCAGTGACATGTTGTTCCCCAAGTTCTTCCAGCAATTCCTCATCGCTGCATTCCAGCAGGTCGCGGGAGTTGATAACTCCGCGAGAGGAATTGAGGAAACCATGGGGGGATATTTGGACTGGAACGTCCAGCAGAACGATCGTCTCCAGCAAGGTGGCACTGTGGCGAGGATTTGAAGTCTCCACAAGAAGATCCCCTGACGGGAGCTTCTTAACACTCTTTGGTGAGCCAGCAACGGCCTGAAGAGCCTTATTAATCCAGAAAGGACTCTTCGAACCGAGGGATTGTGCTGGATCAACAGAATGAATCAGAAGAAAAAGAGCATTGCAGTTGGAACTGAGTAGTTTCTTAGTGGAGGAGGGCGACCCATCCTCCACACGGCGCTTCAAAGGTACAGCATGGGAAACACTTTGGTTTGCCATTAAGAAGAGAAAAGATTCGTCCCCCGACCTCCCCACCCACTACCGAGCCCAACGAGGGAGAGCCGGAGGTCCGCAAGCCCAAGAGGACGCAGGACACGGCTCTAGGGATAGTCAGCGGATATAGCAAGTTGGTAGGGCAGACACACGCTCGGCGTGCACCCAGACTTTCCCGTGCCCGGAGAACACCCCTTTGGCATGCCCACCCTACCCCCAAACTCACCCGACCGAACAGAACGACAAGCCGGTAGAAGTCTGGACGTAACTCGGCCACAGACTCCCTGACCAGGAGTGGGTTAGCTCCCAGCCTCCCGTTTAGGGGGAAGCAGAGGGCAAAGAGGAGTGTTGGCATCTGGAGACACTACAACCCGGCCCCCAAATACCTCAGCCTGCAGCATCCTCATTTCCACCTGTACGGGTCACCGCACACGGCAAACATGCAGGTAGGTCTAAGCTAACCGGCTCCGGAAAAACAGAAAATGTAACATAAAAGAGAAAAGACAGGGAAGGGAACGAGGAACAAAACCCGGAAATGGTGCCTCATCACAACCTCAGCAGCCTACAACTGAGGCGGGTACATGTCACGAAATGAACTAAAGACGAAAAAGCAAAATGATAAGAGAAAATCGGCTCGGGCCGTGGGGACGCCACCCGCCATCAGCTGGATGAACAGCTGTCCCTTCGGTTATGTAGTCGTTAAAGCCGCAGAGGCAAGAGAAACCGTCACAAGGATAGCTCGGGCCGTGGAGGCGCCGCTCCCCAAATAACTGGAAAACCAGTTATCCCCGTGCGGGGCTCCGTTATAAGACCTAGCATGAATCTGAACATTAAATTTAAAAATTCATGCTAGGTCTTATAGCGAAGCAAGCAAGCCCTTTTGCCGTTGGACAGAATCAAACCACTTCCTCAAGATGCCATCTCCATCTTGGTCTTGTTCCCCTAATTTTATTTTGGACAAATTTACTTTTTCTTTTCTTTTCATAAAATTTCACATTTCTTCCAAGATAAGATCCTTTTTATTTTAGGTTTCCTATGGCTATACAAGGTATAGATAGAGTACTTTTTTTGCACGCCTTTTATAAAAAAGATTCAGTTTATCTTACCGGCTTGACCGTCCGTCCGTCCGACTCTGGAGACTATATCTCTGCAACTATTAGTCCGACTTGAAAAATTCTTTTTGCACTGGGAAGCTTGAAATGTACGAATGATGATCCTTCATTTCGTTTTCTCTTTACGATGAACAATTTCGCCGCTAGAGGGCGGAAATGCAGATGATATCGAATTCAAAATACATTTTATTCCATATACTTGATTCTAAATATCCGATGGAAATTTCTTTTTACCTTTCGATTCTATTTATGTCGAAGACTATCTGGTACAGTCACTTTTTGAAGCTACGCATAGATTTTCCGCTAAGGTGCGTAAAAATAAAATGCATTTCCCTCGATATCTCTTTTTGTAAAACTCTGATTTGAAAAATTCTTTCGCCAGCGGATACAGCTCCTGATAGGGAAATCTTTTGCATATATTTCTAATTATTGGTAAAAAAAAAAGATGGTTTTGGCACCAAGGAGCGTAAATGTCACTTTCTTCTTCTGACATATTTGTAGCATAATCTGAGCTCCTAAAATCTCGATTGGAGAAAAAGACTTTCGTGGACCGATGCCACTCACGTCGATAAACCTTTTCGGAATATTTTCTATTTTAAAATATTGCATGGTTTTCTCCGCTGGGAGGAGTAGATTACCTGATTCTCGTCAATATCTCTGCTTCTAATGGCCCGATTTGAAAAATTCCTTCTTTGTTGGATAGAGTTTATATGGTACGACATGTTTTCATACAATTTCAAAACTTTAAAGTAATTCATAGATTTTCCGCTAGGGGCGTAAAAGTAAATTGCGTTTCCCCTGATATTTCTGCTTCTAAAACTCCGATTTGAAAAATTCTTTCTGCGTCGGATACAGCTCCTAATGGAAAATCTTTTGCGTATAATTTCTAATATTTTTTTTAATAGGAGGTTTAACGACCACCGTGAGCAACTCAATCGGCTATAAGCAGTCGCCCGTTCATAATTTAGAGCCACTGGTTCCAGAGAAGGGAGATAGCCAGTGCCGTAAGATAGACACAACATCCATGCCTCACCGGGATTCGAAACCGAGCCCCTTTCGGACGAATGATCGGAAGCCATCGCTTAGACCACTACGCCACCGGGGCTCTAATATTTGATAAAGAATGGTTTGGTCACCAGAGAGCGTAAGTGTAAATTTCTGCTTCTGATGTATTTTCAGCAAAATATGAGCTCGTGAAAACTCGATTGAAAAAATAATTTCGTGGACCGGTGCCACTCATATGGAAAACCTTTGAAAATACTTTTTTCTGAAAATAGTACACGGTTCTCTCGCCAGGGGTCGTAGATGCATATCTTATATTTGTCAACATGTCTGCTTCTAAAAGTGAGATTTGAAACATTATTTCTTCGTTGGATAGCGTTTCCCCTGCGAAATATTTCTGATATAATTTCAATTTTTTCTTAACGCACAAGTCTGTAACCGGAGGACGTAAGTTTAAGTTTCCGTTTACAGCAATATCTGAATTATTAAAAACCCGATTGAAAAACTTCTTCCTTCGGTCAGGTACTACAGTTTTTCATACCGGTTCCATTGACTTCGACTAGTTTTGATAAATTTAATTCGCGTCAGAATGGATTCAAAAGACGTGCTTATTACACCCGAACATTTGATTCCATCGTTGCTAAGTTTGTACAAGTTGTCCTGTTTATGTAAATAAGAATGTGGTTTGGAATAACTAGGTGATTAATACGATTGATAAAATGCGTTGTAACAGTGCTATATTTCTAGTTATTTGCACAAATTTAACACCACTTAACGTTGTTTTTTTACAATTGTTAGATGTATATTAATATATATAATTACTTAATGGAGATTATCTAACCCACCTTCGTTTTGCTGATGACAGTCATTTTTGCAACTACCCCATCAGAGCTACAGAGTATGATCCAGGAACTTGCTGACAAGAGTAAAGAAGTGGGATTAAAAATGAACTTTCAGAAGACAAAAGTGATGTACAATGCTTTTACAAGAAATGAAGATTTATCGATTGATGGAGAAAAGCTGGAGATAACAGACACGTACGTTTATCTTGGACAGCAGATATCAAGTGAGGGTCACATTGGTGAAGAAATTAATCGGCGTACAAAACTTGCCTGGAGAGCTTTTGGAAGAAACAGCATAATTTTCAAGAGCAATATGCCATTATGTCTTAAAAGAAAAGTGTTTGATCAATGCATCCTTCCAGTGCTTACGTATGGTGCAGAGACGTGGACCTTAGCTAAAAGAGACATACAAAGGCTGCAGACAACTCAAAGCAGCATGGAGAGGTGCATGCTTGCTGTAACCAGGAGAGATAAGAAGAGGAACACGTGGATCCGAAAAATGACAAGAGTGGAAGACATCATGATCAGAGTTAAATCCCTGAAATGGCAATGGGCTGGACATACTGCCAGAAGAACAGACCATCGATGGACAGCCGAAATTTTAGATTGGATTCCAAGGGACAGGAAAAGACCCAGAAGAAGACCACATGGAAGATGGGTGGAAGAAATTCGAAAGTATGCGGGGGTGACATGGAGGAGACTGGCACAAGACAGACCGTTGTGGAGGAAACTTGGGGAGACCAGCAGTGGATTGATAATGGTTGACAATGATGATGATGATGATGATGATGATAATTACTTAGAAATTATATTTCAAAAAGATATACAGAACATATTCGTTCAGAGACCTTTTCTTGAGAAGAAAAATTATTAAGATTTAGTACATTTGGTATGGGGCCTTTTATTTCGAATTACTGCCTGATTAATCTGTGGCATGATGAAAATGATGGATTCGTAGTACTAACTGGATAGTTCCTTACACCAAACATACATAATAGCTTCAATAAAAGCTTTCGCATTTTATGGCAGTTTTCGTGCAACCTTATCTTTAAAAAAAACCCCCAGGCCGTCCCGGTGGCGCAGTGGTCTAAGCGATGGCTTCTGATATCTCGTCCGAGATGTGTCCGGGTTCGAATCCAGATGAGGCAGGGATATTTTTCGTACGGCACTGGCTCTCTCTCTTCCCTGGAGTCAGTGGACCTAAATTAGGGAAAAAAAGCCCGGATATTCTCCATGGGATTTGTGTTTGGTACTTTCCACACGAGCACAGTGGTCTTCATCTTAGTTGAAAGCTCTTCACTGTCTTGGATCTGCGGTACGTAGCACCGTCTTTAATGTGTTGCTTTCGTGAACGTTCATATGAACCGTCAGATTATTGCGTAACGCTCCCACATGCCTATGTTTGTTCAAGGCAGCGTTGGGCGGCAGAAAGTGCAGCGCTATACGATTTTGATATGGCACCCTATATCATCTGGCTTGAAGGATATTTCACTATAGCAACTGCATATTTCTCATTTGTCATCAAATCTTATTCCTTTTGGACGTTGGATATGTCGTGCACGGGATACAAATTGTTCAAAATAGATCCATCGTAAGAAATAAACGACATTTCACCTTCCAGCTGTCCAAACTTGATATCTCCTACCCAGGGCCGGTTCTGGGGTGTTTGCCCCCTGCGTGCCACAGATATTTGGCAGCCCATGCAAATGCAGATCGAATACAAGTAAATATGCTATTAGATTCCCAACCTAACCCACGGCACGTAGGATGTTTTTTTCTTCACTGCTCTATATAGTTGACAGAGGTACAAGCGTACAACTCACAAATATTCTATTTATATTAATAACGCAACACCGTATACACTTATTTTTTTTTCATCTATATTCAAAACAAAACTATTTAAAAATATCACAATCACACAGACACTGACGCATTGAAGCATTACACACAAGTACCATAACTTAACAAAATGTATGCATGTATGTATTCATGGAGTTAAAAGTGCACTCTTCTTTCTGTCTTACTTTGCCAATTCGTCAATTACATCTGATAATTCCAAACTTTCACACAATTCCTTTTCTATAGCCAACAGTACTATAGATCACTAAACCTCTCGTGAATCATTGACGTTCATAAATATGTCTTTACAAGTCTTTCGGAAAACTCCTTTCACACGATACTACACTAACTGGTAATGTCAGAAGAATTCTCAAAGCTATAAACAGATCAGGAAATGATGATATTAAGTTATTTTTTTGTATATATTAAGTTTTTAATGAGTCTGCTCCATCTGCAATTGCACTGATCAACACACTATTCGTTATCAGCTCGTTGAAGAGCTCAAGATCATCGGTATTATTAAAACTTTTGTTTCCTTTGTTAATTAGAAGGGAAACATCTAAACCAAGGCAAGATTTTTTAACTTCCTTTTCAGTCATTTCTCGAAATTCAGAAATAAGTTTAAATACGTTATGATGTTCCTGTAGATTTTCAAACCTTTCCTGAATGGAATTTAAGCCTGTATCATAAAATTGTATTCCGAACAATTCTTTTGTATTTGTGATAGATTCATTAGGACTTTCATAATCAGAACGGAGAACTTTAGTCCTACTCCTTGCAACTGGGAATTCTGCCTCGATATTTACTTCTGCAGCTAAAGGTTCTGCATCCCTAATACATTTACTAAATGCCTCATCAGATCTGGCTGCACTTAGAAATTTAACAAGCTCACTCAAAACATTAAGAGATTCATTTACGGTGGATTGAGGGCACTGAAAGAATTTACTTACAACATTAATTTTTGACAGTAAAATCATTCCATATAATGATTAAGGAGATAAACTTAAAAAACGCAATCCGATCTAACAAACATTGAGGTGCATGTTTTGTTTTCAATCTATCTGGAATTGTCGTCGATTAGATCGTTGGCGAGCCATTGATGGCCCTGCAGCATCGCCGTGAATTGTGGGCCTTCAAGCAAGTGCCACTAGTGGCCTGTTGCTGGCAACCAATGCAACCCCAACAGCAGGTGGAAGCAACGTTGCTCCTGCGCATGCGCAGGAGCGACTAAACGTTGCATGACTTCACCTAATTGCAATCTCAGAGGTCGCACTGCTTTTATTCTACTCTCCCACCGAGTATAACTTACAGATTTCAGTATTAATCTACTAACAATACGCTTTAGTATATCAACCTGTAAGGGGATGCAGAAAAGAATGTGTACAAATCTTTGATAATGTTAAAAAAATTAACGGTTTCAAATGTTACTTTGGCAGCATGATTTAAAACTAAATTTAATGAATGGGATGCACAAGGTACAAAAACGGCTCTAGGATTTATACTCCTAATTTTTTTCTGCAAGCCATTATGCTTACCACGCATATTTGCCCCGTTATCGTACCCTTATCGACGCATATCTTGAATATCTACAGTAGTTCATAATCAGCTGAGAGTTCACTTAGAAGATAATTACGTAATCTTTCGCCGTAGTCCCTGAAACTGGATAAAACACGAGAAATAATTTTCTAACTGCAACAATTGTCAATATTTACAATTCTAACTACAAACGCTATATGTTCAATGTGACTGGCATCTGGCGTGCATATACCGAAAAATATTTTACTTTCTTTACAAATTCCTTGATTTTTGATTTTACGCCACTTTCTAAAGCAGATATGGTTTCGTTTTGAAATGTATGGCTTAAGTAGTCTTAATGAAGATGTCGTGCATATACAATACATTTAAAGAACTAACACCATCTTTGCACGATATGTTTCATTTAAAAAACGGCAGATATTTACAAGATTAGAAACCCATTAGTACTTTCGGGTCAACAATCGACCCGTCTTCAGATGGAGGAGAGCCGCTGCTGCGCATGTGGTCCCATATATATGTCCGAGTATGATGACGTACAAGGTATGGAATAGCGTCGCAAGGGTGTCACTCTGTTGCCATCATTTCAATGCTAAATCACGAATCAGATGATGTCCATGTGGAAATATGATAAACAGGCTGCAAAATATATATATTTGTTATAACTTAGATTTTTAACAAGAAATGTTATGTAAGTTCATGATGGCTGTAATGAGTCTCTTCCAAATTCTGTGTAATTGAATTGGGAAATTATCGTTACAGCATCCGTCCCCAAAGGCCTCGATGTCTAAACTTTCAGTTATATGCAACGAGTATACAGAGGTGGGTTGTATGTAGCAACTTAATGTTTTTCCAATCCGATTGGACAGTTCCTTGTGCCGCATATTTGGCGAGCGCTGTGTTACTATGATTGACGCGAATGTTATATCTATGTTCCTGCATTCGAGGTTCAAAGCTACGTTTTGTAGAACCTACATAGTTGCTTACTTGTTCACCATTGGAGACATCTATTATTAGTATATTATATCATCATCATCATCATCATTGTCCACCATTATCAATCCACTGCTGGACGAAGGTCTCCCCAAGTTTCCTCCACAACGGTCTGTCTTGTGCCAGTCTCCTCCATGTCACTCCCGCATATTTACGAATTTCATCCACCCATCTCCCATGTGGTCTTTTTCTGGGTCTTTTCCTGTCCCTTGGAATCCAATCTAAAATTTCGGCTGTCCATCTATGGTCTGTCCTTCTGGCAGTATGTCCAGCCCATTGCCATTTCAGGGATTTAACTCTGATCATGATGTCTTCCACTCTCGTCATTTTTCGGATCCACGAGTTCCTCTTCTTATCTCTCCTGGTTATACCAAGCATGCACCTCTCCATGCTTCTTTGAGTTGTCTGCAGCCTTTGTATGTCTCTTTTAGTTAAGGTCCACGTCTCTGCACCATACGTAAGCACTGGAAGGATGCATTGATCAAACACTTTTCTTTTAAGACATAATGGCATATTGCTCTTGAAAATTATGCTGTTTCTTCCAAAAGCTCTCCAGGCAAGTTTTGTACGCCGATTAATTTCTTCATCAATGTGACCCTCACTTGATATCTGCTGTCCAAGATAAACGTACGTATCTGTTATCTTCAGTTTTTCTCCATCAATCGATAAATCTTCATTTCTTGTAAAAGCATTGAACATCACTTTTGTCTTCCGAAAGTTCATTTTTAATCCCACTTCTTTACTCTTGTCAGCAAGTTCCTGGATCATACTCTGCAGCTCTGATGGGGTAGTTGCAAAAATGACTACGTCATCAGCAAAACGAAGGTGGGTTAGATAATCTCCATTAATCTTTATCCCTTTGTTTTCCCAGTTCAGTGATTGAAAGACATTTTCCAATGTGGCATTAAAGAGCTTCGGAGATATGGTGTCACCTTGTCTCACTCCCTTTCCAATTTTTATGTGTGTTGTATTTTCAAACAGCCGAATCTTTGCACTTGCATTTTCATAGATGTTATTAATAATATTAATGTATGCATCTTCAATACCGCAGGATTTCAGAGCCGTGGTAACTGCTGATGGTTTCACCGAATTTGTGTAAATGGGTGTATATTATATACACCCTATTTACACAAATTATCAGGCGGTTCCCTAACATTTTTGATAAGTGAGAATAGATTTCTGGATCTAATGCCAAAATGAGGATCATATTTCATACATGCGCGTGTCAGTATATTAGTAATGCTTGGGTAATGCTCTATTGTACCAACAAAACGCTTTGCTGGTTTTTGTTCTTTGGTCAAACATGTGGATCTATAGTTTAAGATTCTTCGAGAGATTCGGTTGATCATATATTTGGGATAACCATGTTTGGCGGCTAAATCAAAAATGAAATCTATTTCAAGTTTAAGCAAGCTGTTAGCAGATGAGTACGAGAAGGCTCTTTTGATTAAAAAGTTGATAGCGGATAGCTTATGTGGTAATGGATGTGAAGAGTTAAAAGGGATTAGCATATTGCCGGCAGTGGGTTTTCGATATACAGAATAAGAATGGTTACATGTTACTGGGTTACGGGTTATTTGAAAGTCCAAGAATGGTAGGGAGTACTTTGATTCAGTTTCTATCCTGAGCCTGATAGTGGAAAAAACGGATGATAGCGCGTCGGCGAAATTAGCTAAATGATCCTATGTATGAGGCCAAAATACAAGGATGTCGTCGACGTACCTGATATCCTTGTATTTTGGCCTCATACACAGGATGATTTAGCTAAGTTCGCCGACGCGCTTTCATCTGTATGGCTTAAGTAATGATGCATATGACTTTTAGTAGGTTGAGATTTTGTTATGCTATTGACATGCTGTTGATCAAATTTTGCAAACATTTCTATAGCCTTTAAAAAGTTGCCAGAGTTTGCTTCATGTAATTTATCATTTTCACCCCTGAAAGCTAAACACTGCCCTGCTAGAAAGTGGACAATTGCAATAATTCCCTCAATAATGGCTCGCCATCGTAATTTTTCAAAGTACCGTTGTAGTTCTCTATCAACTGTACCCTGTTGTCGAGGCGTGTTTTTAATTCATACCACTTCTCACAGTTTTGCATATGTTCTACACTCGCAGCATGCCGCGATAAATGAGTAGCTAAATGTCGCCAATCTGAAAACCCCTGACAATCTGTTAGTTTGTTTTGTTTTAAAGGGAACAACTTGCAACGAAAGCAAAACACACTATTAGATTTTGTAGAAAAGATTAACCAAGGTCTTTGAACTTTTTCACCGTTAGGTAAAACCTGCGTTGCCAACGTGAGTCAAGAGCAAAAATTCTAGAAATGGTGGTTCCGCAAATGTATCACCGAAAGAGGCCGTTTCGGCCGCCCTTAGAATTTGACCGCTTGCGTGCGCGCACGCACTGCGCACCTGCCAGAGCCAGGCTTTCACAAATACATTTTGTTAAATTATGGTAATTCTGTGTAATGCGTCAGTGTCTGTGTGATTGTGATATTTTTGAATAGTTTTGCTTTGAATACAGATAGAAAAAAAGTGTATACGGTGTTGAGTTATTATTATAGAATATTTGTGTGTTGTACCCCTGCCAACTATATAGAACAGTGAAAAAAAAACGATGCTCCGTGCCTTAGGTTAGGAATCTAATAGCATATTTACTGGTACTCGATCCGCATTTGCATGGCCTGCCAATTATCTGTGACACGCAGGCGGCAAACACTCCTGAACCGGCCCTAGCTGTTTGCCACAGTGTACTGTTCCTATGGTCAACTTTGGAGCTGGCAGTGTACACGTGTGCGAGTGTTTTTCGTGGTATGGTCCCGGCCGATTGGTTATCGTGGACAAACCTGTTAACCAGCACGTCGTCTACTTCGATATTCTGGACAATTATGCCCTACCAACTCTGATGTAATACTAAGGAACCGAGCCTTGTTCCTACCATCAGGATAATGCACCAAACCATAAAGCAAGGACTGTTACGGCTTGGTTTGACGATAATTCTTATCGTGTGTAGAATGGCCAGCACAGATCCCTGATCTTAATCCCATTGAGCACCTATGGGATGAATTAGAGCTCCGCATATGGAATGTGGAACCTAGGCCTACTACTAAGCAACAGTTAGCGGCAGCATTATGTACTGAGTAGAAGCGCATACCTATCGCTGTGTTCCAAAACCTTGTCGGAAGCATGTATCGAAGGGCCAGTGCATGCATTAAGGTCAAATGTGGACTGACACCGTACTAATGTATGTCAATAAATACTATGCTGTGTTTATCTTCTAGGTGTCCCGTGACTTTTGTCAATATAGTGCATATGCTAGAGACCCCATTGTAGTCTAAGTCATCTGTGGTTGAGGGTCAAGTGAATGCGCAGAAATGGGTTGCTAGCGACCAGTCCTCTGTTAAGCAGACGACGTGTAACTGTGCTGAAGGACAAAGCCTGACCTGTGACAGTGCTTCACTGTTGCGCTAACAGCGTGGATTTCGCTGTACGATAGGTCACTACTATGCTGTAAAGATATGTCATCCCGTGCAATTGTGAGATTTGGAGGTCTATTACCCGGATTTCTGCGCGTCCGAGTCACGTATGTCCCCTGACGTCACGTTTGCATTACTGTACTGGCCTTTGGCTTCGTACGAGTGGCAATTTCGCGATAGGAAAATCCAGCTTCTCTCATCCCAACAATACTTTTTCGATCAAAGTCGTTCATAGTACCACTTTCTTCAGTGACGGGACACAGTGATACACAAGGAACAACCTTAAGACTCAGTATCGGCTCTTCACTGATTGCGACATCTCCTTTGAGCCAGATCTTTATACCCGAGACCGGACAGTTCAGAGGATGCTGCTATGAACCTGCACGCGCATTTTGACTGCAACTGAACTTATTTGCATGTTCCAACCTGTTGCACATATCCTGTACGTTGCAAGCTAATACCAGCAGTCCTTCATTGGGTTCCAGCTTCTCTCATCCCAACAATCCTTTTTCGATCAAAGTCGTTCATAGTACCACTTTCTTCAGTGACGGGACACAGTGATACACAAGGAACAACCTTACGACTCAGTATCGGCTCTTCACTGATTGCGACATCTCCTTTGAGCCAGATCTTTATACCCAAGACCGGACAGTTCAGAGGATGCTGCTCTGAACCTGCACGCGCATTTTGACTGCAACTTAACTTATTTGCATGTTCCAACCTGTTGCACATATCCTGTACGTTGCAAGCTAATACCAGCAGTCCTTCATTGGGTTCCAGCTTCTCTCATCCCAACAATCCTTTTTCGATTAAAGTCGTTCATAGTACCACTTTCTTCAGTGACGGGACACAGTGATACACAAGGAACAACCTTACGACTCAGTATCGGCTCTTCACTGAATGCAACATCTCCTTTGAGCCAGATCTTTATACCCAAGACCGGACAGTTCAGAGGACGCTGCTCTGAACCTGCACGCGCATTTTGACTGCAACTTAACTCATTTGCATGCTCCAACCGGTTGCACATATCCTGTACGTTGCAAGCTAATACCAGCAGTCCTTCATTGGGTTGCAAATTTCAAAAACAGTAGTGCATTAATGTCTGAATATGTCATTCTCGGGCTCGTTCGGGTCTGGGCTCTATTTGGCGATATAGACTTCATCTTCGGTCAGATATACGTCACGTGCGGGATCTTAACCCTTTAACGACCCTGACCCAAAATCATTTACCACTCCAAATACCATAACGCCTGAAACTGTGTATTTCTTTGTTTAATAACAGCAATAGTGACTGAGGGTGATTCCTGCTGATACCTCATAGGTCGAAAAAATTTGAAGAACAGGTAAGGGTAGGAAATCTGACTCACTGTAGACAGGCGTTTCAGATGGCTATGGCAGTTTGTATGTACGGGCGTTTTGGGCGTTATGGTCGCTAAAGGGTTAAATTTGAGTCCGAACCCTGCACTGATCTGTTTTCGCTCTTTCAAATGAACTGATCAAAATCGAAGAAACCCTGTCAAAAGTTTCTGGATCTTCTACTCTGTTCATGTACTACCACTAATTTAAAATGTTCTTTTTTCTATTTGTTTTTGGACTTCCCCTGATTTCTACCAGGAAATCTAAACTTATAAGCAGTCCCCCTACTGGCTCTAGGTTAGGGCAGCTTGTTAGGGCAGCTTGGAAACGCGTCAAAAATGTAGAACCCGGAACCGACAGTCATGTACTTGGACCAGATCTTTTCCAACTCATGCTTTGAATTATAACGATGAGTGGAAGTTTTTGTCGTGCTAATTAAGATTTACCGGTAGACCATATTTCTGCCTTAAGCACGAAGAACAAGACATAACCCATTTCAACACGAAATAAACCAGGTCGAATCATCGCAAGCTGTGAAAACATCTTTACTTACGAAAATTAAAACTTGTTTAAAAAGTTAAAATGATCAAAACAATGTGCGAGATCTTTCGGGCCTGTCTTTCACAGACCCATCCTAAGGATCAACAAGAAAACTCACACGGGCACGCTGGCTTATATATGCACCTTTGTGCAATAGCAAGATACAACGCATGCGCCGTACTACAAGGTCAGACATGCTTTACACAGAAATTAACAAATGAAAATATGTAGAAATGAAGTAATCAAAACATATTTACAGTAGAAGTGGGATTCTCCAAAAGGAACCTCCAGAGAGCAGGTATGATTTGCGGGGTTTCTTCATTACAACATTGTTCGGCAAAATCATAAATATATAAATTCTGCAAAAAGAGTACTGCAGTTTTAGTTCTGGCCGAGCACAGTAATTTAGCATCATTCCATAGTGGGAAATAATCGACTTTGTTGATTATCCGGGCTAAGGCCGTTGCGGATGAATGGTTGCGAACATTGTATTTATGTTCGGAGATTCTCACCCTGAGTGACCGACAAGTTGATCCGATGTAGGCTGTCATAGGGAAAGAGTCATCAACAGATTGTAGTGGCACGGAATATACACCATATTTTTCCATGATTGAGACATGGTCACGATCAGACTGGACCTAGTTGAAAAGGCGTTCAGAAAAAATGACGAAACTCTAGTTGAACTTACAACACGTCCTATAGAGTGTGGATACTACGGTGGGGTGGTAAGCAATAGAGCCAACAAACCTGATGACAGGCAATTCACGTTGGGTTCGGAGTGTGGTGGAGCTATGGCGCTAAAATGTGCGAAGAGTTGTTTAAATGAAATATCGGTGGGGATATCCGGACGACTCGGCCATGGTGGAAATGTGCTGAAGTTCTAGTGAGAGACCAGAGTTTGATGAGGAGTGTGTATAGGCTCGGCGAGTCAGAGAATGAAGTGAACCGGATTTATAACTGTTAGGAGTGAACGAGTTGTATGGGATCATCACTGGAACAAATGTTGGCTTGCGATAAACTGAGGTATGAATGCGGCCCCCTGGGATGCGTTTCAACAGTATATCCAGGTAAGGCAAGGAATCAGAAGATTCAATTTCTAAGGTGAAGGTAATCGAAGTGAGAACGGAGTAAAGAGATTCTGTAAAGGCACGTAAATCAGGAAGGGAGTATTGCCAAAGTAACAAAACATCATCAACGTATCGTGTATAAAGCAAGGGTTGCAAAAGGTGCATTGGTAAGCACAGTATTTCCAACATGTTGTAAGACAATCTCTGCCAATACGGAAGACAGATGTGATCCCATTGGTGTATCATAATCTTGGCGGTAAATGATATTATTAAACTTAAAATAAGTACGGTTTTTAATTACAGTGAGGGCTGATACAATGGCATTGCATTCAGAAGGTTGTAAAGCCAAGCTAGGTAGCTGTGGAGTGATTAAATCTATGGCTGTGTCCACAGGGACGTTGGGAAAGAGAGAAACAACATCAAGGCTTGCCATTAAGAATGGCAAGTCGGAATGAACAGTATGTATTCTATCTAGTGCTTGGGTAGAGCTGTGAATTGAATACCTGAATTGTTGAGTTAGTGGGGTGAGGAAGGATGCAAGTGATTTTTCCAAGTTACGTGTTGGGTTTGCATAGCCAGACACTAAAGGCCGGACTGGTTGATTTGGTTTATGTAGTTTAACTTTTCCGAACAATTCAAGAGTGCGTGGTCTAAATGGTGTGTGCATATGATCAACAATAGATAGTGGAAGAGACTTGCTGTTTTTAAGTTTACTGAGTGCTGGGACAGTAGCAGGTGTTGGGTTACGCGTGATAACAATATGCGGGATTTGATTAATAGCTTCTATCATTTTTGAACGGTACACAGGTTTATTAAGGATAACTATTTGGTGAGATTTATCTGCAGAAGTAATGGTCAGTGACGAATCTTTTGCTGATGACAGCAACAAGGATCTGTTATACTGTAACAGTTTTTGGTGTTCAGTGGGTTGTTGCATACTTTCGTGCGCAATAGTTCGAGCTATTTTAAACCGAAAAGGGTCTTGAGCTGATTTTGGTAAAGTTTTGATGATTTGTTTAACCTGGGTAATCAACTGGAATGATTTAGGGTTAAGTACCGGGAAGGAAAACTTGAAACCTCTGTTAAGTGCATTTAACTCCTCCTCAGATAACTGGGGTGAACTGAGATTCACAACGGCACTGGGTGAGTTCCCAAGAGTGGGTTTAGAGTGTGAGGGTCTATTGCACGTAGATTCGGGGAACAAAAGTCATAATTTCTGCAGTTGTCTGTACTGGTAATTCTGTACTTCACGTTCCACCTTGGCAAAATTTACAATGATTAGTTTATCAAAGATCACAGGAGGAGCATATTTTACCAGGAAACACCATATGCGTTTGAATTATAAATTCGAATATATCACAATCATCATCACTGTCAATTGATGGATTGTCAATCTTTATCAATCCATTGCTAAATGAAGGTCTCCACAAGTTTCTTCAACAATGGACTGTCTTGGGCCAATTTCCTCCATCCACCCATCTTCCACGTGGTCTTCTGGGTCTTTTTCTGTCTCTTGGAACCTAGTCTAAAATTTCAGTTGTTCATCGCTGGTCAGTTCTCCTGGCAATATGTCCAATCCACTGCCATTTCGGGGATTTAACTATGATCACGATGACTTCCACTTTTGTCATTTTTCGTATCAACGAGTTTCTCTGCTTATCTTTCATGGTTACACCAATCATTCATCTCTCTGTGCTTTTTTCAGTTTCCTGAAGTCTTTGTATGTCCTTTTTTAGTTAAAGTCCACGTCTTTGCACCGTACGTAAGCACTGGAAGGATGCATTGACTAAACACTTTTTTAAGACATAGTGGCGTATTGCTCTTGAAAATTGTACTGTTTCTTCCAAAAGCTTTCCAACTAAGTTTTATACGTCGATTAATTTTTTCATCAATGTTACCTTTGCTTGATATCTGCTGTTCAATCTCCAGCTCTTCCCC
Source organism: Macrothele yani (assembly GCA_039090855.1). Classification (NCBI taxonomy): domain Eukaryota; kingdom Metazoa; phylum Arthropoda; class Arachnida; order Araneae; family Macrothelidae; genus Macrothele; species Macrothele yani. The sequence goes on from CM076991.1 coordinate 97,371,571, forward strand.
TCAATTGGCAAATCTTCATTTCCTGCAAAAGCATTGTACTTTTGTTTTGTTCTCTAAAAGTACATTGCTAATCCCATTTCTTTACTCTTCTCAGCAAGTTCCTGGATCATAGTACGCAGCTCTGAAGTATTATTTCAGAGACCTTTGAAATATTTTTTTTTCTTTTCAAGAATACAAGGAAAATGAAACCGCGTCTAAATCGGGTCAAGAACACCTTGATCCGACCCGTTTCACCCGAAAGAAATTGTTGACCCGTTGTCATCTCTGGTTCCGTGCAGTAGGGGAGCTAATGTTGTAATACAAACACACCACGTACTCCTCATCTGAGATTTGAGCACGGCCCTTGATCGGACAACCTGTCAGAATCCTAAGCCTCTGGCCACTCAGCTACCGGGGGAGGGGGGACGCTTAAAAAGAATAAATTTCCAACTATTTTTCACAAAGGTTAGCAGCACATTGCAACGTCCACAAATTTTGATCAGGAGGGAGAATCATTGATCCTTTAACACTCATCCTGTAAAGGTATAAAGACAATTACAAACACTATTTTTCTGTGAAAGTATGAACTGATTTGTACTTACAGTGGCAATCTCTGAACAACAACTTCTCCCTTGGCCAGGTTTCGCAAAACATTATAAAGACCAGGAGCGCACTGATCCGCATTTGGTTTGGAGATAGTTTTGAAACAAGTTCGTATAATGAATTTTTCTCTGGCTGCAATAAACATGATTACAAATCTTAGTCTCTAGTTTTCTTAGAAAATAAACACAAAACAAGATATAATGAATTTTGTCAAAAATGCATTGAGAAAAGACTTCTGATAGTAAAAACCTAAACACACAAGTTAAGAACTTTAAGTGCTTTCACTGTTTCTCTGATAAATTAACGCACATGCGAGGGTCGTTCGAAAAGTAACGAGACTGATGTTACGTGAGGCAGAAGTGTAATGCTGTAAACATACTTACATTTCATACGTTTGAAGTATTCTCCCTCTGAGTGTACTAGTCCCACCTTTCTCTCCACTTCTGGAATGCTGGAATGTGTGTTCGAAACCCTTCCTGGACATGTGGTTCAGGATACCCATCTCAGCATTGCTCAGTTCAGTATAGAGAACAGCTGGAATTCACGCTGCGCCAGATACAGTACATACGGAGGATGTGCTCTCATTTCGATGCCTAAATCTTGGATACCCTGCTAGATCTGCAAAACACGATGTCAGGAGATTTTTTCTTTGTGCAAAGTCCAAGCAGTTTGTGCATAATCTGGACGCCTTGGGGATTTTTTTCTTTAGAGGACCTTTGAGAACTAGAATAGCCGCCCCAGTGGCGTAGTGGTCTAAGGCGCTAGCCTCTGATCATTCGTCCGTACGGGGTCCGGGTTCGAATCCCGCTCGGGCATGGATGTTGTGTTTGTCTTACGGTGCTGGCTCTCTCCCTTCCCTGGAACCAGTGACCCTAAATTAGGGACGGGCGACTGCTTATAGCCCATTGAGTTGCTCACGGTGGTCGTTAAACCTCCAATTAAAAAAAAAAAAAAAAAAAAAAAAAAGAACTAGAATAATGTACACTAGACAGTTTTCTCTGGTAGAACAATATGGTCATGCACAATTCCATTTTTATCAAAGAAAGCCAGGTGCGTGACCTTCCCTGCACTTGCTTGAACCTTTGTCTTCTTGGATCGGGGACTCTGTTGGTGTTTCTTTTAGGAGCTGTTTTTTTTTTTTTTGAGGGTCGAAATGGGGAAAAAGTGTTTCATCGCATGTGACAACTCGATCGAAAAAGTGCGACAGACGTTATAGCCCAGCACTTCCATTGGCGACGAGTGATAACACAAATTGTCTTGTGTTCTTCCGTAAGCAAGTGGGGAATCCACTTTGCTGTGACTTTTCGGTATCACAACCGGTTTCTCACAATATCATTAACGGAACCAAGGAACATCTGCATCACATTGGCATTCTCCTCAACGATCGTTCGGAGGTCTTCGCGCAGGTGTGCCTCGATGGTTTTGACATTAGCCTCCGTAGTCTATGTCGAAGGCCTACCAAAACGTGGCGCATCTTCCAGATACTTTTCGCCATTTACAAATTTCTTATGCTACTCAAAAACTATCACGTGACAAAGCATTTCCCTTATAGGCTGTTTTAATGATTTCGTACGTTCCTTAGGCAGCTTTATTCAAACGCACGCAAAATTATATAGCTGCTCTTTGCTCCTGATTGAAATCCATACTGGGTTAAAGAAACACGTCTGAGCTCTACGCCGTGCACTACAAGTATGAACTAGCGGAGCGCTGTAACCACGCGTCATCTCGTAACTGACTTTGCAGGTGTTCTGACGCGTGCATCTGCATTTTTATGTGTGGGTTTTTTTTTGGCGCTATGGCGTCTGTCTCGTTATATTTTGAACGATTTACATATGAAATTTAATTAAAAAAAACATAATGCAGTGTTATTTTAGCACGTATGATGCAAACACCTACATCCTGTGATCACCAAGAAACGTTCTTCTTTATAGAAAACAGGAACTTTACGTATCATGTGCCGAAGACAAGTAACAATGAAAATATATAGGTCACTTTAAGATACTAAGACCGTGGAAAGAATATATCAGGTATAATCAAAGAGTTCTGGCGTTTTTTCCAGTACTACATAAACTGAAGCCTGTCAGAAAGAAGCATCTGTTAACCTTTTTGCTTGGGATTGCTTTCTCGTTACAAAATGGAACCATTTATGGACCGTTTGTTAACCTGTGATGAAAAGTGGATCTTGTACGGCAACACCAAGAGATCGCACTATTGGCTGTCAGTCAGTGTCTCCGTGCCAAGGCCTTAATTTAGGGTCACCGGTTCCAGGGAAAGAAGAGAGCCAGCGCCTTAAGACAAACACAACATCCATGCCTCACCGGGATTCGAACCCGGAACCGTCTCGGACAGATGGTTTTAAAAACGCCACCGGGGCAGCCGATGAACTGTCTGGGCAGAACATTACTGCGGCTGTCTACTGTGCCAAACTACAGCGGGTTCACGAATCACTAGAGAACCACAAAGGCATTCTGTTCCTTTGCAATAATGAAAGGCCTCATATGTCGCACGTGTGACCTATGGCAAGATTTAGACTCTTGGATCGGAACCTATGGAACCTCCTTACTCTCACATTAGTCGGTTTATCGCTCGCTTTTCAGGCTATAGGCAACCATCTGCGGAATCAACAGTTAGAAACAGGGAGGGTGCCGAAAAGGATTTGGTGAGTTTCTTCACCTACAGAGATCGTGACTTTTACGAAAACGGTATTACACAGGGTGAATTGAAAGTCTTACAATATTTGCTTAAACGCATGTGCTGCGGTGGGTATGTCACGTGTTTAAACTAGTTCAAGTCACGCACTCAGTCAGTCGAAAGGGACATAAAGTGGTAGTCGTTGCTGTGAACAGCATTGCATGTTGTCGTTCTGTCTATGGTTGGGACGTCTAAAAGATGAAAAGCCACAACCGGCTAATTAGGTAACCTTTGCTTTAAGAGTTTGAACTCTGTCATAACGCTATTCAAGCAACATGAAACATTTGTCACGAGAGAGGGGAAGGTTCCGAGGACCACAGCACCACAACTAGATGGTTCAAGAAATTTTCCTCGAGTGACAGAAACCTCGACAATCAGCCAAAGTCAGGTAGGCCGGAAACCGTGGATTATCAGGTGAGTTGGTCATACCACAGACCACCGAGGATCCTCACCTTCAGGAACTCGGCAAGGTCTACAGGAGCTGCCGCAGTGTCCCTAACGAACTCATGCCAGCTGAAGCAACCTGCCGAGTGGAAGTGTGCTCGAAACTCCTAGAATACCCGCGCCATGTACGTTTCATCAAGAAAATTGTTACGTAAAATGAGAAGTGGGTCTATTTCCGTAAATCTAACAGAGAAAGGCAGTTGTTGAACCCGGACTAGCTTCCCGAACCTCTTGTCAAACGTAGACGCTTCGAGCACAAGTTGGTGCTCTGCGTCTTGTGGAATTTCCAGGGGATAATCCATTGCGGATTTGTTCCAGACGGTCGGTCCATCAACGCCAATCTCTACTGTGAACAGCTGGAGCGGATGTATGCCGTTTTGAAGAAGAAGTACCCGTCACGGGTGAGCATAAAGCACGCTCTATTTCAGCAGGACAACGCTCGGCCTCATACCGCGCGAACGATCCGGACAAAACTCCAGGAACATGAGGACATCGCAATGACGCCATACCCAACATGTAGTCCGGATCTTGCCCCGTCAGATTATCACTTGTTCCGGTCCATGGCCCACTTTCTTCGCGGGCGGTACTTCTACAACAAGGAGCAGGTGGCAGCTGGGGTGAAAGAGTTCTTCGCCTCGAAGGACAAGAACTCGTATACCGTCGGGAATCGAAGAACTGGCAGACAGGTGGCTTAAAACGGTGCAACACGATGACCTATACTTTGAATGCTACTCATCTTTCGTCGTAAAGGTACGTATGAAGACAATGTGTGTGCCGCCCCGGTGGCGCAGTGGTCTAAGAGATGGCCTCTGATCATTAGTCCGAAAGGGGTCCGGGTTCGAATACCGGTGAGGCATGGATGTTGTGTTTGTCTTCTTACGGCACTGGCTCTCTCCCTTCCCTGGAACCTGTAAACCTAAATTAGGGACGGGCGACTGCTTATAACCCGTTGAGTTGCTCACGGTGGTCGTTAAACCTCCAATAAAAAAAAAGACAGTGTGATCCAAATATTGCAAACCTTTCGACTCACACTGTTTAATAACCTTGTTTCCCGTTGGAAAAAGTTATTGCATGTGAGGTTAACTATTTTGATGAATAATTTGATTTTCTTCCACATTTTTGCACGTTTGTTTTCTGTCATAAAAAACGCCAGAATGTTTTTGGTTACCAGATATGTACTGTGCATAAAATGTCGGTTTGACCTCTATGCTTTAAAATAATGGTTTTTTACAGAAAATTTAATAATTTGTATTGAAACGGAAAACATTTGTGGGAGGCTCTAGCCTGTATAAAATACTCTCCACCATTTGTTTCTTTGTAAATGCCGACGATACGCTCAGACATTCTGACTTCAGAGATTTGTTTAGTTTCGCTTTTTTTGTTGGGCGATCTTCGATTCCACGTATGTTAGGATTCATTTCGACTCAGAGATTCACTATAGTGTTGAAGCCGGGGATGTGAGACGGTCAGTCCAACGTTCTGACGTCTATGCCTTCAAACCAATCTGTAAAAAGGCGAGCAGTGTCTGTATGGGTGCGTTGTCTTTCTACTAAAGGTACGGGCTTTCCCCAAAGTACAGACATCATGTTGGTAGTGCAGGACGTCTAGGTAGAGCTAAATCATTGATGGTTTGATCCAAAACGCATAGTGGGCAGAACTGGCGCTCGACAACCGTTTGAAAAGAGTTTTCATACCATCATTCTCCACTAGAAAACTTTATTGTGAGGACAATGCAGTCGGAAATGTACCTTTCTCTCGCCATCTGCTACACGTACAAACGACTATCAGACCAGTGCGCTGTGCACCGTGAGTCATCAATCTAAAGCACAGTTTTCCCTTGTGCTACAGACCAACATTGACACTCTGTGACGTACCTGCCAGCAGGACGCACACGACATAAAGGCAGATAGGAATCAGAATAAAACGTCTGCAGTTGGTAGAGCGACTTGTTCCGGAATAAGCGGCCTCGGGTTCGAATCCCGGCGTAGACCAAAAATGACGGAGAAATTTACTTCGTTATAATGGCGCCCAAACTATCCGGATGACCCGGCCGTTCAAAATCTCGCATTGGTGTGATGTTATTTCCACACCGCGAGACAGGAAAAATCAGAGAATTCCTTCTCCAGCGCTTCGAAAAATAAAAATGTGTGATGTTGCATTCCACACAGCAGATTGACTGGGAGTTCTCAAGTGCACGTTCTACAGTGGATGGCTGCCTGCAACGATTCATGGTCACGGCTGACCCGTGGGCCATGCCCCCGGCCCTCTTTCGGGGGGGGGAGATGTGACGTACCTGCCAGCAAGACGCACACGACATAAAGGCAGATAGGAATCAGAATAAAACGTCTGCGTAGCTCAGTTGGTAGAGCGACTTGTTCCGGAATAAGCGGCCTCGGGTTCGAATCCCGGCGTAGACCAAAAATGACGGAGAAATTTACTTCGTTATAACTCCTTACATTACCTGATCAGTGTACGGTATAAGTCCAAACGATTAGCGGCTTGTGAATGGAAACTCTGAAGTGGCATCCCATGTTGTGCAGCATCATGCGAACTTCACTGGAGAAGGTATAACGAAGTAAATTTCTCCGTCATTTTTATCCGCGCCAGGATTCTAACCGGGGTCCCCTCATTCCGGAATAAGTTGCTCTACCAATTGAGCTACGCGGACGTTTGTTCTGACTACTATCTGCCTTTATGTCATGTGCGTCCTGCTAGCAGGTACGTCACATCTCCCCCCCCGAAAGAGGGCCGGGGGCATGGCCCACGGGTCAGCCGTGACCATGAATCGATGTAGGCAGCCATCCACTGTAAAACGTGCACCTGAGAACTCCCAGTCAATCTGGTGTGTGGAATGCAACCTTACACACATTTATTTTTCGAAGCGCTGGAGAAGGGATTATCTGATTTTTCCTATCTCGCCGTGTGGAAAGAACTTCACACCAATGCGAGGTTTTGAACGGTCGGGTCATCCGGAAAGTTCGGGAGCCATTATAACGAAGTAAATTTCTCCGTCATTTTTATCCGCGCCAGGATTCGAACCGGGGTCCCCTCATTCCGGAATAAGTTGCTCTACCAATTGAGCTACGCGGACGTTTGTTCTGACTACTATCAGCCTTTATGTCGTGTGCGTCCTGCTGGCAGGTACGTCACAATGGCACTAAACTCAATAGTCTCACGCGCTTCCTACGTTGTAGCAGTTTTACGGGGTGGACCCATGTTACTTTCAGGATGACAATGCCACCTGTCATTTTGCGAGGTCCACCATGGCTTGGTATGGTGACAATAGGGTTAATCGAATAGATTAGTCTGCGCAGATCCAGTACCTTAACCCTATTGAGCACTTCTGGGACGAGTTGAAGCGTCGACTTAAGGGGTGCCCCCACTGTCCGAAATCGGGGAAGGAACTGATCTGTCTTCTCCAAGCCGAGTGGAAGAAAGTACCGCTAGCCCTCGTACAACGCCTGGTTGAGAGTATGCCCCGGAGGGTCGCAGCTGTAATCGCCGATCGTGGAGGTTCCACCAACTATTGAAGGTGAATAAACTTCGTTTTCCTTTGCTATCACAGGTGTCCAATTACTTGTTGGTAGATAGTGTGCGTCATCCATGACCGGGGTCAACGTAGACCATTCACGGCAGTACGGACCGGCCTGATATAAACGGCAGTGTAAATCACAACCAAATTTTTCTTTTTTAATTTTTCTGATGCCTAAGCTGCGTCAGAGGGCGATCGGTACGGTGTATGCTACATATCTTGTGCTAATGGAGCCGATGGACTACCCGTGTGCCACTGTTAACTGCTGGTCATTGGACATTACGCCTCGCCTGGTTCATCAAAACTACACACCTGAAGGACGCCGCCACGCCGTGTGGTCAGATGAATCCCGGTTTCAGCTGTACAGAGCTAACGAGAGGGCGCGGATGTGGAGTCGACAGCATGAGGCTGTGGCCCAGTCGTGCCAGGTCTGCTTTGTTAAAGGATATTCTATGTGCTGGTTTGGGAAACCTTCTCATGACACAAATTAGGTCTCTTAGTGTGTCCAGAGAGGTGTTACAAGCATGTGCTGGCTAATCTCCTACACGCTTTCATGGACTTTGCGTATTCTCCAGCCGATAGTCTGTTCCAGCAGGACAGCGCGGTGCCCCACCTGTCCCCAAGCACCCAGGCATGACTCATGGAATACTTATCTGAATTTGGAACCATCCTGTCGCCTCCAAGGTTCCCGGGTTTAACCCTTTAATAGGCCGGAAAGAATTAACTCGTGGTTGGCAAAATTGGCTGCAATCAGCATGAACCAATACATTCACTTTCTAAAAAATGCGTCGAACGAGGCTGGAATGAGTGAACATGCTCGTCAGAGAGATATTTCTCCTTAGCTTCTCAGAGTGGTCATTTAGGAGAATGATTGACACTAAATGACCACTTTTTTTTTTTCAAAGTAGTCATTTAGGAGGATGATTGACACCCTTTCTAACTGATTATCTGCTAAAAGGGCTAAAACAATGTCGATTAACCTAAGAAAGAGAAAGATGTTTGAGGCCTTTGTTTCTACTCAGTAGCACGTTGCCCTTGTTCAGGGGGAACAAGCCCTTCTCCATCATGTCTAGGGCCATGGAGCAGAGAAGCTAGGACTATAGAAGCGAGATATTATCACTAACGACAAGTTTATGTTAGGTATTGCTGCCGAGGAAGGAGTAAAGGTATTGTTAGTTTTTTCGTAGCTTTCGTAGAATTCAGTCGCTATGAGAACAATTTCTGTTTTGGGAGGCTTTGTAAAGTTTGGGCACCATTTGATTCAGAAACATCAGCCGCTTCAAGGGTTAAAGTCTGTGGAAGTTCTGTGGGATGCCGTTTTTTTTTTCTTTTTTTTTTTTTTTTTTTTTGAATGGAGGTTTGGCGACCACCGTGAGCAACTCAGTGGGCTTTAAGCAGTCGCCCCTCAATAATTTAGGGTCACTGGTTCCAGGGAAGGGAGAGAGCCGGTGCCGCAAGACAAACACAACATCCATGCGTCACCATGATTCGAACCCGGATCCCTTTCGGACAAATGATCAGAGGCCATCGCTTAGACCACTGTGCCACAAGGTCGGAAATCCATGGATCTTGAACTGACGTATCAGACGGACTTGTGGACAGTGCTGCAACAGGCATAGCTAGCATTATCTCCGGAAACATTCTGGCATCTGGTGAAGTCGATGTCTAGGCGTATACATGCTTTTTTCGCGCTGAAAGAGGACCAACACGCTATTAGGTAAACATCTCTAATGTTTTTTCCAATGAGAGTATATCTACCATAATACGTTGGCCATCTACACTTTTGCTGATGTTCATCACAGTACATTTGACATCCACCCTGCTCCCGTTGTACATCTACCATAATGCGTTGGACATCTACAATTTTGCTGATGTTCATCACAGTACATTTGACATCTAGACTGCTGCCGTTGTACATCTACCATAATGCGTTGGACATCTACACTTTTGCTGATGTTCATCATAGTACATTTGACATCCACACTACTGCCGCTGTACATCTACCATAATGCGTTGGACATCTACACTTTTGCTGATGTTCATCACAGTACATTTGACATCTAGACTGCTGCCGTTGTACATCTACCATAATGCGTTGGACATCTACACTTTTGCTGATGTTCATCATAGTACATTTGACATCCACACTGCTGCCGTTGTACATCTACCATAATGCGTTGGACATCTACACTTTTGCTGATGTTCATCAAAGTACATTTGACATCTAGACTGCTGCCGTTGTACATCTACCATAATGCGTTGGACATCTACAATTTTGCTGATGTTCATCACAGTACATTTGACATCTAGACTGCTGCCGTTGTACATCTACCATAATGCGTTGGACATCGACACTTTTGCTGATGTTCATCATAGTACATTTGACATCCACACTGCTGCCGTTGTACATCTACCATAATGCGTTGGACATCTACACTTTTGCTGATGTTCATCAAAGTACATTTGACATCCACACTACTGCCGCTGTACATCTACCATAATGCGTTGGACATTTACACTTTTGCTGATGTTCATCATAGTACATTTGTTATCTACACTGCTGGTGTACATCTACCATAATACGTTGGACATCTACACTTTTGCTCATGTTTATCACAGTACATTTGACATCCACACTGCTGCCACTGTACATCTACCATAATGCGTTGGACTATCTTGTTCCTCTTCAGTTCTCCACATCACTTTGCTTTGCATTGTTTCTGCCGTTCATTGTAATAAGATTGGCTGTACTGCGTCTGCTGTTCACCAGACCACATTCGACTACATTGTAACTCAATAATAGGCCATAAACAGCAGCCCACATTACGTTGGACTACATTGTTTCTGACGTTCATCTCAATACGACAGACTACATTTTCTCTGCCCTTCAGCATATTCTATGGAATACATTACATTGTTCGGCCTTTCACCACGTAGCGTTGGAAAACGTTTCTTCCTTTCATCGTATTACACTGAACAATATTCCCACCCCCATGATTATCATGTAGCGAAGTGCACCTTCCCCCTCTAATGTATCATACGCTGGATTATAGTGTTTCTGCCGTTCATTACAATAACCGAAAAACATATGAACCAGTCCTGTTAATCTTTCTAGGCCATAACTACGTTACCTGGGCTATATTCCCTACATACCAAATGTTTCCTATCAACTCAAGAACGCGCTCTGTATGATGAAAGTTTGTGTCGGCATAAGGCCCGGGCATCTTTATTCACCATGCTTGTGATAAATATTGACAAGCCCCCTATTTTCAACGAAGCGGGTGTGGTGATGCCATCCCTCTGCAATATCCGAGTGGCTTCAAGCGTTAGTATACATCGGAATGACCAAACGTTTGTTTTGAATTAGAATCAACGAACATAAAAGAGATACAAGGGACGGAAAAGTAAACACTGCTCTATGCAGATAAGTCAAGTTCTTCCTATGCGGGATGATGTAAATAAATTAGCTTCTTACTCCACGAGTAAATCTACTGCCATTCGTCAAACCTTAGATATCTTTACCAACATTGAGGCTTGCAATGGTAGCGTCTCTCTAGAATTGCCACGAATTGTGAGCCATTTCTTCAGAAAATGCTACTTTTTGCTTGCACGGTACGTTCGCGATCTTCTCACCCTTGACATCTCTTGGAGATCATTCTCCTCACTGTCGCCGCTTCTCTCTCCCTCTCCTTCCTCCTTGGATCTCCATGATTTAATTCACGCTTCTATCATTTCTCTCTATCCTGCTCTCGGCACCCCGGCTTCGCTCTCCCTTTCTTTCATTCTTTCTTTCTTTCGGGGCTCAGTGCTTCCGCTTTCTGCTTTCTCAGTCTGGCTCCTCTATCGCTTCCTCTGTGCCTCGACTTCTACTCTACCCCCCTCCTCGACGGATTCCTGAGGTTCCGCCCACTGCCCTCCCATGGGACTGGACCGTATCAGCCTTCACGGTCTCGGAGCCGCAGGAGCGTAATACCCACTGGTTCTTTCTTCATCGTCGATTGTCTGCTCCTGCTCTTCTTCACCGGATGTCACTCCTCCATCGGCTGGGCTTGATCAAAAGGCTCACTGCGCCTTTTGCTCCAGCCCTGCCGATGTGGACCATGTGTTTCTTTATTATCCGGTGGTCCTCCCCGTGTTACATCTCGCCTTCTCTACGGCGCATCACCACTCTCCTTCGGAGCTTCAACCCACCTCTACCAGCCACGTGTGCGTATGTAATGGTCTTGGTCAACCATGTGATCTATTGTTACCACCAGCAACTCCGATCTGCTTCTACCATGCCTTCCCTTCTGACGGCAGCGGATGCCCTCTGTCGCCATTTTCCCAATCGCCTCACGTCTCGTCTCCGTTACGAATACGTACTGACTTGTTCTCGTGGTCGCGAGGACGTCTTCCTCCAACTGTGCTCTCCTCAGGGTCGACTTCTGATCTTCGCCTGCTAATCCTCTGCAGCGACCCTGTCGGGGCCGTTTGAACTCCTTTACTCGCCGTTGCTGTTGGACTATTGCCTGCTCCTGCTGAACTTTGTCTGTTGTACACATTCGTTGTAAATACGCATCATTTCTCATCTCTACATAATGCTCATCTTCGTGTTCTTTTTTGTGACGTTGCCATCTCACACGTCCCTGTGTGTCCCTCGTGCTAATTAAGGGGACGTTGAAATACTTCCACGGTACTGCGTGCCCAACCAAATGACGCTTCTTTTCTTGGAATGAATAATTGCATTCTCATCTACCCATTTATATTCTATTCAAGTCACCACTTTTAGATTTTGGAAGCGTTCTAATATTCAGTTTGCTCTGTTTCCTTGAAAATGCCATATGGAAGCTTGGAAAACTTTGATAATTAGTATAGCTATACTACACTGAAGAGTAATTGAATTAGAGACAGCTGGCGTTATGCAGATGTGGCGCTGTGGGCGGCCCTGTAAACGGAAACGACATGACGTATGCAGCGATCCGACAATATAAAGAGTGATGCGACGGGAATCAGTAAGAGTCGGATGCCGTATGGATAAGACGAAGGATCTAAGCCTATTTGATGGTGGGCAACTTGTCGGGGCCCGACGAATGGGTCACTCCATCTCGGAAGTCGTGCAAGCACCGGCATTTTAACGAGCCACTGTGTCACGGGCGCACCGTGAGTACATCGAATCCGGTAAAACCATCCCTGGAAGGGCCAACTGCCGTGGGCAACAGCATGCGGATGAGCGGGGTCATCGTCCACTAGCTCCCATTGTAACAGCGGATAGGCGGACCACAGTGCAAGATATCACTCGGAAATTTAACGCTGGTGCACAAAAACGTGTAAGCAGCCACACCATCCAGAACCATTTCCTCGCTATGGGGTACAGAAGCCATCGTTTCACGAGGGTACCGCTGCTGACCGCACATCACAGGGTGCAAAGATTAGCATAGGCGCGGGAACATCGCCACTGGACCCTATACATGTGGAAAAATTTTGCATGGACTGATGAGTCGAGATTCACGTTGGTACATGAGGATGGCAGGATACGAGTACAGCGCAAACCACATGAAGCGATGGATCCTTCTTGTCAGCAGGGTACTTTTCAAGCTGGTGGGGGTGGCATTCTCGTCTGGGAACTGTGTACGTGGACTAAAATGGGACCCCTGGTACGCGTAACATCGTCCCTCACAGGTCAACGTTACCGGGATATCCTGGACGATCATTTGCTCCTGTTTGTGCATCTTCAACATCCCACTCGAGACCTCATCCTGCAACAAGACAATGCACTGTGCCATCGCTCCCGAATTGTATCCGAGTGGTTGAATGAACACTCCACCAACGTGACCTCGCTTCCTTGGCCAGCTAGGTTACCTGAATTCAATCCCATCGAAAACATCATGGATGCCATCGAGAGCGATGTTCGAGACTCTGACCCCCTCCATCAAATCTTCGTGAACTGTGGGAGCTTGTTCAGGGGTCGTGGATCCGTATGGCTTTCCAACGCTTCCGGTGTCTTGTCGAGTCCATGCCGAGACAAAATGCCGCCGTCATCAGGTCGAAAGGTGGTGCTACACGTTACTAGACAAGTATCTCTAATTCAATTGCTCTTCAGGTATTTCAATCATAGCAATAAAGTTTCATACCAGCTTTGGTATCCCCTACGAAAAAATTTAAAGGGTCTATATTTTTCAGAACTACTGTTACTTAGCTTCATGCGGTGTCTGTACAATAATAATTTTGTTTTTCTCAGAGACGAGAAAATGTTTAACCCTTTTAACGACCATGATTCTAAAATCTGTGACCACTCTAAATACCATAACGCCCAAAACAGTCTTCTTTGTTTAGTAACAACAGTGGTGACTGATGGAGACTCCTGCTGATCCCTCATAGGTCGTGCAAATTTAAAGAACAGGTAAAGGTAGGAAATCAAACTAACTCTAGAGAGGCGTTTCGGTGGCTATGGTCGTTTGTACGTACCGGCGTTTTGGGCGTTATGGTCGTTAAAGGGATAAACAGTGGCTGCGAAATATTTCGAACGTGGCAAGATGAATTTTAAGGGAGTATTAAATTATAACTAATGTTTCTTTATATATTTATCAGTGTGTTTTTATGTATTACCTAGGAGTCCCTGAAAAATCTATTTATTACAAGATTTTTCCAGTGTTCATCAGAATTTTGACATTAACTGACAGAGAACATCATAATTTTCTGCATGCCGAAAGACCAAGTTGCTAATTATTTAACCTTGATCTTGTCTAAACTGTATTCTAATATTCGTTGTGTTTCTGATTCAAGTTTAACTAAGCACAGCTATTTCATAGGAGTAAATACCAGTGAATAAAAAAATTAATTACGTGATACGGCCTGTAGCATAATTCGCCGACGAGGTGGCTTGGCCATAGGTATTTGTAGTTCAATGCCTGTGTTCTGCAACACGAGGTAGGCGATCGTTACACGAGCCTTACTAGAGCAGCTTTGGAAAAGTTGACCCAAACACTGTTTTTGCTGGAACGAAGGTGGCCTAAAGAATAGAAAATATTTGTAATATGCACTCACATATTTCACAGGAAAAGCGATATAATTTTCAGCAGTTCAATAATATATAGAATAAAAAAGGAAACAATTTCGTTAAGGTGAAACTTAGATTCCTATGTTTGTGAAGGTACCTAAGTCAGAAAATCCCAGCATCATCACCATATGTAATTAACAAAAACAAGACAAAAGCAAACTAAAAAAAAAACAAAAAAAAAAAACAGAAGGACAAACTGCCCTACTACTCCGTGTAGACAATTTATGCTATTCATCTTTCGCATGCCAAGATCATTGTAGGTGTGAAATAAAACCAGTAACGAAAGTATACATTTATTTACGTACAACGCATTGCAATCATTCGCATCCCACAGGACCACACCAAGCTGCAGTCTTGTTTATTCTAAGTGGAATTCAATCATAACAACAGACAAGTTAGTAAAATCATGCAATGCATTGATTATGATACGCTTTCCAACATCCCAGAAATCACTACTCAAGTTATCACTCAAGTTATGAGGATAATGGCTGTCGAATAAATCTCTCTCCTGTGTCCTGACCTTTGACCCCATTTCGATGATATTAAACATAATTAGTTCAGTATGCCTACGGAACAGCATGATATGACGCATAAAGGCGATGGAATGAATCCCGCTACTATGTCCTGACCTTTGAACCCATTTCGCCCATTCTCAATAGGATTCGTCCCCATGTGGTCCCTTACCACATACTAAAATGTCATCGAAATCGAACCATTTTTACTCAAGTTATTACGCATAAGGGCAACGGAATGGATTCCGCTCCTATGTCCTGACCTTTGATCCCATTTCGTCCATTTTCAATAGGCTTCGTCCCCAGGTAGTTCCCTACCACATACTGAAATTTCATCGAAATCGAATCATTTTTACGCGAGTTATCGTGCGAACGGACGGACAAAGCTGGAGCATATGCGCTTCTTCAACCAACGGTTGGAAAGCGTAAACAATAAGGTTTATTAATTCATGGCACTGAGCAGTACTTTGGTAGGTGGATAAATGAATGTTATTGTAAAACCAATGAAAGAAGATATGCATCTACTAAACTATAGCGGCGGCAGTAATACGTATTTCGGCTGTTTAAGTTTTAAAAAACAATATCTACTTTTAGTATTATAGTTATTATTATTACTTATCATTCAGATTTAGACGAACGTAAGAAACCCTCGTTACATTACCTTTGATCTCTTCACACAGTCAAAACGTTTACTTTTCATAACGGCCTTAAGTTTCCAGAACAGCCAAAAGTCACTCTGTGTTAAGTCCGGTGAATAAGGAAAGGGGGGGGGGCGCCTAAATGTATTTTGCAGCCAAGAATTGCATGATCGGCAGAACAGTGTGACTTGGCGCATTGTTGTATTGAAGCATTCGTCCACTGGTCTCTTGGTCTTATTCACAACCTCTTGCGATGGACTGCAGTGCTCAGGCGTTTAACGATTTCCAAGTAAGGTGCAACATTAGCAGTGCAGCCACATGGAAAGAATTCCCAATCCCCCAATCCTACGATATCAAAAAATGGGTCGAGCCGAACTTTAACGTGCAATCGAGACTGACGTGCTTTCTTGGATCTTACGCCGGAAGGGGTTTTCCGCTGAAAGCTTTTGAACTTTTGTTTCAGGGCCGTAACCGTAGACCCAGGTTTCATTACCGGTCACAATTATCGCTGAAAGGTTTGCATCTGCTGTTGCAAGTTGAAACAATTTAAGAGAAATACAAGTCGTCGTCAAGTATTTAGAGAAATGCAAGTCGTCATTTCTCTAAATGTCTACCAATATAAAATTTCTCAGCTTCAAGTAAAAAATAACATGCTGGTATAGCATACTAATATAACACCACAGCCATCTACTTAGATTTCATAAAATGCTTTTTAGAATTTAAAAATTATAATAATCAAAACAATTACTTACTTTCAGATGATCTTCAATCACACACACACAAAAAGAATGAAATATTAAATCAACTAGCTAGCTAACTCGACTACGACGGTATCACCAAAGAATATCCCAGTAGCACGTTGAAAGACGACTACGAGAGTGCTTCGATGAAATGGCATAAATGCACACGTGCATCCACGCCGTTGCCAAACCAAAAATCTTAAATATGGCCGGAATGTAACATCACGGTAGCAATTATATATAATGGAAACTATAAAATAGGTGAATGCTATTTTTAACGTAACCGTAATGCACAAAGAGTTATGCTCCAAAATAGATGTTACTGAAACGTAATTGTAAGATACACTATCTACCAACAAGTAATTGGACACTCCTGCAGTCGATGATATCTACGGTCCTGATATACGTCACGGCCGCCGCCGTTAAATATCGTGTGGGTAACAACAACGCAACCAGTCGCATGCAAGACGCCACGCATTTCGGAGCTCTCTGATTTCGTGAAAGGTGTAATCGTCGGGTATCACAGAAATGACCGATCCATACGTGACATATCCAGCGAGTTGTTGTACCCAAAATCGACAGTGGCCTACGTGATTGGCAAGTGGAAGATGAGAGGTGACTGTCGGAATGTGCCCCGACCCGGCAGACCCAGGAAACTGGGAGTTAGAGACCGACGGGTGCTGGCCAGAGAAATTCGGAAGAATCGCACCAAATCGATGGGCCACAACCGCGAGGTGTTTCAACAGGCATCCGGGAGTGTTTTTTCGATGAATACCATCCGTAAGGATGCCCATCAGCTTGGTTATCATGGACGTGCTGCTGCCCACAAGCCTTTGATCACCAAGTCCAATAGCGCTGCTCGGCTAACGTGGTGCAAAGAACGCCGACAGTGGACCGTTGAACAGTGGAAACAGGTTCTCTGGAGCGACGAATCCAGGTTCACCCTCTACCGATCGGATGGCAGGGGCTGGGTTTCGCGTCTGCCTGGAGAACGCCTCCTACCGGAATGTATTGTGCCAACTGTGAAGTTCGGTGGCGGTGGAATTATGCTATGGGGATGTTTCTCTTGGCATGGCACGGGACTCTTGGTTGCAATTACTGGTAGACTCAACGCCGAGACCTACTGCACCATTTTGGATGACCATGCGCTTTCTACGTTGTGGCAGTTTTACGGGGTGGACCCATGTTACTTTCAGGATGACAATGCCACCTGTCATGTTGCGTGGTCCACCATGGCTTGGTATGGTGACAATAGGGTTAATCGAATGGACTGGCCTGCGCACAGCCCGGACCTTAACCCTATCCAGCACCTCTGAGACGAGTCGGAGCGTCGACTTAATGGGTGCCCCCACCGTCTAAAATTGGTGAAGGAACTGACCTGTCTTCTCCAAGCCGAGTGGAAGAAAATACCGCTAGCCGTCGTACAACGCCTGGTTGAGAGTATGCCCCGGAGGCAGCTGTAATCGCCGCTCGTGGAGGCTCCACCAACTATTGAAGATGAATTAACTTCGTTTTCCTTTGCTATTACAGGTGTCCAATTACTTGTTGGTAGATAGTGTAGCTCTGAAGGTGTAACGAAAATGAGAGATTGTAACATTATCGATACATATCAAAAACGTTTTGTGCTGTATGGGATTACTCAAAGTGAGCGGCCTTAAGTGATCCTATTTCATCTGTTACAAAGTTAATTTAAATCATCTCTTGTTATTTTTCATAGCTTTCTTTTTATCGCCTTAATTACATCTGGACAGATTTCACTGCATTCTTAGTCATCCGCGTTTTAGTAACGAACTATAATAATGCAAGGGCGGCCTAGAATTATTGGACACATTACAAAATTATGTAAAAAAAAAAAAACTATGAGCATTGTCTGTTTTTCTATGTCACGTATTACTAACACGGTTTCTATATTTTTGTTTAGCAGAATTGTTATTCCCAGAATCCGATAAATGGCGCTAGGTGTGGCCTGATGATGAATGTATGAGAAATGCGCAATCGGTAGTCATGTCATCCATACAGCAGAAGGCGATGTGTGTGTTATGGCTTGCGGAATTAAAGTCTCTCATTAAAGTTAAAAGACGGTGCCGTTTAGAGTATGGTTGTAATCCTCCGTCAACAAATTCAACTAAGCAATGGATGAAACAGTTTAAAGAAACTGGCAATGCGGCACATCGTGGAGGAGCCGGTAGGCCTAGCGTCAGCGGTGAGACGGTTGACCAAGTTAATGAAAGTTTCCGACGAAGCCCCAGGAAAGCAAGCAGAGAATTGTGCATTCCGAAATTGACAGTTCACGATATCTTGCACAAGAAATTAAAGTTTCATGCTTGTAAAATTCAAATAGTGCAAAGGATGCATGTAAATGATCACACTTTGCGATACGATTTCGTTGTGGAAATGCTGAATCAAGTGGAAAACGACGAAAACTTTCTCAGTACTGTGATTTTAGTGATGAATCCACATTTCATGTATCAGGTACTGTGAATCGTTACAAATGTAGGATATGGGGCAGTGAACGGCCTCATACTGCTGTTGAACTGGAACGTTATTCTCCAAAAGTTAATGTGTGGTGCGCCCTATCAAAAAGAGAAGTGATTGGCCCTTTCTTCTTCTGCGAAAAAAAACATAAATGGTGACATTTACTTGGATATGCTAGAAAATTTCGTTATGTCCGAGATAAAAAGATATGACAACGTCGTTTTCCAACAAGACGGCCCTCCGCATTGCTCAACGTGTGCAAGTAAGTGCCTAAATGAGCATTTCCCCAACAGATGGATTGGGCGTGGTGGTCCCATTCCGTGGCCTCCTCGCTCTCCAGATCTAACTCCATTGGATTATTTCATGTGGGGTTATGTGAAGGATCGTGTCTATCAGACGCCTTGTACTGATTTGCAGGAACTGAAGCAGCGTATCACAGCTGCTATTAATTCCATAACTCCTCAGATGCTTGCCAATACATGGCATGAAATCGAGTATCGCTTGGACGTACTAGGAGCAACCAAGGGATCTCACATCGAAATTTATTAACTTGTGTAGTTACATTGTAAGTTAGTACAGTCAGTTTCTTTCTATCTCTTTAATGTTTTGTTTTACATAATTTTGTAATGTGTCCAATAATTCTCGGACACCCTGTATTTCATTTAGATACACGTGTAAATTTAATAAAATTTCATGCTATTACACTGGCGTAGGGTGAGCTGAAATATATCCGAATTAAATATTTTTTTAAATTGCTCTCAACCTTCTTCAGTACGGTGTAATGCACGAGGGTTGATTGATAAGTAAGGTCTCCAATCCTATAAAATAAGTTTACCGACAAATTAAAATAATAAAAGTGATATCAAAATGAAGGGAATTTATTTTTCTTAAACATTGCACGGTTATTTTTCAGCATAGGCCCCATTTACGGCTACAGAGTTTTCTAATCCACTCTACATTCCGTCCCTAAAGAATATTTGTGGTTTGCTTTTGATCCATTTGCGCACAGCAAATTCAACTTTGGCATCCGATGAGAAATGTTGACCTTTCAACATCTCTTTAAATTTTAGGAACAACCAGAAGTCGGACGGTGCCAAATCTGGGTTGTGAAGAAGCTGTGGAACAAGTGTGATTTTTAAGCGTGTCACTGTTTCCTTCATTTATCGACTGCAACATGGCTTTGCATCGTCGTGATGTAGTAAATTGCTTTCAGAGTTGCCTTTACACACCATAAATTGCTTTCATACGTCTGTGAATCTCGATTGGCACGCAACCTTCTAGTGTCAAAAACTGTTACTAATCGCTGCTTTATACGTAATTCTGAGGAAGCACTCATGACTAACGAATGCTTTTACCGAAGGACGTCAATCGAAGACTTGAAACTAAGTTCGTTTGCCCTACACAGTATCAGCTACTGAACGCATGCGCAAACGTTTTTCTTCCCATCTACTAGCGACGCCACGCGGTAGGAGACCTTACTTATCAATCAAGTCTCGTAATTTCAGTGGAGTGTGAGTTTCCTAATCACAATCTGCTGAAATCATACTTAACCACATAGAATGATGTAAAAAAAAAATATGTGTGTGCAGGGTTGTATAACATAAAAAAAACCAGTAGAAACAAAAGAGTAGAAACAAAACATGTTTCCTTTCGTTTCCATTTAACAGATATTTGGCTATATCACTGCAATTTAAAAGGTTTAGACTGATTTTATGTTTTTTGCATCAAGTCTATAACGTTTTTTTCTTTGACCCCTTATAATCTACAAGGATTTTCCAATACAATGTCCACTTGTTCATTTTACTTACACCAGCGTATCTTACAGATTAACTACCCACAAAATAAAAAATAAAAAAAACCGCTCACTGGCTGTCGACGCAAAAGCGACCAGCTAGTGACAGTTTTACGCATGCGCAGTTTTAGCACGTATCGGGTATTTGGTCGGTATGGGCCCAAGTGTTTCCTTCAATCCTAATAAACTAAAAGGATGTTACAATGAAAAGTCCACTTGTTCATTTCACTTATAACATCGAACCTCACAGATTAAATGCACATACGAAATTCACCCGCTGACCGGCTGACAACGCGAAAGTGCGCAGCCCCAAAAGATAGTTTAACGCAGT
The DNA here is from genome assembly GCA_039090855.1 of Macrothele yani. Lineage (NCBI taxonomy): Eukaryota > Metazoa > Arthropoda > Arachnida > Araneae > Macrothelidae > Macrothele > Macrothele yani. The sequence goes on from CM076991.1 coordinate 97,392,344, forward strand.
CACTGTGCAGCACGCATCTGCTCATGCATTACTGTTCTCTGAAGCATCGCTGAGGTGACGAGAGTCGCTTGTGTCACCAATGCGTTGTCTAATGCACAACGCATATGGAAGGCTGTTATGTGCTACCCAGTTATTCAACTATTGTAGTAGCTCACATTGCATTCAGAAAATATAGGAACTGGACACTAATACGGAATTTCTTTTGGAATGTTTCCAGTTGAAAGAAATAAACATTTCTTTTTCCTCATTTTCCAGCGGGGCTTAGCCCCGGATGACATTAATGACCCGAAGCCACTGTGCTATTATTTAAATAAAGAAATCATATAATAACATCAGGTGTGGCACAGCGTGTAATTTAGGAATTAATGTTTTCTAGTTCATGTCTTTAAATATAAAACCTTAATGAAGACACAGTTCTTCTTAAAAGCCAAAAGGAGTCTGGCACGTGAACAAGTCGCCTTTGTTGTTAGGTGGAGATAGAACTGGAGATTTCGTATCACAAGCCTAATATCTGACCCCCCACAGGGCTCAATCTGATTTTATAAGCTCAATCTGGATCTCATAGTCTTAACGATGCGAAATCAGTTGTAGCATTCGCGTTTGTTCCATCGATTCCTTTTAAAAATATACAGAGATATACAGGGTGTCCATAAATGAAGTATACAACTTCAGTATGTTATTGAAAAATAACCTGCAATAAATAGCAACTTACTATTAATGTCAAAACACATACTAACTGTGAAAGTTCTTTATTTTGAAGTCAGTAGGTCTCCACGTGTGTTGCTCGCAGGATGTCTAAATGATGGTCCAGTTCCACCTACGTACGCTGCATAATGTCAGGTATAACAAGGAAAAAGGCTGCAGTAATGAGTTATTTGTGCTCAGTGATAGATGTAATCTAACCTCTTTCTTGTGCACAGTGTTCTTAATAAAGCCCCCCAAAAAATCGTATTGCGGTAATACCAGGAGAACGGGGTGACCATGACGTCAGACCCCCACGTCCAATCCAATGGCCTCAAAAATGGTGGTCGAAAGATCGACGTATATCCAAAGACAAGTGCGGAGGCTCTCCATCTTGCTAGTAAATGATGTCTTGGATATCCTGGAGTTGTTCTACCATCTCCATTGTCCAGGTACGTTATGCCAGTAACGGTTGGTTCAGCGAAGAAAAAGTGTCCTATCACTCTGCCTCCCATTAGGCCAGCCCAGACATCAACCTTCGGGCTGTCTCTCTCGTGTGCTATGACTACATGGGGATTTTCCGAGCACCAAATTCGGCAGTTATGTTTATTCACTCTGCCAGAAACTTGAAATGTCGACTCATCGCTAAAACAGATCTGCGAAAGGAATGTGCTGTCTTCGTCAATGCGATTAAGCATGTCTACCGCAAATGCATTACGACGTGGTTGATCATTTTGTCCAAGTTTTTGCACTAACTGCACTTTATGTGCATATAGATGTAGACGTTTATGCAGAACCTTGTGAAATGTTGCTCGCGATATTTCCGAGTTCAATACTGGCGACGCGGACGGACTTCTTTGGCCTCCTTACACACGTCTTTCAACTTTTCGTTCGAAATGGAAGGTCTCCCACTGCCTTTCAAGACACTCCCTGCTACTCTGAATTTATTTGCCCATTGTTCGGTGTTCCTTCGTGTCGACGGATGCCTCTTGTTGAGATGAGCTCGGGCCCGGGCTCGGACGGGATCAGAATTCATTACCTACCGAAAACCCGGGCCCTGGATCGGACGGGCTCAGAATTCATTATCTACCGAAAACCCGGGATCGGGCTCGGATTTACATGTCTTGAATTTCATTACTGTAATTAATTCAACACGTGTAATTCCGAGCCCGGTTGAATTACATGTGTTGAATTTCATTGTGGATTTGTTGCCATGGTGGAAGGATTTTCAATTTCCTAAGCTAGCTGCCATTACAAGACAAATTTTGCTTAGCAAGAATTGCATCATACATTGTCCAAAGCTATGGCCCAAGCAAGGATTAGTTTAAGGAGGTCTGGTATCGAAAAACTGGGAAAAAATCGCATTCCAATTTTTTGTATTTTATTAAAAATCAAGAATCTTATCTTTAAAATGATGTATTAATTTCCAAAATTGTGCAGTTAGAAGTATCGTTATTTATTTTTTAAATTTTCCTCACTCCCGCGATTTTTGGGGTGACGTTGGTTTTTAGTGCAGCAGGTCGAGTTTTAGAGAAAAGAAGATCAAGTTGAAGCGCTGAGGCATTAGATGCAATTATCTCTCTCTCTCTCTCTTTTCATGATGAACTTGATCTGGAAACTGCACACACATATGATAATATTGTGATTATTATACTATTAAGCGCAAAGGTTTGTTAATGTTACAAAATGCAGAATAATCTGATCTGGAATGCTATTACTATCTTTTTTTTTTTAATTTTGGAAATTTCCCTACATGCTTTTTTTATATTCTACTACATTACTCTAAACTACCTGTACCAATTAGCATACATGTAAATTATATTGCAAAGATTAGTTTTCTAGAGTCAAAATTTCAAACACTTGCAACTGTCTATACGGCGTTGTACGTTTTATAATGCAATTTATTCAAAATAAAAGTAAATTTAGAAATCAGAAAGAAATAACGAATGGAATTTTTTTGTTTCTAAACGATTTTCTTTTCTTTAGCTTTTACCAAAATTACTGATTCCCCTGATGCGGTCGAAGGGCACGTTGGTTATTTATTTATTTTCAAATCCACATTTCAGAACATTTGGCTTTATGCGTAGTGTTTCTAAAAACATATTAATATCGTGAAGTGGATTAACTGAACTAAACTTTTAAAACTAATCCTTGCTTGGGCCATATCTTTGGCCAGTGTATAATGCATAAATCAAAACGTTTCCATGAATCCGGGTGCGGGATGGGCCCGGGTTCCTAAAATTGAGCTTGAACTCATCTCTAGTCTCTTGTACTCTGTTCTGAACTTACGTTGAAGTGTTGTCAGAGATTTCGACTCCGCAAACAGAAACACACACGTTGCGTTCTCCACTGGTGAATCCATGTCTGTTGTATTCCGTGTTTGACGATATTTTTCATTACATGAAGCACCAAGTGCCATATATCATCTGACTTAGCAAACTTTAACACTTGTCACGTCTCTTGACGTTCAAAGTAAGTTTTTTGTATAGTATTTTTAATAGCATGCTGAAGTTTTATACTTCATTTATAGACACCCTGTATAACAACATAAATCATAGATGCCCTTAAAAATTATGGCATTTAACAACCTTATATAAATCTAATCAAGTATATTTACCAGAGCGCAACATTTAATATTATCCTAAATAGAGAAAGTGAAAAGTTTAAAATAAATTACAGGAATAAGATAAGGAGATACTATCCCCCTCAAACTATTTACTTTAACGCTGGAACACATAACGAGGAAACTAAATTGGTTTGAAAATAAGATCAATATAACTGGATAAGTTTGAACAATTTAAGATTTGCAGACGACATAATTCTCATTTCATGAAATAAAAAAGAATCATCATGATAGAAGAACTAACAGATCTATCAAATAAAATTGGATTAGAAATCAATATTGATAAAACAAAAATAATGTCAAATCAACTAAATGATAGCTTAGCACAAGAAAATATTAGAATGAATGATAAAGAAATTGCATGTTGTGACGTGGTACAGATGTGAAAACATGTGTGAAGACGAAAAATCTGCAGCGAGACATTCTGTCCACGTAGCTCAGTTGGGAGAGCGACTTACTCTGGAGTGAGGGGACAGATATACGATGTCCGTCGCGGAAGAACTTGTTTTTTCACATTGGCGCCCTACTGTGGAAAATGGATCCACTGGCCATTGGGTTCTTCGAAAAATGTGTGATGTTTGTTCCACACATTGTTTGGAATTAATGAAAAGTTCCTACTTTGCTTCAAAGACAAAAAAATAAGAAAAAAAATAAAAGGGAGATCATGTGACGTGCTACAGATGCGAAAACATGGGTCAAGACGACAAATCTGCAGCGAGACATTCTGTCCGCGTAGCTCAGTTGGGAAAGCAACTTACTCCGGAGTGATGGGACACGGTTTCGATGGCCGTCGCGGATCCGTGTAATTACGACAAAGAAACAGTGGAATTATAGAAGAAATTGACAGCAGAATAAAAATGGGATGAACAGCTTTTGGAAAGTTATAGAAGATTCTATGTAGGAAAATAAAGCCGGAAACAGGAGCAAAACTTTTCGATCAATGTATAATACTCATTATGACACATGACGCTGAAACTTGGCCTATCAAGAAAAGCATCTTAGATAAATTGCGAAAAGCACAAAGTAAAATGGAAAGATCTCTACTAAATATAAAACTCCACAATAAAATAAGGAATACAGATTATAAGATCCAGAACAAAATTTTTAGACACAAGAGAAAAGATACTAAATTTAAAATGGAAATGGGCTGGCCATATAGCACGAATGGAAAATAATGGATGGACTAAAATAGTAACAGAATAAAGACTATACAAAGGAAGGAGAAGAGTGGGAAGACCAGAGGGAAGATGGATGCATGATATAAACAAAACTGCCGGAAAGCTGTGCATTACATAAGCCCAAGACAGGAAGATTTGGAAAGAGATGAGGGTAACCTATAGCATCAGTTGGCTATAAAAAGGTTGAAAACAGAGATATATGAATTTAGTTTTAAATAAAGCTCTTCCATAGTTTAGATTTTCGCGTAAAATCTGCAGCACAAATATTTTCTTCTCATAGTTGTTTCATTTTCCTTAGGCAATCTGCTTTCGCGCAATTAGGGCATGCAATACATTCGCACAACGACCGCACGTTACTATTTACAACGCAATGTTCGAGTCGTTGTAAACAGAAATTTAAATTTTGAATTGAACTATTTATAAACGCTCTAAAAAATATCAGTTTTAATGAAAAAAAAATGTTTATATGTACGCAAGCATCAATGCATAAATTTCATTTAACTATTCTTGATGCTTATGATAAGATTATTTAAACTTACCGTAATTTTGTGGATCGAGGATTGGACTTCGCAAGATTCATTACTACATCATAGAGTTGTGGATAACATTTATTTAGGTTTTCCTTACCAATTGTATTCATGCACTGAATAATGATCATACTGGCAACATCTAAAAAGAAATTTCAGAATACAGCACTTTAGAAAGAAGTAAATCATGTTAGTATAGTCTCTGTGGTTAAATGAATTGCAATATTAAGAGGCAACTAATAATTAACAAGAAAGATGACACCGAATTTTCTGATGTAATAAGCACGTCTTTTGAATCCGTTCTGACGCGAATTAAATTTATCAAAGCTATTCAAAGGCAGTGGATCCTGTTTGGAAAACAATCAACTGGTTCCAACAATCGATTAAACATCCAGAAATAGAAACAATCTACTTGTTGCACCAGCGGCTAAAAACATGTTACGAAGATTAACAAATGGCGAACAAGAAGTTTCTCATACTACAAGGAAGGTTCCAGAGACAGAGAGATTTTCAAATCAAACAGTTAAAAGGAGAAATATAGAAGGAAACATGATCTGCTACGGAAAAAAAATGCATAACGAAATAGTTGAAAAATATTCTTCACGGAAAAAGCGTTCGACCTTAACGCAGGTAGTGGGAAATATTTGCGTTCCTTAAAGAGAACACTGCTCCATATCTCTGTTGTAGCGAATGGCATACAGTGAAGAAGAAATTTCTCAGTAGCGTTTTTAGAAACGGCGATACAGCTGCAAACTGAAGTTCAGAAACACCACCTACCGACAGAACTGTGAATTACAAAATTCTTCATATATTAGCCTGAAGTGTTGTACAAGGTAAATGGCATCCGGTATTGAAAGAATTTTTTAAATCGCACACGTAAAATAAGTAATACTAAGAAAAACAGAATAAGCAAATTAGCCCTTAGCGCCGAAATTATGTACTATTTTGGAAAGAAAATACACTTACAGTTTGAATAGTTAATAGTACCTGACCGCAGAAAAAAGTTTTTCCATCGGGTTTTTAGTCCCGCAGATATTGCTTTAAAGGGAAACGAGAACTTACGCCCTCTGGTAGCAGACGTAAGCGCTAATTAAAATTTGAAATTATATGAGAAACATTTCACGACGAAAACGCTCTCAAACAAAGAAATAATTTTTCCAATCGGACTCTTAAAAGCAGAAATATCGACAAAAATAAGATATCGTTTACGCCTCCTGGCGTATAAACCATGCATTATTTTAAGAAGAAAATATGTTCAAAAGGTTTTTCGAGATGAGCGGTATCGGTCAACGAAATAATTTTTTCAATCGAGTTTTCAAAAGCTCAGATTTAGCCACAAATACATGAGAAGCAGAAATCATTGCTTACGCCCCCTGGTAGCCAAACCATTCTTTATCAAATATTAGAAATTTTTCCTATCAGCAGCTGCATCTTGGTGCAGAAAGAATATTTCTAATCGTAACTTTAGAAGCAGAGATATCGGGGAAACGTAATTTACCTAAACGCCCCATAGCGGAAAGTTTATTTGTTACTTGAAAATTTTTAAATTATATGAGAGTAGTTTACACAGGAAACACTATCTAAGAAAGAAAGAATTTTTCAAATCCGACTCTCAGAAGCAGAGATATTGACAAAAAAAAAAAAAAAGGGATATACATCTACGCCCCCTGGCGGAGAAACCACGCATTATTTTGATGAGCGGTATCGGCCCACCAAGGATTTCTTCAATCGAACTTTTAGGTGCTCAGATTTTGCTAGAAATACCTACGAAGCAGAAATTAAGTCTTACGCCCCCCTGGTGGCCAAACCATATCTTATAAAAAATTCCAAATTCCAATCAAAACATTTCCCACCGGGAACTGCATCCGGTGCAGGAAGAATTTTTCAAATCGGCATTTTAGAAACAGAGATATCGACAAAGCGCCATTTACCTTTACTCCCTCTAGCGGAAAGACAATGAATTACTTGATAATTTCGAAATTATACGAAAAAGATGTCACACCGGAAACTGAATCTAACAAAGAAGAAAATTTTTTTCAAGTCCGACTCTTAGAAGCAGCGATATTGACAAAAATAAGATATACATGTACGCCCCTGGCGAAGACACCATGTATTATTTTAGGAAGAAAATATTGCGAAAAGGTTTGTCGACGTAAGTACTATCGGTCCAGGAAAGAATTTTTTCAATCGAGATTTTAGAAGCTCATATTTTGCTGCAAATACATCAGAAGCGAAAATTAACACTTACGCCCTCTAGTGGCCAAACCGTTTTATACCAAAAATAAAAAATTATATGCAAATTATTTCCCACCGGAAACTGTATCATCTACAGAAATAGTTGGTCAAATCGGAGTTTTAGAAGCAGATGTATCGGGGGCAACGCAATTTACTTTTACGCACCCTAGCGGAAAATCTATGTGTAACTTGAAAAATTGACTATACCAAAAATAATCTAGACATGAATGAAATCGAAGGGCAAAATAATTTTTTTGAATTGGATGCTTAGAAACAAATACATGGAATAAAATGTATTTTGAATCAGATATCATCTGCATTTACGCCCTGTAGCGGCGAAATTGTGCATCGTAAAAAAAAAAGAACTAAAACGAAGGGTTCAGCATTCGCACATTTCGAGCTTCTTAATGCAAAGAGAATTTTTGAAATCAGACAATTAGTTGCAGAGGTATCGTGTCTACGGACGGACGAACGGACGGACAAATTAATAACATAAGCACGATCTTTTTGTACAAAATACGTGCTAAAAAATTCCGTTGTTGTAAAAAAAAAATCTGAATTCACGCACCACTTTCCACGATTCCTTTGATAGGTTAACGAAACTTATTTCTGATGAAACCTTTTCCTTGAAATGACGGAAAGAAACCTGAATTTCGTGGATTTTTCATACACCACAGAAATTCTGGATTTCCAGAAACATTTCTGCAATTCGTTTCTTATGTTGATGGTAAACTGCCTTTTCAGCACGTCTTTTGTAAAAGAAGATTGTGTTTATGTTATCGGTTTGCCCGTCAGTCCATCCGTCCGCCTCTAGACACGAGATCTCTGCAACTATTAGTCCGTTTGAAAAATTCTTTTTGCATTGGGAAGCTTGAAACATACGAATGATAATCCTTCATTTCGTTTTTTTTTACGATGTGCAATTTTGCAGCTAGAGGGCGTAAATGCAGATGCTGTCGAATTCAAATATACATTTTATTCCACATATTTGCTTCTAAACAACCAACTGAAAAAATTATTTCATTTTTCTATTCCATTTATATCGAATAGTAATTTAGGAGTGTTGCATTTTCAAAGTACGCATAGACTTTCCGCTAGGGGGCGTAAAAGTAAATTAAGTTTTCTCCGATATCTCTTCTTCTAAAACTCCGATTTGAAAATTTTTTCTTTAGCGAATACAGCTCCTCATGGAAAATTTTTTACATATAATTTCTAATTTTTGGTAAAAATTCTTTGGCAGCCATGTAAGGGTTAATTTTTGCTTCTGATGTCATAAAATCTGGGCTTCTAAAATCTCGACTGAAAAAATTCTTTCGCGGGCCGATGCCACTCACATCGATAAAACTTTTCGGAATATTTCCTTTTTAAAATATTTCATGGTCTCTCAGCCAGGCGGCGTAGATGTATATCTTATTTTTGTCTATATCTCTGCTTCTAATGATCCGATTTGAAAAAACAATCTTTCTTTATTAGATCGAGTTTCAGGTGTGACATGTTTTCAAATAATTTCAACATTTTCAAGTACTTCATAGACTTTCCGCTATGGGCCGTAAGTGTAAATTGCGTTTCCACCTATATCTCTGCTTCTAAATCTCCGCTTTGAAAAAATTCTTTCTGCACCGGATACAGCTCTTTATGAGAAATCCTTTGCACATAATTTCTAATTTTTGTAAAAAACGGTTTGCTCACCAGGGGCGTAAGTCTTAATTTCCGCTTCTGATTTATTTGCAGCAAAATATGAGCTTCTAAAATCTCGAATGAAAGAAAACGACGTTTGTGGACCGATGCTACTCATGTCGACAAACCTTTTAGGAAAATTTTCTTCTTAAAATAATGCATGGTTTCTAGGCAAGCGGGCGTAGATATAATCTTATTTTTGTCAATATCTCTACTTCTAGGAATCCGATTTGAAAAAATTCTTCTTTGTTGGATAGTGTTCACGATGCGAAATGTTTTTCATATAAGTTCAAAATTTTCAAGTAAATCACATTGACTTTCCACTAGGGTGCGCAACGGTAAATTGCGTTTTCTGCGTTATTTCTGCTTCTAAAACTCCTATTTGAAAAGTTCTTCCTGTACCGCATACAACATCTGATGGAAAATCTTTTTTCACATAATTTCCAAATTTTGGTAAAGAATGGTTTGGCCAGCAGGAGCCATAAGTGTTAATTTCTGTTTCTGATGTATTTGCACCAAAATCTGGGCTCCTGAAAACTGGACTAAATTTTTTTTCTCTTGAACCGATACCGTTCATATCGAGAAAACCTTTTGAGAATATTTTCTTCCTAAAATAATGCATGCTTTCCCACCAGGGGGCGTAAAGTCATATCTTATTTTTGTCGATATCTCTGTTTCTAAGAGTCCGATTTGAAAAATTCTGTGTTGAAGAGCGTTTCCGGTGCGAAATGAATTCAAATTTTTCTTAACGCACAAGTCTTCAACCAGAGGACGTTAGCTCACAATTCCGTTTACAGCAATACCTGAGGGATTAAAAACCCGATTGAAAGACTTCTTTCTTCCGTCAGATACCATTGTTTTTCATATCGGTTTCATTGACTTTGAATAGCTTTGATAAATTTAATTTGCGTCAGAACGGATTCAAAAGACGTGCTTATTACTCCCGAAAATTCGGTGTCATCTGTCTTGTTTAAGTTGTGTTAAAGAAAATTATGAAATTTCAGAAACCTTTCCGTGATTTTTTTCCCCGTGTGTTAACGAAAAAACTGCGTTCTTGGTTTTTTCGTATCCAAATGACGAGAAATTTCCGATAAAATGTTGGATTCCTGGGAAGTACTCGACGTTGGATTAATTGTAAAATTTAATCCCAAACGTCCTCCGAACGATCAAATTTTAAAATTTTGCAGCGAGATTGGATATTTTGCAAAGCATATCGCATGAATTTTGCGTATTATGGCACAGCATATTTCTTGTTTTCCCCACCATTTTGAGCAAAAGCTGTTGCCTAACTTATTGTACAGATGACTGTACGATATTTCTGTATCGCTCTGTGGAGTCCTTAAGATAAAAGCTATTATAGGGTAAATTTTATATTTAGTAGTTTTGTGAAATAATACATAATATAAAACAATACACTCCACCTTTTCTTAAAGATAACTGAAAGTCCTTGTCAGTTTAATTCTTTTCAGCCCATTGTTGTTCAGAAACAACATACACGATATTGAGAAGTAACCGAACGCCCTTCAAAAGCAAATGAACGGATCCGCTGCGTAGTTAAGATGCGTGGTACAGCTGCTTGAGTGAAAATGTCGCGGCGGGATAGAACTGACTTCCAGAAAAGTAAGTTCGTTGGGTGTTATATTAATGGGTTGTCCATAAGAGAAACCGAGAGCGCTGCGTAGTTACGATGCGTGGTACAGCTGCTTGAGTGAAAATGTCGCGGCGGGATAGAACTGACTTCCAGAAAAGAAAGTTCGTTGGGTGTTATATTAGTGGGTTGTCCATAAGAGAAACCGAGAGGCATTTAAACATACCCAAATCAACTGGTTTAGATGTACTGAATAAGTGAAAGACACATGGCGTGCCCGTAGCAGCAAAACGTACCGGCTAACCAAAGAAAATCAGTGATAGAAGACGTCGAAGAATCAGAAGACTCATTTCAGCTAATCGACAGGAATACCACACAAGACCGCAGTGTACAGGTAAGTAAACACGCTGGAACCTTGGTATGTACACGTACCATTCGCACAGAACTTCATTTCATGGGTTACCGTGGTCGTGCGGCTGCTCATTAGCCTTTCATATCCACACGGAACGCTACTCGTCGTTTAGTATGGTGTAAAGAACATTTATCGTGGACCGTAGATCAATGGAAACTGATGAATCCAGATACACGATCCATCAGTCAGATGGCCGTGTGTGGGTATGCCAGCAGCTGGGGGAACACTATTTACCACAGTGTGCTGTTCGTACGGCCAAGCTTGGAACTGGCAGTGTACTCGTGTGGGGGTATTTTTCGCGGTATGGTCCCGGCCCATTGGTTATCATGTTTACCTCGATATTCTGTACAATTAAGCCCTACAACTCTGTGGCAATACTATGGAACCGAGCCTTGTTGGTACCAGCAGGATAATGCACCGAGCCATAAAGCAAAGACTGGTACGGCATAGTTTGACCATAATTCCGTATCGTGTGTGGACTGGCTAGCACAGAGCCCTGATCTTAATCCCATAGAGCACCTATGGGATGAATTAGAGCGCCGCATAAGAAGTTTGGAACTGAGGCCTTCTACTAAGCAACAGTTAGCGGCAGCATTATGTGCTGAATGGAAGCGCATACCTATCTCTGTGTTCCAAAACCTTGTCGAAAGCATGTCTCGAAGTGTCAGTGCATGCGTTAAGGCCAAAGGTGGACCGATACTATACTAATGTATGTCAATAAATGCTATGTTGTGTTTCACTTCTAGGCGCCCGGTAACTTTTGTCGATATAGTGAATATTATTTGAATTTTCGTAGTCCTTCTAACACAAAAAATTCTTATTAAACCGATTGTAACTGGTACACAACAATCCAAAACAACAGTGTAAAAGCCACTAGAAAGGTTTTCCTATGTTTGGTGCCAAAACTGTAATATGATTTTGTGTATCACAAAAAAAAACAAAAAAAAAAACTGCTTTCTGTGTGAAGTGAAAATATTCTATCAAACATTTTCCTGTATTCAGAGAAGGTAGATCAAAACAGAATTTCCTTTTGAAAATAACGATGTGGTTTCATGTTCATGAAGGAAACAACATAAGGAAAAGGAAGTCAAATTATCAGAAATCTGAACACTTGTATCCCAGTGTTGTTCACAAAAATATTTTTTATTTTAGGGAAAAAATGTTATAACAACTTTTCAGTGTTAGTTTTATTTATTACAAGCCCAAAATACCGTCAAAACCCGAAAGAAGGTTTCCAATTTCAAAAATAACATTTTGGGCTGGAAAGTATTAAAAAGATCTAAAGTTTCAAAACATTATGTTGCTTCGAAAGATCACAAAAGAAAATACTTAATTTGTGAAAAGTCCTCCTACAGAAAAAGTGAAGTAATTTCAAATCTATTCAAAAGAATAAGCTCCAACACAAAATAAAATGACTAATGACAAAAAAAAAAAAAAAAATATCATCCTGCAATTAGTTTTACCATGAACGTGATTCAGATTGCCGAGCCTTTCTGGCTCAGTGGTTAAGGTAAGCATTATCCGTTAAACCAACCCAAACTACGTCAGCTCGATTCCCACTGCTGCTAAAGGATTATCTGATGTAAAAGCTAAAAAATTCCAAGTCTTCGATTTTTCGAAATTTCTGTATAAATACGGAAAAATCCTGAAACGAACGTTTATGAAATAAACTGAATTCTACGGAAATTCTGTGAAATTACGGAAGCTAAAAAAAAAAATAAACATGCGCTTTTAAAAACGAAAATTTCTACGAAAGAGCGATATCTGTCGGTAACTTTACCGCACGCTATCTTCAGGAATTTTCCGTGAATCCACATCACTTATTTTTACAGTGTATTTTACAATGGGACTAGTAATACTTTGAATACGTTTTGGTGTATTGTAGCATTATCTTAAATCTGTACATATAAAACTGAAAGCCCTCACTGACTCATTACCAAATCTGAGAAACTACTGAACTTTGAACTTTCATATTTGGCAGGAATTTTCCTTTTACAAAAAAAAGACGGACTAAGAAAGAAAATTTTTCCTACGATAACTCTAAGTGGGTTGAAATGGAGTTTTTGAATAACCCAGCTTTGTTAACGCTAGGACGTTTTGCAATGATCGAGCCATTGTTTCCCAGAAACTGAAGCCCCACCCTAAGCTTCGAATGACTTCAGCTGACCTGCTCAGTATATATTTTTTTTCTAAATTTATTTTTTCTGAATTTATTTAACAAAAAACCTTAGAAATCACGTAAAAAGCACTATTTCATAATATGCTTTGCATTTAAACATTCATTACCGTTTGACATATCGAATGTCAAAGTCTTTTGGTTTGTTCTAAATTTATTTAACAAAAAAAAAAAACTTTTAAAAAGATCACCTAAAAAGAGCTATATCATAATATGCTTTGCATTTAAACAGTTATATTACCGTTTGACATATCGAATGTCAAGTTTTTTTTGAGTCAAAATCAAATTACCAACTTTCGTTTTCACCGAAGCAACGGTAACGGCATATAAGTGGTAAGGTGACTGCAATAAATATGCGGGTAGAGTCTCATAGTAATTGAAATTTGACAAAAAAAAAGTTTCCTAGTTGAGATATTAGCGAAGGCAAGACAATTTTGCTCACGCTTCCATGTGACTTGCTAGCTTATAAATGTACAGCTTCGAACGAAATTGTTTATATGCAAGTTTCTTTTTACATTGATGCTGAAAGTAACAACGTATTTTGTTCTGTTTTCTATTATTATTTTGTTTTGTTTTCTATTATTATTATTTTGTTCTTTTGTCTATTAATATTTTAACGATGAAAGTGAAGAGTAACGACGTCTTTTGATTTGTTTCGTGTAGGCTTGAAATTTTAAATTTACAGTTATGAACGAAATTGCTTATGTGTCGTTTGGCAAAATAAGTCAGGCAGACGTGTTTCCCAAAAGAGCGAAGCAATATGCAGTGTATGGCCATTTCAACTGTATATCATACATATAATCTGTATGTCAACTGTATTTTAATATCATCACGTTCGAAGAACGGGTATTTAGCTAGCGCCTGTATAAAAAACGCACAAATGCATTTCAACTGAAAATGGATTTCTGCATTTTAGGTTAAATGCAGTGCACCGACTTAAATTCAGACGCTGATAAAAGAGAGAGGCCGTAGAGTTCAACTAGGTCCTTTCGCTTGCGAGTTTACCGAGTTAAATCTGAATATACCTTAATTCGTGCAGTCTACATTACAGCATTGATTGCGGCAATGATTTTACTTTTTGTGATTTTTAAATTTTGTTGCGGGCTTTGAACAAATTCTTCACCTATTAAATTTCTTTTTATTAAAGCGATGTCCATTCGCTATTTCATCACGTTCATAATTTCACATCAACAACTTCACTACACTGAAAACAATCGTCACAAATACACGACGTTTGAACCGAAAGTAATGCGAAAGTGGGCATAAAGTTTTAATTAACCAACAGATGTCGTTCAAATTACACATGGCCGCCCCGGTGGCGCAGTGGTCTAAGGCGTTGGCCTCTGATCATTCGTTGGAAGGGGTCCGGGTTCGAATCCCGGTGAGGCATGGATGTTGTGTTTGTCTTACGGCACTGGCTCTCTCCCTTCCCTGGAACCAGTGACTCTAAATTAGGGATGGGCGACTGCTTATAGCCCATTGAGTTGCTCACGGTGGTCGTTAAACCTCAAAAAAAAAAAAAAAAAATTGCACATGTTGGTAGAGTAACTCTTTCTCTTCACAAAGGTACTACTCAACATAGTTTCCATCACAAGCGTTGCATTTGCGCCATCGCTGACCCCAACGCTCAAATCCTCTTTATAAAAATTCACGTGTGGAGTGTTGTACCCACTTACTCACAACCGTTTTCACCTCTTCTGTGTCATCAAATTTTTGTCCCCGGAGACTGTCTTTCATTAGACCGAACAGGTAGAATTCGGAGGGTTCCAGATCTGGGTTGTACGGTGCACCACCGACCTGCCTAATTACCTGATCGCCAGATTTTGTTTCCAAAGACGTGCTTGTGATGGATCCTTTTCCAAATTCTTGTTTGATCTTTTCCTCCTTATGGTTTCTCTAAGCTTCTTGAGTGTCTCAATATATCGCTCGCTGGTCACATTATGGCAACGTTCCAGAAAATCAAGGAGAATGGCACCTCTGTCATCCCCCCTCCAAATTGTTACCATGCCTTTCTGCGTCCTGATTGCTGTATCTTGAAATTCGTAAGCCTTGGTGAAGAGACGTGACGCCATTCCATGGATTGATACTTCGTTTCCGGATCTTAAAGATACGCCCACGTTTCATCCCCTGTCACCAAATCGAAAAAATACGTCTGTTCATTGGCTTCAAACATATGCTTCCAGCATATCAGAGTAGACTTCTACCCTTTTTTGATACAAATATGCAATGAAGAACAAGAGTTACTATAGAGAAAGAGTTACTCTACCAACATGTGCAATTTGAACGCCATCTATCGGTTAATAAAAAAGTTATGCCCACTTTTTCATTACTTTCGGTACAAACCTCGTATTTCTACTTTCTGGCAAAAATATCAATAACGTTTCTGATCTACAAACTACCATTGGCGTGTTCGATCTATAGGAAATAGGTGAGAGGTGTATATACACTCAGTATACAAAATATTAGAGATAGTTCCCAGCAAAAACAGTCTTGCTGGCCCAGGACTATGTTGCCGCTGCCGAACCGTCAATAAAATGTCCGGGCGGCCAACAGCTGGCCAACAGTTGGCACCCTATCAGTTGCCATATGCCAGAACATGGCTATCAGTTGTCCATCACAGGCAGTAGCTGCCACAAGTGGCCCTTCAACGGCCCTGCAAGCACGTGCAAGAAATGATGGCTAGCCTAATTTGGTCCGCTAGTTTGCCGGTAGTGGCAGCCGGCAACCACTTGACGTAACTAGTGGCTTGCCGAATCTTGTCCGCCAATGTAGTAGCCATAAAAGAAATCGAGGACAACCGCAGTTCCCCAAAGCTACAACTTTTTTTTCTTTCTACCCTTACGAAACTTGTGAATTTTAGCATTGCGCTGAGGAAATTTTTTCAACAGACCGGAAAAACGCCCGTTTGAATCTGAGTGGATACGAACCAGGACCGTTTGCGAGGGAGCTGAGCTTTCTACCGACCGGAATAATTTGCCACGCACGCGCGTCTGCTTGAAGCTGTCTGTTTCGTGCGGAATATGTAATCGAATGGTTCCTTCCCTCTTTCATATTACAATATTGCGAGGTATTTTTCATAAAAGTCAGTTTCATATAATTCATAAATTTATTTTTTCAACCTAACGATAGGTTTTTTTTTACCTTAAGGAAACTTTACTCATTTTCAAGGAGTGTACATACTTAGTTAGAGTCGCTTTCCAAAGTTTTGTAGTGTCCTTGTCGTCTTGAAATGAGATTGTTGAATTAATATATATTTACCCGGGTTCATGTCACATTCAATTGCATTTTTAACGTTGTATCTTTCCTTTCCGTTGTCCGAAGCTACATTTGTTTTGAA
Source organism: Macrothele yani (assembly GCA_039090855.1). NCBI lineage: Eukaryota > Metazoa > Arthropoda > Arachnida > Araneae > Macrothelidae > Macrothele > Macrothele yani. Next base: position 97,408,778 of record CM076991.1, read on the forward strand.
GAGGTATGATGTTTTATTTTACTTTTCGTTATTTTTAGAAGCGAATTCCTCCCAGTCTTGTGTATTCAACCCATGTACATTATATCCACATAGCGTTGTTTTTTTCTTTATTTCATGGATAAATAAATTTTGTATGCGTATAATTCTTTTTTTTTTTTTCCAACAAACGGTTTCAATTTTTTTCTTGTTATTCACCTACTCCATTATATGAATTGTTATTCATGGGAATGAAGTGGATGTATTACATGGCTGTAATTTAGTATTTCATAGCTTAATCTGATATCTTCGTCGACGTGGAATTTCATAAGGAAATTAATTCGCCTCTCTATATATGGATTTTTTTCTTAACATCACTAAAATAACACAATGGCGATAGCGTCTTCTTCAACTAACTGGTACCATGAGAGACACAGCAAGTGTTGCTTCGGCGCATGCGCAGTCCCGTTACTTCCATCTGCTGTTCGGGGTTGCATTGGTTGCCAGCAAAGGGCCACTAGTGGCACTTGCTTGGAGGCCCACTATTCACGGCGATGCTGCAGGGCCATCAATGGTTCGCCAACTGATAGCGCTGTCACCAACGAACCGCTACCTGGGCGTGAGTGGCATATTTCAGCCAGCAGTGACCCATCACTGCCAGCTCGTGGCCAGCAGTTTTCCAGCACTTGTGTTTTTGCTGGGTTGTGATGGATCAGTTGATATGGGCATTACCGAGCGCACAGTGGAACGACTCAACTGAAACCAGACGATAAATTGGCAGACAGTAGTGCTTCCCAACGGTATCTTGCAATCGACGAGCATGGGTAAATGTGGTGATCGGAACGACTTTGAGCGGGTACGCATTTTCACCGCACGACAGATGAGTTAGTCCATCGATCTCGCGTTAGCAATAGTGGTGTTTCTGAGAGGAACCCTATCAAGACCCGAATATACCGTCGATGGACGTATCAGTGCCTAGAGAACAAACGGTGCCCAACCAAACGCCATTGATGACCGTGGTGGACGTACAGTATACAGGCTTCTGCAGACAGACTTCTTGGAAATGGCGGCGCAAATCATATCCAGGTTAAACGTCGGACGGCTTAAGCAGCGGCAGCGAGTGAACGCGCACACGCTTCCTACCCTGAGCTACGGGAGCCCATGTCATGCCCGCTTGCAATTTTTGGACTACCCTTCATCAGAAATTACGCCTCTCCTGCTTACAGAAGCATAAAAACTGAACCACTGTAGCGACTTGTGGTCAGATATATCCCGTTTTCAGTTGTACTGAGCTTACGGGAGGATGCCAGTTGGTGTAGAAAGTATGCGACCGTGGGTCAGTCATGCCAGGTCCTCTCTGTTCAAGACGGTGGTGGGTCTGTGATGGTTTGGGAAGCCTTCTTATGGGGGCATATTATGTCCCTTCGTGTGTCTGGAAAGATTCTTGATCCACTGCTCCCTACCAGCATGTGCTGGCTGATCACGCACACGTTTTCATGGCATTTGCGCCCCCTGCGGCCGATGGTGTGTTCCAAGAGGACAAGGCGAGATCCACCGGCTATCAACCTCCTAGGCATGGCTAAAAGAACGCTCATCTTAGTTTTGAACCATCCAGTGGCACCCTAGGTCCCCGAATTCATACCCTATGGAAGCTCCTCTGTGGGATGTCGTGGAGCTGGACATCAGATCCATGGATCCTGGGCGGACGTCTTTGGCGGAGTTGCGGACAATGTTGCATCAGGCATGGCTTGTATTTTCTCCGGAATCTATCCATCGTCTGGTGGAGTCGATGACTCGGCGCTAGTAAGCATTTGCTCCTGAGGAGGGCCAGCACGCTATTAGGTAGGTATCCCTAATTGTTTATCCATTGAGTGCATAATTCTTCCTCAACACTAGCCCCAATGAAATTATTAGTTCTATTGACAGGATACTTTTACCTCAGTCATTTCGTAGTTTAAGTTGTTAAAGGCAGTTTTAAGTTTTGGGGAAAATGTATAGCATATTTAAAATTTTCATAGATGATTGCAAGCATCAAGCATATTGTATTCACACGCACATAATGTCGAAAGTAATACCTGGAACGTTTTTTGCAGGAGGGTGTGCAGGAGGTGGTGGAGGAGGAGGAGGAGGCGAATACTTCGGTTGAGGAGGCACAGGCCTTGGTTGAGGAGGCACAGGCCTTGGTTGAGGAGGCACAGGCCTTGGTTGAGGAGGCACAGGCCTTGGTTGAGGAGGCACAGGCCTTGGTTGAGGAGGTACAGGCCTTGGTTGAGGAGGTACAGGCCTTGGTTGAGGAGGCACAGGCCTTGGTTGAGGAGGCACAGTCCTTGGTTGAGGAAGCACAGGCCTTGGTTGAGGAGGCACAGGCCTTGGTTGAGGAGGCACAGGCCTTGGTTGAGGAGGCACAGGCCTTGGTTGAGGAGGCACAGGCCTTGGTTGAGGAGGCACAGGCCTTGGTGGAGCGGGAGGTGCAGGCGTTGGAGGAGATGCACCGAGATAAACTGGAGGTGAGGTAGGTCTTCTGAACCATGTTATCGTGGCAATGTTCGGAGCGTAATGCTTAATGAGATCATTTATTATGAAGACTGCGGCATACGAACATTTTCGAAACTCTTGTCCAAGACATTTACTCATCCATAAGGTGGGACTACGGAAAAACACAGCATAATTAATGACTAACATGGAAATTAAATATACAAAAATCATTGCAAAGAATAGCAATATTTTCATTATCAAGCAGTTACTTATTCCTAGTTTGTACATTCAGTTTAAAAAAAATGTAACACCAGAAAGGAATGCACAAAAATGTATTCAAAGTGCCAGACGGTCAGGTACTTCAGCTATATGCAAATCATCAAAACTTTGGACCAATCGCTCGTAACAATCGATCGATAAATCTGGTGAGCATCTGATCCAGGCAGCAGAGTTGAAACAAGTATCATGGTATTAAAATCTACTTGGGTCTTCACAAGTGATTTAAAGGGCAGTACAATGTAAATGAATGCCTAGGAGACGGAATGACTTTGAGAGAGGAAAGATCGTGGCCTTTCTACGAGTTGGATGATATCTGCAGCATATTACTGAAAAATTGGGTCGAAACTTTTCAACGGTACATCGATTTTGGCAGCGGTGCATCAGACAAGAATCTTGTAGCCGGCACGGTGAATCGGAAAGACAGAGAATGATGTCAAGACTTAAAGTTCTTCAGCTTCGACGACAAACAATTTTCAGTTTTACAACTAGCCCGTCCTGGATACGACAAGATATACACAGTACTCTAAGTTGCTCTATTAGTGGTCCAACCATTTTGTGACGATTAGCAGAAGGTTGACTTTATGCATCACTACCGGTTTGTCGTCTACCACTCCCAAATGAGCATCGTCGATATCGTCCACAATGGTGTCGCGTGAACGTCAGTTCTGAACAACGGAATGGCGACATGTGATCTTTACGCATGAATCTGGCTTCTGTTTAGGATCAGATGATCCCGGAATATATGCGTGGAGGCGTAACCGGTAGCGTAACAATCCAAGTGTCATTTTCCGCCGCAGCACGGTTCGAATGGCTCATAGCTGTAGATATCCCGTCCCCCTGCTGTATGACACCTCTCCCACTATACTTCACAGTTAGAACAACCCAGTCATGCAAGTAGCGTTCATTCCAAAGGTCTTCTGTCGGGCTTAAAGATAATGAATAGTAAATCATCGCTCCAGAGAGCTCGTTTCGACTGTTCAAGAGTCCCACTGGGGCGTGATGCCTCTTCCACAATACTTCACAGTAAGTACATCACAGTCAAGCACGTGGCGTTCACACCCCACCTCTTCCATCGTGCTTCCAGATGGCAAATGGTGAATCATCGCTCTAGAGATTCCGTTCCCACTGCTCTAGGGTCCTCTTAAGGCGTGACGCCTCTTTCAGTATGTTTGGAAGTTAACACAACACAGTCAAGCAGATAACGTTCACACTCAACCTCTTTCATTGGGCTCCCAGATGATGAATGGTGAACCATCGCTCCAGAGAGAGCGTTTCTACTGCTCACTGTTCCCCCTGGAGGGTTATCCATCTTCCACTATACTTCACAGTTAGCATAACACAGTCAAGCTGGTAGCATTGACCACCCAACCTATTCCGTCGGGCTTCCAAGATTGCGAATTGAGAAACATCTTTCCAGAGAGCGCATTTCCACTGCTCAAGAGTCCCCTTGGGGCGTGATGCCTCTTCCACTATGCTTCGCAGTTAGCCCAACACAGTCAAGGAAGTAGCGTTTACACCAAAGCTCTTCTATCCGGCTTCCAGATAATGAATGGTGAATCATCGCTCCTGAGAGAGCGTTTCCACAGCTCAAGGGTCCACCTGGGTCCTGATGCCTATTCCACTAAACTTCACAGTTACCGCAACACAGTCTAGCTTTCGCACGCAACTTCTTTCATCGGACTTCCAGATGACAAATGGTGAATCATCGCTCCAGACAACGCGTTTCCATTGCTCAAGGGTCCACTGGGGCTGAGCTTTACACCACTTCAACTGACGCTTGGTGTTAATCTTGCTCATGTTAAGATTATATCTTGCTGATGTTAAGATTATATCTTGCTGCTCGGCTATGGAAACGCGTGCCCTTCGGCTGTCATCCAACTATTATTGCTCTGACTGTGCTACCAGAGGCATTTTGGAACACGGTGGTAACTATTGTGACCAAGGACAGACAATATTTTTGCGTTACCAGCTTCAGCACTCGGATCACCCACTGTGTCATTTTGCGTGGCCTACCGAGTAGCGATTGCGCTGGTGTTTGCCCTAGGTTTTTACACTTTGCAATAGCATCACTTACAATTGCGTTGCAGCAAGGCGGAAATTTCTCGAACTGACTTGTTGCTAAGACGGTATCCTATGACCATGCCACGTCGAAATTCATTTAGCTTTGACGTGTGACCCATTCTACTTTTCATGCTTCTGTGTGATTTTTCCCAGGTCACGTGCGTTTTCTTAGAGTCCTGAATGGACAAATTCATTACTCAAAAGAGGTGTCCGGATGTCTTTCATCATACGATGTACAGGGTGATCACAATTACATAGGAGGTGTTCAAAGAGACACAGAGAGAGAGCTCTGTAGAGAGAACTATTGGACAAATCTCAACAAAATTTGGTGTACATACTTTTCTGAATATGTAGTTTTGATAGTCACAGGGGCTCTGATCTCGTAACCATGGCGACCATGGTGGATCTGGTAACCATGGCGACCATGATGTTGGAAATGATCGGCTAATCATTCTCTTGTTGAAAAATGTTGCTTCTTGCACATTTAATCCGAAATGAGGGGTAAACCATCTTGCATAAAGATTGTGATCTTCAGACAACATATCTGCTGAAATGAAGGAATGAGGATGTTTTGCAACATATCTCCTTGTCTAGCTGAATTGACCGAACATATTATTGGTCGAGATGCAGTTTTCTTAAAAAAATATATAAGGACCAATGATGAATGATGCCGGGAAACCACACCCGAAATTCGTTACATGACCTACATATAAGAAAATTAAAGCGCCAAATTTCGGAATTTTGAGCTAAAATGTTTTGTTTCGAAAATCGAAAACGCATAATCAGGAAAGTATGCATGCCAAATTTGGTTGAAAATTTGTCCAATAGCTCTTTCTACAGATAACTTTGAATACCACCACTTTAATTGTGAACACCCTGTGCTTCAAGATCCGTTGAAATGGCTTCGGCAGTTACCATCAGAAGCTAATGGAAAATAACTTACAATTCTTAGATACGATCAACAAAAAACATATACCATATATAAAGCAAATAATATATCTTACTTATGCGCTGTCGGGTGAGGTTTTATTCCTTGGGCGAAAGAAAGAACTGTATCCACAAAACCAGGTGCACAAAAATCCAGTGTTTGGAAGTTCAGGTTTCTCAGACATTTCTTTATTGTAACTTTCAAAATATCTACAAAATGAATTAAGATTCAGAGGGCATTGTGATAGCTTTATAGGGAAGTATGCAGAAACACATAAATACTATATATGATAAACGTTTCACGGGAGACATTTTTCCACACCACTCTCAAGCCTTCGATGTGCATGTTAATCAAAAGATTATCAATATTTTCGTGCTGCAATTACATTGCCATCTTCATATTTTACCTTTATTGCTTATAAAGTCAAATTAGTGAAATTTAGTGAGAATTACCTGTAAAAATGATATAAATTGAGCTTTACTTGCAGTTCAACTACACGCTAGTGCTGCGTTAGCTTTAGTGTACAACAAACACTACAGAGTTACAGTTAGTTAGGCTTGCTTTACTGTAGCATTCGTCGACCCAGATAGCTTAAATGGTAATAACTGAAAAGTTCTTAACTTGGCATACAACCAACTTCAGTACATGACCAAAGGTCAGCAAGGAAGCAGACGACTTACGTCAACACTCCGATCCTTTACTGAGAGCCTGCCAATAAGCACGCACAAAGCACGTAAATTGGCTTCGTTTCAAAATCCCTAAGATACGTGGTATAATCCACATTCAAAAACGCTAAAACACTTAGAATCTGAACAACTTTAGAATAGGCAGGTTCGCTTGCTGATAGTCGTTTACATCATCATCATCGTCAACCATTATCAAACCACTGCTGAATAAGGTCTCACCAAGTTTCTTTCACAACTGTCTGTCTTGAGACAGTTTCCTCCATGTTACTCTGGCATGCTTTCGAATTTCACGCACATATCCGCCACGTGGTCTTCTTCTGGATCTTTCGCTGTCCCTTGGAATCAATTCTAATATTTCAGTTGTCCAGCAGGTGTCAGTTCTTCTGGCAACATGCCCAGCCCATTGATATTTCTGAGATTTTACTCTTATCACGATATCTCCTACTCTTGCCATTTTCCTTATCTGTGAGTTCCACTTCTTATCTTTCTTGGTCCCACCAAGCATGTATCTCCCGATGATTCTCCGTCCTAAAGATACGAATGAAAGGTTGACACACACAGATTACTAACGGAAGCTCGCTTTAACATAATACCATAAATGTGACTTCAATAATTTTGCATTATGGTCATATCCTGATACACTAGTTAATAACAATCTGTAACGATAAGATTTCTTTCGGATAATTATCCAAACGTTGCTCCTTTAAGACTGAGCACACCAGTTCTTATCTCTATCTTTCCATTGTTCAGTTGCATTTCGATCTGTTTTCGGATGTTACCAAAGTTAAATTATTCGGATCAGGAATCCGTGGGGTTCAAATAGTCAAACTATAAAAATAAGACCAACTTTACACAAGAATACAGGAACTAAAAAGAAAGAAAAAAATCAGATTAAATATGTGTCTTTCCGTACTTTTTACTATTACTTTTTAAAGGTGTCTCTTCAAGGCTTAACTAGCCCACATTCACTTAAAATACTTACTAAAGTACACACTGCCTAATTTGCCATTTGAAATAGTCACTTGTATGGGAACAATACGCTAGTACAATGTTGCGAATGTGGCTCAGGTGATAGATGAGGCTGGGGCGCACAGGAATCCGGGAAATGGACCGCAAAATCGCACGAAATGGTACTGATTGATCGCATAGCAAAACCCACGATATTAGCGCAACGCAGGATCACTGGCATAGATCCAGCTTGGTCTAGCACGAGAGTTGGACACTGTCTGCTTAAGCGAAGACTGGTTGCTAGCAGCCCATTGCTGCGCATTCCTTTGTTCCTCAACCATGGACGCTTCAGACTGGAATGTGGTCTTGAACACAGACATTGACGCACTAATTGGCAACAAGTCGTGTTTTCTGACTAATCACGCACCAGCTTGATGCACCATGATGGTCGCATAAGTGTTTGAAGTGTCATACCGGCCTAAGGTCAAGCGTCATACTGGCCCAACGCCAAACGTCATACTGGCCCAACGCCAAACGTCATACTGGCCCAACGCTAAACGTCATACTGGCCCAACGCCAAGCGTCACACTAGCCCAATTCCAAGCGTCATACTGGCCCAACGCCAAGCGTCATACCGGTCCAACGCCAAGCGTCACACTGGCCCAACGCCAAGCGTCATACCGGCCAAACGTCAAGCGTCATACCGTCCAAACGTCAAGCATCATACCGGCCCAACACCAAGCGTCATACTGGCCCAACGCCAAACGTCATGGTTTGCGCATGGTTTGGGGCAGCAGTGGGTTCAGTTCGCGATCACGCCTGATACGAGTTGAAGAAACCCTCAACACCCAGCGATACATTAGGGAGGTTTCAGAGGCATAGGTGATACCCTTCCTTCAGAATTTATCCTCCAACTGGACAATGGTCGTCCTCATGTGGCCTGAAATGTTCAAGACGTTACGCATGCACGGCAGATACCGCTTGTTCCCTGATCCGCACATTCTCCAGATATATCCCCGATCAAATCTGTCTGGGACATGGTAGTTAAGCGACTGGCCAATTCAAGCTCCTCCACCAATCGCCATAAATGTATTCTGGTCTCGCATAGAAGCAGCCTGGACATACCCTATAATGAGAACAAAAACCTCTTTCATTTAACAATACGCCCTGTAGCGTACGTTACTGTACCTCGAAGTGGCTTCACACGATACTGAGTTTTCAAGCAGAAAAAATCTTGTAAAGTGCTGTAAATGTAATCAGTTGTCTCCTGTAACACGAGGAATCTGTGATATAAATTTCATTTGAATAGAGCGATTCTTTCTTGGTGTTGTAATTTTTTTACAAGCAGTAGTTTATTAACAGTTGAGTCACATTATTTTGACCACCAGCTAATATCCAGAATAGCCGCCGTGGGCAGCGCGGACAGCAGCTAGACTGGCTGGGAGTGACTTAATAAGGTGTTGGAAGGCGTTCAAAGGTATGTGGAGCCATGCTGACTGCCGTGCATCTGACAGCTGCTGGAGGATGCATGGTGGAAGGATCCATAGAGCGAACAACACGATCGAGGTGGTGCCAGAGATGCTCGACCGGGTTTAAGTCCGGGGCATTAGGGGTCCAGGGAAGTACTTTGAAGTCTTCAACTTGCTCTTCCAACCACTCTCGGACATTTTCAGTTGTGTGGCACGTCGCATTGTCCTGCTGGAAAATCCCACCAGCCCCAGGGAAGACAATCGGCACGTATGGGTGTATGTGATCTGTAAGAATGGATTCATAACGAATCTGGTCCATAGTGCTTTTCACAGGTATGAGTGGACCCAGGGAATGCCCAAAAACATTCCCCAGACCATAACGCTGCCCCCACCAGCTTGTGTTCTTCCAGCAGTTGTTGAAGAGTATATTAACAAACGATAGGTAGATACACCAGAAATGATAATAAAAACGATGAAAAAATCCGTTTTATCGGTGTATACTGATATAGTAAACAAGCAAGCTTTCACCAAAAAACCGTGCGGCTTCGTCAGTCAGAATCACCGGCAAAAACATACTTACAGTTCTAAAAAAATGCAATTTGTTTGTTTTGTTTAGAACTGTAAGTTTAGTTTAGCCGGTAATTCTTCTTGACGAAGCCACACGTTGTTTTGGTGAAAGCTTGTTTGTTTAGTATATCAGTATACACCGATAACACGGATTTTTTTATCGTTTTTCTGGTTGAAGAATGTTTGTCCTCCGATGTTTCTTGCCTTATACGCCAACGTTCATCCGTTCGATGAAGCAGAAAACGTGACTCATTGGAGAAGGGAATCCTTTTCCAATCAGCGGAGGTGCATTTCCAAGACTGCCATGCAAATAAAAGCCTTTTCTGCCGATGCACCTTCGTTAGCATAGGTGCAGTGACCAATCCGTCTGCATCGGAGCCCCATACGCAGCAGAGTTCGCTGAACTATCGTTTTAGACACACTTCTGGTAGTTCCCCTAGTTCATTCGGCCTGGGAGTTGCTCCATTGTAGCGTGTCGATAGGCCCTCACGCACCTTCGAAGCCGACGTTTATCTCTCACATCAATGTCACGTGGTGCTCCGCAGTTACCACGTCGCTTATTCACAATGCTGCCAATTCTCCAATCACGATACACTCTTATCACATCAGCACGCAAACAGATCACAAACTGTGCTGTTTCAGAAATACTGCCACCCTTGGCCCGCAAACTGATAATCATCCCTATTTGCAAATCTGACAAATCGCTCCTTTTATGCATGACAACAACGAGCGATATGTTTTCAGAATGCCTACAGCACACCTTATATACCCTCCAAGTCAGTTCATCAGTTCATGACACATGCCTTCTTTCATTGGCTACGCGCTGTCGACGTCAAGAGTAGGAGCTGGTAACAATGATGTGACTTGACTGTGTTTAACCCGGTATCTCAAAAATAATAGAAGCAAGTTTTTATCTCTTCAGCGGTTAATCACAGATACATACTTTCAGTTAGGAAATACTTACAGATATCTAAAGCCTTACAACATGGCAGTTGAAGACCTGCGGGTGGCAGCCTGCGCAGAGACATAGTTCAATAAAAAAAGTTGTGCAATATCCTAATTAGTCTAAGAAAAACCCCGCCATTCTGCTTGCAAAACTCGCGGAGATATTCACAAGTAAACTCTGTCGTGATGATAATTTGTTATTCATGATTTTGTGTTTATCACGTTTATTTTTGACACCAGTGTGATATGGATGGTTATCATCATCAACATCATTGTCAACCATTATCAATCCACTGCTGGACGAAGGTCTCCCCAAGTTTCCTCCACAACGGTCTGTCTTGTGCCAGTCTCCTCCATGTCACCCCTGCATATTTTCGAATTTCATCCACCCATCTTCCATGTGGTCTTCTTCTGGGTCTTTTCCTGTCCCTTGGAATCCAATCTAAAATTTCGGCTGTCCATCGATGATCTGTATTTCTGGCAGTATGTCCAGCCCATTGCCATTTCAGGGATTTAACTCTGATCATGATGTATTCCACTCTTGTCATTTTTCGGATCCACGAGTTCCTCTTCTTATCTCTCCTGGTTACACCACGTATGCACCTCTCCATGCTGCTTTGAGTTGTCTGCAGCCTTTGTATGTCTCTTTTAGTTAAGGTCCACGTCTCTGCACCATACGTAAGCACTGGAAGGATGCATTGATCAAACACTTTTCTTTTAAGACATAATGGCATATTGCTCTTGAAAATTATGCTGTTTCTTCCAAATGCTCTCCAGGCAAGTTTTGTACGCCGATTAATTTCTTCACCAATGTGACCCTCACTTGATATCTGCTGTCCAAGATAAACGTACGTGTCTGTTATCTCCAGCTTATCTCCATCAATCGATAAATCTTCATTTCTTGTAAAAGCATTGAACATCACTTTTGTCTTCTGAAAGTTCATTTTTAATCCCACTTCTTTACTCTTGTCAGCAAGTTCCTGGATCATACTCTGCAGCTCTGATGGAGTAGTTGAAAAATGACTACGTCATCAGCAAAACGAAGGTGGGTTAGATAATCTCCATTAATCTTTATCCCCTTGTTTTCCCAGCTCAGCGACTGAAAAACACCCTCCAATGTGGCATTAAAGAGCTTCGGAGATATGGTGTCACCTTGTCTCACTCCCTTTCCAATTTTTACGTGTGTTGTATTTTCAAACAGCCTAATTTTTGCACTTGCATTTTCATAGATGTTACTAATAATATTAATGTATGCATCTTCAATACCGCAGGTTTTCAGAGCCATTGTAACTGCTGATGGTTTCACCGAATCAAAGGCTTTTTCATAATCGATAAAAGCCATGCACAATGGAAGTTCATATTCCCTCGCTCTTTCAATTAGTTCTCTCAGCACGTGGATATGATCTATTGTGCTGTAGCCACTCCTGAATCCAGCTTGTTCTCTCGGTTGAGCCATGTCCAGTGTTACCATCAAGCGGTGTGAAAGAACTTTAGTGAAGATTTTATAAACTACTGATAGGAGGCTGATAGGTCTGTAGTTTCCGAGATCCTCAATGTCACCTTTCTTATGTAGCAGGATCATTGTAGCGGTGTTCCAATCCTCAGGAATCTTTCCTTCATTAAGGCATCGAGTGAAAATTTGGGCGAGTACTGTTTCGATTTCTCCACTTGCTTCTTGTATGATGTCTACAGTAATTCCATCTTCTCCTGGAGCTTTTCCTCGCTTCATGTTCTTGATTGCATGTGCAACTTCTGCTGGAAGGACTGGAGGAACTCTGGTACTGGTATCTTTCATGATGTCTGGAGTGCATGTATCATCCCTTTCATATAATTTGGAGTAGAAATCTTTCATTCTTGTCAAAATTTCGCCTCTATTTCTTGTTACAGAACCATCTTCTTTTCTCAGTGCCATAATCTGTTTTCTTCCCTTATTGAGATGTCCCTTTGCTATCTTTAGGCTTTGGTTGTTTTCAATTGCTTTCCTCACTAGTTCACAGTTGAATTTCCTTACGTCTTCAGTGATACTTTTTCTTACTGTCTTGCATAGCTCTATATATTCCACTTTGGAAGTCACATCTTCTTTAGTTGTCCTCATCTCTCTCTTTTTTTGCATCAACACTTTGGTTTTTCCTGATAATTTGTTCACATGCAACTTGTTCTTAGACCCAGCTAATTTTGTTGCTGTTTCCATAAGAGCTTTAGTTACTTTTCTGTTAACTTCAGAGATGTCCACTTCCGATGTTAGGCATTCTAAAGCAGAGAACCTGTTCTTCAGTTCTAACTTGAAGGTATTATGGTGTTTTTTAAAGTTGGTTATGTCAATAGATTTTGTTTGTCTTATGAGCTTGCCACGTTCAAGTTTAGTGTTGAGGTGCATCTTACATCTCGCCAATCTATGGTCACTACCTGTGTTGAACTTGTTTAGCACACTGCAGTCTTCTATGACGAATTTTTTGTTACACATAATAAAATCAATTTCACTTGTCGTCCCATTTGGATGTCTCCATGTCCATTTCCTGTGTGGCTTTTTCTTGAAGAAGGAGTTCAAGATGAAAAACCCTTCTGCCTCTGCAAACTCAACGAGAGTATTTCCACGCTGGTTTCTGTTGCCGTGACCGAATTTACCTACTGAAGTTTCATTCTGTTGCCGTTGCCCTATTTTTGCATTGAAATCTCCCATAATTATTTTCAAGTGCTGCTTACCTTTATTATTTAGATGACAAATTTCCTCATAAAATTCTTCAATTTCTTCTTCAGGATGACTTGTGGTGGGTGCATAAGTTTGAATAATCTGAGCCTGGTATCTTTTCGAGAGTTGGATAACATGTCGTGCAGCTCTGTCAGAGGAACTTTCAACTTCTACAACTTTATCCTTCAGTTTCTTGTTTATTATAAATCCAACACCACTAGTTCTGCCAGTATCTGTCCCACGATAGTAGAAGAGATGTCCACTTTTCAGTTCGATGAAATCTTCTCCTTTTCTCCTTACCTCACTTAGCCCCACGATGTCCCACTTGATCTTTTGTAGTTCCTCTTCCAATTCAAGAAGCCTTGAATCAGAAGATAGGGAGCGTCCATTGTAAGTAGCCAAGGTCAGCATTAGATGGCAGCCTAGTCCGGTCCTCCGGGGATTCTTAGCACCCTCTGCCTTCATGTCGCACTGGCCGCTGCCTTGGCCAGGTACATTCCAGCTGCTGGAGACTGAGGGCCAAGATTTAAGTTGTGGAATCATTTTGGAGGGTTTGGCCATAACTCACCACGCTGGCCAAGCGGGTTGGTGAGTGTGGGATAGACTTTCCTCTAATCCCGATGGTATAGTTATACCGCTATGGGCGGTCGTCAGAGCCCTTTTAGTGGGAACAGGATGCACCACGAGAAAGCGGGGTTGACATTTGTTGGATGGTTATATCAACAGTAAAATGAAACACCCATCATGATGTGTAATAAAGATTGAAACAGAACAAAATGTTTCAAAGCAGATACTGTCTCGATCTGTCGTCAGATGATACTCCTGTGTAAGCACATATGAGTACAAGGCAAAGACCTCCGTAGGAACCATTTTAATAACAATGCATGCTTGACTATGGTGTCTTTAGATCCATATGTGTAAATGGTTCCACACCTGTGGGAGAGCACTGTTAAATGCTGGAATAGTATTTGTTGTGAGATTTCTTCGGACAACACGTCCCCCCCAGAGGGTCCCATGCATGCAAGACTGGATTGAGTTCACGTGAGTGAGCTAGCCAATCCATCCGACAGATATCCTCACTAGCCAAGACCGGGTGGTTCAAAAGTCCGTTTAAATATTAAAACTACACAGGGAATCCATGGGCTAGGAAAGTCCGACTTACGTATAACCCGTAGTTACGAACTAACACCCCGTAAAACGCATTATTTTAAAGATTCGAGTTACATACAATGGCTCGTAGTAACAAATGGAGGCTTCTGCAAAGTGTATACAACAACTGCGTGTCTATAGCGGTACGTCGGCTCGTGGGCCCGAGGTAATTCGTTCATTTCAGTCACACCATGTTGGTGTTAACAGTGTTTCGTGTGTGTCATTGTATTTCTGTTTTTTTGTTTTTACCCTCATAATCAAAGCACCAAAGCGTAAACGTGATGCAGGTGATGGTGATGCATCAAAGGAAATGAAATAAAATCACGGCTGATACAAAAGTGGAAATAATAAAGCTATCGGGAAGAGGTGAAACGTAACGAACATTGGAAAAGAGTTAGACTACAATCCGTCAATGATAGGAAAAACTTCAAAGGGCAAGGCGAAAACAATTTAGCAAGGCTCTGTCCCGCGATTAAATCTATAACTATCACTAAGCAAAGCAGTGGTTTAGTTATTGAAATAGAAAGGTACTCATGGTTTGGTGAAAGGATCAAAACCAACGTAATAAGCTTATTAGCCTTCCTTTAGTGCAAGCCAAGGATCAAAGCCTTTTTAGTGATTTAGAAGCTTCAGTGCAGCAAGTAAATGTGAAGAAGAATTTGTTACGAGCAGGAACTGGAAGTGTTTCTTCAATATCTTTTATTCATAGAAAAGTTATACCACAGTAAAACCTGTGTAAGTTGGACGCCCGCGGTTTTCCCTAAACGTGTCCAGCTTAGAGACGTGTCCTAGATATAGAGAACGATATCAAATTTTTCTTTTTTTTTTTATCAGCAAAGCATATCAAAAGACTATTTATAACTTGTGGAAAACAGATGGTTTGAATTAAACACTGTAAGTACTACAGGGTGTTTCACTCGCTACTTTACCCGGCATTTTTGCAATAACTGTACGAAATTTGAACTGGACTTACCTCAGGCTGTGAGAAAGTAAACGGAAGCGACGTGAAGTTGCGCCGGCGTTGTAGGCTTTTTCAGAGAGAAGTGGACTAGCTATCGTATTGCGACTTCTCATCGCCTGCCGGACGAGTGGGCGTCTGTCAGTTTTTTTTTTTTTTTTTTTTTTTTTTTTTTTGGTTGGAGGTTTAACGACCACCGTGAGCAACTCAATGGGCTATAAGCAGTCGCCCGTCCCTAATTTAAGGTCACTGGTTCCAGGGAAGGGAGAGAGCCAGTGCCGTAAGACAAACATAACATCCATGCCTCACCGAGATTCGAACCCGGGCCCCGTTCGGACGAATGATCAGAGGCCATCGCTTAGACCACTGCGCCACCGGGGCGGCGTCTGTCAGTTTACTGACTCTGCCGAGACAGTACGGTCGTTTCACAGATGAGGCCTGGTTCCATTTTTCTGCATATGCCAATGCCCAAAATTCCCGTTTTCGGCCAACTGACAATCCCCACTAAACACGAAGAACCCTTAAGTCCAGCAAAGTTCGGTGTTTGGTGTGCGATGTCACAGCGGCACATTATTGGGCCGATCTTCTTCGAAACAACCATCTCGACAGCAGCTTACGCGGAAATTTTTCAGACCATACTTCTCGTGCCAGCATGGCGGAAATTGAGTCATTTTTCAAGAACAGCGTCATTTTCAAGTGACTTTGGCCTCCGCGGTCGCCAGATTAGACGCCTCTTGATTACATTCTCTGGGATTATCTGAAAGGTAGAATTTACGGCAGTAATCCACGATCCATCGCCGCATTGAAATCCAACATCATTCAAGAAATTCAGGCAAATCCTGGGGACATGCTGACCCGAACCTTCCAAAATATCGAATATCGTGTTCACCTCTGCCTGGACTCAAATAATGACCATTTCCAACACATGTTATAACGTCATCTCCTTTCTTGCAGCCTAAGATAAGTCCAGTTCAAATTTCGTTACGATATCTTTATTCCTCTTCCAGTTATTACAAAAATGCCGAGTAAAGTAGCGAGTGAAACACCCTGTATTGCAAAATCACTGAACAATACAGCAGAAAGAAGCACTGCTCATGCAACATAATTCCTGTCATTGTATATACACTATCTACCAACAAGTAATTGGACACCCCTGCAATCGACGATATCTGCGGTCCTGATACACGTCACTGCCGCTGCCGTTAAATATCGTGTGGGAAACAACAACGCAACCAATCGCATGCAAGATGTCACTCAGTTCGGAGCTCTCTGATTTTGAGAAAGGTGTAAT
This sequence comes from Macrothele yani, assembly GCA_039090855.1. NCBI lineage: Eukaryota > Metazoa > Arthropoda > Arachnida > Araneae > Macrothelidae > Macrothele > Macrothele yani. Next base: position 97,425,199 of record CM076991.1, read on the forward strand.
CGTCGGGTATCACAGAAATGGCAGCTCCATATCCAGCGAGTTGAAGTACCCAAAATCGACAGGGGCCTACGTGATTGGAAAGGGGAAGATGAGAGGTGACCTTTGGAATGGGCCGCAACCCGGCAGACCCACAAAACTGGGAGTTAGAGACCGGCGGTGCTGGCCAGAGAAATTCGAAAGATCCGCACCAAATCGATGGGCTACATCCGCGAGGAGTTTCAACAGGCATCCGGAAGTGTTCTTTCGATGAAAACCATCCGTAAGAAAGCCCATCTGCACGGTTAACATTAACGTGCAGCCGCCCACATGCATTTGATCACCAAGTCCAATAGCGCTGCTCGGCTAACGTGGTGCAAAGAACGTCGACAGTGGACCGTTGAACAGTGGAAACAGGTTCTATGGAGCAAAGAATCAAGGTTCACCCTCTACCGTTCGGATGGCAGTGTCTGGGTTTGGCTTCTGACTGGAGAACGCCTCCTGCCGGAATGTATTGTGCCAACTGTGAAGTTCGGCGGCGGTGGAATTATGCTATGTGGGCGTTTCTCCTGGTGTGGCACGGCACCCTTGGTCGCAATTCCTGGTAGACTCCACGCCGAGACCTACTGCACAATTTTGGATGACCATGCGCTTCCTAAGTTGTGGCAGTTTCAGTTTTACGGGGTGGACCCATGTTACTTTCAGGATGACAATGGCACCTGTCATGTTACGAGATCCACCATGGCTTGGTATGGTGACAGTGGGGTTAATCGAATGGACTGGTCTTCGTTGAGCCCGGACCTTAACCCCATCGAGCACCTCTGGGACGAGTTGGAGCGTCTACGTAAGGGGTGCCCCCCCCCTCGTCCGAAATCGGTGAAGGAACTGACCTGTCTTCTCCAAGCCGAGTGGAAGAAAATACCGCTAGCCGTCGAACAACGCCCGAATGTAGCACCTCCGGGGAAGAACCAAATGCAGCACTTCCGGATGAGCGCCGAATGTTGCACGTCCGGGTGAGCACCGAATGTAGCACTTTCGCGTAAGCGCCAATTGTAGCACATCAGGGTGAACGCCAAATGTAGCACAACAGGGTGACCGCCGAAACAGCACCTCAGGGTGAACCCCAAATGTAGCACGTCCGGGTGAGCGCCAAGTGCAGCACGTCCGGATGAATGCAATAGACTTCTTGGCGAATGGCTTCGTTCAGTTTTGCTAGTGTGTTAGGTCTTGTTTGGTACACTCTGGACTTCAAAAGACCCATGACCAGAAATCCACGGATGTCATACCTGGAGACAGATGGCCCCGGGATCATCCAGTACCTACTGATTAGTCGTTCTGTACCAAATATGGTGACAAAAAAGTTCTCTACTGGAGATGCGACGTGAGCAGACGCGCACCGTCTTGCATTAACGTAACTGTATACAGCAGACATTTTTCATGCAAACACGGCATGACATTTGCACCCAGTAGGTTTATGTAGCGTTCAGCATTTACTGGGTATGTCTTCCAGCCGTTTGTGGGACATAGCTGCTTAAAGGAAAAAGGTCCAACGATGGCGGATGCAGTGAATCCACACATGGTGATGTAGCTGTGAGGAATGCAGATGTTTCGAATGTTGAACATTTTTATAATGTTATATTTAGGCTTTAATTTCTACGATTAAAAATGGGAAAATCTAAAAAACAAAAACAGAAACAAATTAAAACTGGTAATCTGTCCTGTTCCCAAACCTATCCAAGCTGATTTTATTTTCATGCTGTTTTTAGGCTTTAATTTCTACGATTAAAAATGGGAAAATCTAAAAAACAAAAACAGAAACAAATTAAAACCGGTAATCTGTCCTTTTCCCAAACCTATCCAAGCTGATTTTATTTTCATGCTGTTTTTACGTTTCATGTTTTACGTGTAAATGCTTACATAAAGAAGGCTTAAGCACAGAAATATCGGCTGCTGAAATAGTGTGCTGAGAAAAGCGTTTTATTAATTCAGCAAAAACATTGTTGGATCAACCAAAACATTTTGTCGATATGCAGTCAACAAAAATGTTTGTTGAATTTAGAAATGCATTTTTCTGAAAATTGTTGATTCAACAAAATTTATTGTTATCATGACAAAACATTTTTTCGATATGCACTCAACAAAAATGTTTGTTGAATTTAGAAATGCATTTTTCTGAAAATTGTTGATTCAACAAAATTTATTGTTATCATGACAAAACATTTTTTCGATATGCAGTCAAGAAAAATGTTTTTTGAATTTAGAAATGCATTTTTCTGAAAATTGTTGATTCAAAAAAAATTATTGTTATCATGACAAAACATTTTTTCGATATGCAGTTAACAAAAATGTTTGTTGAATTTAGAAATGCATTTTTCTGAAAATTGTTGATTCAACAAAATTTATTGTTGTCATGACAAAACATTTTTTCGATATGCAGTTAACAAAAATGTTTGTTGAATTTAGAAATGCATTTTTCTGAAAATTGTTGATTCAACAAAATTTATTGTTATCATGACAAAACATTTTTTCGATATGCAGTCAAGAAAAATGTTTGTTGCATTTAGAAATGCATTTTTCTGAAAATTGTGGATTCAACAAAATTTATTGTTATCATAACAAAAGATTTTGTTCATTTAACAAAATGCCTAGGTCGATTTTTGGGGATTTGTTTGATCCTACAGTATGCATTGTTATCGTGATAAAACGTTTAGTTGAATTAACAAAATATAGCCAACGTGATAATTTTGTGTTGCCAACAAAACAATTCCGATGGAGTTTGGCTAAAGCAACAAAATAAATCGATAAAACAGCTCAACAAAACTATCTTGTTGTTTCAAACAAACTTTTTTTCACATTGTAGATATTCATATTTATTCAAATATGAAATGATATGTGAAAATATACCGAAATGATTCAAAAGAATTTTATCAGCAAAATATGCAAGAGACTAAAATGAAGAGATACGTAGATTGTTTCGTAGTTACATTGGGTGATTTTAAGAAAGAAAAACTGAAAACGAAATAGACTGCGATAAGTATACGTTGACTTTAAATTCAAAAAATGCATTATGGATTCTTCAAGGTAAAGATGAGGAATTCGTGTGCATAACTGCAATAAACAGTTGCACTATGTGAGAATAAAAAGGACAAATATTCAATGTCCTACTTAATATATCAACATAAAAAAATTGTCCTTTGTATATAATAATTTTTCCTTTGAGTTGTATGTATTTAACTAATTATTTTTTATTATATACATCTGCCTTATAGCGTGTTTCTCCACCTTTGATTCATTACAGGAAGTTACTACAGAAGGATGAGATGTAAGATGCACCTTAACACAATACTTGAAAGACGCAACCTCATGAAGCCAACAAAAGTACTGGCATAGTAAATCTCAAAATGCACAACAATAGTGAGCCTGCTGTCTCCTTTCACTTTCAAATGATAAAAATTTTTTACCGATAAAAATGTTAGTGTTTTAGAGACTGAACTTTGATATTCTGCAATTTCCTATGACTTCAGATATTACAAATGGAAAAACGAAGCAAAACACAGAGAAACAAAATCACATTTCATACTCAATGATTACACTTCGATTAGTAAAAAAAAATGTTCATAACGTGTTTGAAAGCCAAATAAATAAACACTTTTTGAAACGAAAATACGTTCAAAAATAAATTTCTGAATGTTGCAGAATAATGAAAATTCACAACTACAGTTCTTTAAATAGGGTTTGCATGAAACTTACCTGGTATTGAAAGCATGTGAGTAGTAGGATGATGATAGCTATAGTCTGTTACAGTGATTTCTTTGTCCTTGGCTGGGGGTTGGTCCCGAATGTAGTGCGGCGCAATACCAAGATATGCTTGAGGTGGGACTGTTGGCATGTAATAGGGTGAAGTTAAGTAATTCCATGGCCACGCTCTCCAAGGATAATATGATGACTTTGCAAGGTAATATGGCAAAGTTGGACGATATGATAACCATGGTACAGCTGACAGGTAAAATGGCGAAGTTCGATCATAAGCAGTCCTTGGTACAGAGAAAGGATAAAATGGCGAAGTTCGATCATAAGCAGTCCTTGGTACAGAGAAAGGATAAAATGGCGAAGTTCGATCATAAGCAGTCCTTGGTACAGAGAAAGGATAAAATGGCGAAGTTCGATCATAAGCAGTCCTTGGTACAGAGAAAGGATAAAATGGCGAATTTAGATCATAAGCAGTCCTTGGTACAGAGAAAGGATAAAATGGCGAAGTTCGATCATAAGCAGTCCTTGGTACAGAGAAAGGATAAAATGGTGAATATCGACGATACGGTAACTTTGGTGTTGCGGAAAGATAAAATGGTGAATTTGGACCAAAATATTGTCTTTGTGCGGGTGAAAGGCTAAATGGCGAAGTTGGACGATATGAAAACCTTGGTACAGCTGACAAGTAAAATGGAGAAGTTGGATCATATGCAGACCTTGGTACAGAGGAAAACTGAAATGGTGAAGTTGGATCATATTCAGTCCTTGGTGAAGAGGAACGATAAAATGGTGAATATCGACGATACGATATCTTTGGTGTTGCTGATAGATAAGATGGTGAATACGGACCAAAATATTGTTTTTGTGTGGATGAAAGGTTAAATGGCGAAGTTGGACGATAGGAAAACCTTGGTACAGCTGATAAGTAAAATGGAGAAGTTGGATCATATGCAGTCCTTGGTACAGAGAAAGGATAAAATGGTGAATTTCGACGATACGAAACGTTTGGTGTTGCTGAAAGGTAAAATGGTGAAGTTGGATCATATGCAGTCCTTGGTACAGAGGAACGATGAAATGGTGAAGTTTGACGTTTCGGTATCTTTCCTATGCTTGAAAGGTAAAATGGCGAATTAGGACCAAAAGGTTGCCTTTGTGCGGATGAAAGGTGAAATGGCGAAGTTGGACGATGTGAAATCCTTGGTACAGCCGATAGGTAAAATGGAGAAGTTGGATCATATGCAGTCCTTGGTACAGAGGAAAACTGAAATGGTGAAGTTGGATCATATTCAGTCCTTGGTGAAGAGGAACGATAAAATGGTGAATATCGACGATACGATATCTTTGGTGTTGCTGATAGATAAGATGGTGAATATGGACCAAAATATTGTTTTTGTGTGGATGAAAGGTTAAATGGCGAAGTTGGACGATATGAAAACCTTGGTACAGCTGATAGGTAAAATGGAGAAGTTGGATCATATGCAGTCCTTGGTACAGAGAAAGGATAAAATGGTGAATTTCGACGATACGATACGTTTGGTGTTGCTGAAAGGTGAAATGGTGAAGTTGGATCATATGCAGTCCTTGGTACAGAGGAACGATGAAATGGTGAAGTTTGACGTTTCGGTATCTTTCCTATGCTTGAAAGGTAAAATGGCAAATTAGGACCAAAAGGTTGCCTTTGTGCGGATGAAAGGTGAAATGGCGAAGTTGGACGATGTGAAAACCTTTGTACAGCCGATAGGTAAAATGGAGAAGTTGGATCATATGCAGTCCTTTGTACAGAGGATAGGTGAAATGGTGAAGTTGGATCATATTCAGTCCTTGGTAAAGAGGAAGGATAAAATGGTGAAGTTGGATAGTATGCAGTCCTTTGTACAGAGGATAGGCGAAATGGTGAAGTTGGATCATATTCAGTCCTTGGTAAAGAGGAAGGATAAAATGGTGAAGTTGGATAGTATGCAGTCCTTTTTACAAAGGAACGATAAAATGGTGAATTTGGATCATATGCAGAGAAAGAATAAAATGGTGAATTTCGACGATACGACATTTTTGGTGTTGCTGAAAGGTAAAATGGTGAAGTTGGATCATATGCAGTCCTTGGTACAGAGGAACGATGAAATGGTAAAGTTTGACGTTTCGGTATCTTTCCTATGCTTGAAAGGTAAAATGGCGAATTAGGACCAAAATATTGCCTTTGTGCGGATGAAAGGTGAAATGGAGAAGTTGGACGATATGAAAATCTTGGTACATCTGAGAAGTAAAATGGCGAAGTTGAATAATATGCAGTCCTTGGTACATGGGAAAGATTAAAAGGTGAAGTCCGACGCTGCGATATCGTTGGTAAAGATGAACGATAAACTGGGTTTGGGGCTGAGAAACCGAATGGTGAACCAAGCTGCAACGGTTCGTTTCCTGAAAGTACGAAAAAAATGAAGCTCAGTAAAAACAAATATCTTTCAAAATATATCATATTAATAAATTACATAATTAAAGTTTACGGTTTCACATTTTATTTGAAAATGCCAGATTATAAGAATGACACTTCCGCTGATCGCTTAAAATGAATCAGTAGGAATAGTGTGAAAACACCTTTGAATGGTGTAAATAATTTTCAAATGTAACTGCTACTAACTGTTACCATTCAACTGCTGTTTAATTACTGTCCAGTTCAGCTTAACAAATTACGCTCTACTGAAAAGCATTTTCTGAACTTTACAGAAGTTGTTCCGCCGAATTTTTAAACATTTCATGTGTCAGGCAACGTGAAATAATTCTGAACACGTACCACGTTATTATATACTTCATAAGCCTGTACTTCCTTAGTACGTCTATAAAGCTTGACTGAAAAAGTTTTCGAAATTTTCTGTTTTTTCAGAAATCCCAATTCGACGCATTTCTCATTCAGCGTTTATGGAAAATGATCCTAGGACAGAAGTGACGAAATTTTGGAACGCAACTTTTTTTTTTTTTATTTTTTTTTTTTGCCGAGTGGCATTCACTTCTACCCCATGATTATTTAAATCATACCCACTATATATATACGTAATATATATATATATATATATAATATATATATATCATCATCATCATTGTCAACCATTATCAATCCACTGCTGGACGAAGGTCTCCCCAAGTTTCCTCCACAACGGTCTGTCTTGTGCCAGTCTCCTCCATGTCACCCCTGCATACTTTCGAATTTCATCTACCCATCTCCCATGTGGTCTTCTTCTGGGTCTTTTCCTGTCCCTTGGAATCCAATCTAAAATTTCGGCTGTCCATCGATGATCTGTCCTTCTGGCAGTATGTCCAGCCCATTGCCATTTCAGGGATTTAACTCTGATCATGATGTCTTCCACTCTTGTCATTTTTCGGATCCACGAGTTCCTCTTCTTATCTCTCCTGGTTACACCAAGTATGCACCTCTCCATGCTTTTTGAGTTGTCTGCAGCCTTTGTATGTCTCTCTTAGTTAAGGTCCACGTCTCTGCACCATACGTAAGCACTGGAACATACAAAGGCTGCAGACAACTCAAAGCAGCATGGAGAGGTGCATACTTGGTGTAACCAGGAGAGATAAGAAGAGGAACTCGTGGATCCGAAAATGACAAGAACAAGAGTGGAAGACATCATGATCAGAGTTAAATCCCTGAAATGGCAATGGGCTGGACATACTGCCAGAAGGACAGATCATCGATGGACAGCCGAAATTTTAGCTTGGATTCCAAGGGACAGGAAAAGACCCAGAAGAAGACCACATGGGAGATGGGTGGATGAAATTCGAAAGTATGCAGGGGTGACATGGAAGAGACTGGCACAAGACAGACCGTTGTGGAGGAAACTTGGGGAGACCTTCGTCCAGGAGTGGATTGATAATGGTTGACAATGATGATGATGATGATATATTATATATATAAATATAATATATATATCATAATGGTTGACAATGATGATGATATATATATATATATATATATATATATATGGGATGTAAGGTCAGGTGATGCGTAACATCACAGCCTCTCCTTGACAAATGTCAACCCCGCCTTCTCGTGGTGCATCCTGTTCCCACTAAAGGGGCTCTGACGACCGCCCATAGCGGTATAACTATACCATCGGGATCAGAGGAAATGCTATCCCACACTCACCAACCCGCTTGGCCAGCGTGGTGAGTTATGGCCAAACCCCTCCAAAATGACTCCACAACTTAAATCTTGGCCCTCAGTCTCCGGCAGCTGGAATGTACCTGGCCAAGGCAGCGGCCAGTGCGACATGAAGGCAGAGGGTGCTAAGAATCCCCGGAGGACCGGACTAGGCTGCCATCTGATGCTGACCTTGGCTACTTACAATGGACGCTCCCTATCTTCTGATTCAAGGCTTCTTGAATTGGAAGAGGAACTACAAAGGATCAAGTGGGACATCGTGGGGCTAAGTGAGGTAAGGAGAAAAGGAGAAGATCTCATCGAACTGAAAAGTGGACATCTCTTCTACTATCGTGGGACAGATACTGGCAGAACTAGTGGTGTTGGATTTATAATAAACAAGAAACTGAAGGATAAAGTTGTAGAAGTTGAAAGTTCCTCTGACAGAGCTGCACGACTTGTTATCCAACTCTCGAAAAGATACCAGGCTCAGATTATTCAAACTTATGCACCCACCACAAGTCATCCTGAAGAAGAAATTGAAGAATTTTATGAGGAAATTTGTCATCTAAATAATAAAGGTAAGCAGCACTTGAAAATAATTATGGGAGATTTCAATGCAAAAATAGGGCAACGGCAACAGAATGAAACTTCGGTAGGTAAATTCGGTCATGGCAACAGAAACCAGCGTGGAAATACTCTCGTTGAGTTTGCAGAGGCAGAAGGGTTTTTCATCTTGAACTCCTTCTTCAAGAAAAAGCCACACAGGAAATGGACATGGAGACATCCAAATGGGACGACAAGTGAAATTGATTTTATTATGTGTAACAAAAAATTCGTCATAGAAGACTGCAGTGTGCTAAACAAGTTCAACACAGGTAGTGACCATAGATTGGTGAGATGTAAGATGCACCTCAACACTAAACTTGAACGTGGCAAGCTCATAGGACAAACAAAATCTATTGACATAACCAACCTTAAAAAACACCATAATACCTTCAAGTTAGAACTGAAGAACAGGTTCTCTGCTTTAGAAGGCCTAACATCGGAAGAAGTGGACATCTCTGAAGTTAACAGAAAAGTAACCAAAGCTCTTATGGAAACAGCAACAAAATTAGCTGGGTCTAAGAACAAGTTGCATGTGAACAAATTATCAGGAAAAACCAAAATGTTGATGCAAAAAAGAAGAGAGATGAGGACAACTAAAGAAGATGTGACTTGCAAAGTGGAATATATAGAGCTATGCAAGACAGTAAGAAAAAGTATCACTGAAGACGTAAGGAAATTCAACTGTGAACTAGTGAGGAAAGCAATTGAAAACAACCAAAGCCTAAAGATAGCAAAGGGACATCTCAGTAAGGGAAGAAAACAGATTATGGCACTGAGAAAAGAAGATGGTTCTGTAACAAGAAATAGAGGCGAAATTTTGACAAGAGTGAAAGATTTCTACTCCAAATTATATGAAAGGGATGATATATGCACTCCAGACATCATGAAAGATACCAGTACCAGAGTTCCTCCAGTCCTTCCAGCAGAAGTTGCACATGCAATCAAGAACATGAAGCGAGGAAAAGCTCCAGGAGAAGATGGAATTACTGTAGACATCATACAAGAAGCAAGTGGAGAAATCGAAACAGTACTCGCCCAAATTTTCACTCGATGCCTTAATGAAGGAAAGATTCCTGAGGATTGGAACACCGCTACAATGATCCTGCTACATAAGAAAGGTGACATTGAGGATCTCGGAAACTACAGACCTATCAGCCTCCTATCAGTAATTTATAAAATCTTCACTAAAGTTCTTTCACACCGCTTGAAGGTAACACTGGACATGGCTCAACCGAGAGAACAAGCTGGATTCAGGAGTGGCTACAGCACAATAGATCATATCCACGTGCTCAGAGAACTAATTGAAAGAGTGAGGGAATATGAACTTCCATTGTGCATGGCTTTTATCGATTATGAAAAAGCCTTTGATTCGGTGAAACCATCAGCAGTTACAATGGCTCTGAAAACCTGCGGTATTGAAGATGCATACATTAATATTATTAATAACATCTATGAAAATGCAAGTGCAAAGATTAGGCTGTTTGAAAATACAACACACGTAAAAATTGGAAGAGAGTGAGACAAGGTGACACCATATCTCCGAAGCTCTTTAATGCCACATTGGAGGGTGTTTTTCAGTCGCTGAGCTGGGAAAACAAGGGGATAAAGATTAATGGAGATTATCTAACCCACCTTCGTTTTGCTGATGACGTAGTCATTTTTGCAACTACCCCATCAGAGCTGCAGAGTATGATCCAGGAACTTGCTGACAAGAGTAAAGTAGTGGGATTAAAAATGAACTTTCAGAAGACAAAAGTGATGTTCAATGCTTTTACAAGAAATGAAGATTTATCGATTGATGGAGAAAAGCTGGAGATAACAGACACGTACGTTTATCTTGGACAGCAGATATCAAGTGAGGGTCACATTGATGAAGAAATTAATCGGCGTACAAAACTTGCCTGGAGAGCTTTTGGAAGAAACAGCATAATTTTCAAGAGCAATATGCCATTATGTCTTAAAAGAAAAGTGTTTGATCAATGCATCCTTCCAGTGCTTACGTATGGTGCGGAGACGTGGACCTTAACTAAAAGAGACATACAAAGGCTGCAGACAACTCAAAGAAGCATGGAGAGGTGCATGCTTGGTGTAACCAGGAGAGATAAGAAGAGGAACTCGTGGATCCGAAAAATGACAAGAGTGGAAGACATCATGATCAGAGTTAAATCCCTGAAATGGCAATGGGCTGGACATACTGCCAGAAGGACAGATCATCGATGGACAGCTGAAATTTTAGATTGGATTCCAAGGGACAGGAAAAGACCCAGAAGAAGACCACATGGGAGATGGGTGGATGAAATTCGAAAGTATGCAGGCGTGACATGGAGGAGACTGGCACAAGACAGACCGTTGTGGAGGAAACTTGGGGAGACCTTCATCCAGCAGTGGATTGATAATGGTTGACAATGATGATGATGATGATGATATATATATATATATTATTATATATCATCATCATCATCATCATTGTCAACCATTATCAATCCACTGCTGGACGAAGGTCTCCCCAAGTTTCCTCCACAACGGTCTGTCTTGTGCCAGTCTCCTCCATGTCACTCCCGCATAATTTCGAATTTCATCCACCCATCTCCCATGTGGTCTTCTTCTGGGTCTTTTCCTGTCATTTGGAATCCAATCTAAAATTTCGGCTGTCCATCGATGATCTGTCCTTCTGGCAGTATGTCCAGCCCATTGCCATTTCAGGGATTTAACTCTGATCATGATGTCTTCCACTCTTGTCATTTTTCGGATCCATGAGTTCCTCTTCTTATCTCTCCTGGTTACACCAAGTATGCACCACTCCATGCTTTTTTGAGTTGTCTGCAGCCTTTGTATGTCTCTTTTAGTTAAGGTCCACGTCTCTGCACCATACGTAAGCACTGGAAGGATGCATTGATCAAACACTTTTCTTTTAAGACATAATGGCATATTGCTCTTGAAAATTATGCTGTTTCTTCCTAAAGCTCTCCAGGCAAGTTTTGTACGCCGATTAATTTCTTCATCAATGTGACCCTCACTTGATATATGCTGTCCAAGATAAACGTACGTGTCTGTTATCTCCAGCTTTTCTCCATCAATCGATAAATCTTCATTTCTTGTAAAAGCATTGAACATCACTTTTGTCTTCTGAAAGTTCATTTTTAATCCCACTTCTTTACTCTTGTCAGCAAGTTCCTGGATCATACTCTGCAGCTCTGATGGGGTAGTTGCAAAAATGACTACGTCATCAGCAAAACGAAGGTGGGTTAGATAATCTCCATTAATCTTTATCCCCTTGTTTTCCCAGCTCAGCGACTGAAAAACACCCTCCAATGTGGCATTAAAGAGCTTCGGAGATATGGTGTCACCTTGTCTCACTCCCTTTCCAATTTTTATGTGTGTTGTATTTTCAAACAGCCTAATCTTTGCACTTGCATTTTCATAGATGTTATTAATAATATTAATGTATGCATCTTCAATACCGCAGGTTTTCAGAGCCATTGTAACTGCTGATGGTTTCACCGAATCAAAGGCTTTTTCATAATCGATAAAAATCATGCACAATGGAAGTTCATATTCCCTCGCTCTTTCAATTAGTTCTCTCAGCACGTGGATATGATCTATTGTGCTGTAGCCACTCCTTAATCCAGCTTGTTCTCTCGGTTGAGCCATGTCCAGTGTTACCTTCAAGCGGTGTGAAAGAACTTTAGTGATTATTTTATAAACTACTGATAGGAGGCTGATAGGTCTGTAGTTTCCGAGATCCTCAATGTCACCTTTCTTATGTAGCAGGATCATTGTAGCGGTGTTCCAATCCTCAGGAATCTTTCCTTCATTAAGGCATCGAGTGAAAATTTGGGCGAGTACTGTTTCGATTTCTCCACTTGCTTCTTGTATGATGTCTACAGTAATTCCATCTTCTCCTGGAGCTTTTCCCCGCTTCATGTTCTTGATTGCATGTGCAACTTCTGCTGGAAGGACTGGAGGAACTCTGGTACTGGTATCTTTCATGATGTCTGGAGTGCATGTATCATCCCTTTCATATAATTTGGAGTAGAAATCTTTCACTCTTGTCAAAATTTCTTGTTACAGAACCATCTTCGTTTCTCAGTGCCATAATCTGTTTTCTTCCCTTACTGAGATGTCCCTTTGCTATCTTTAGGCTTTGGTTATTTTCAATTGCTTTCCTCACTAGTTCACAGTTGAATTTCCTTACGTCTTCAGTGATACTTTTTCTTACTGTCTTGCATAGCTCTATATATTCCACTTTGGAAGTCACATCTTCTTTAGTTGTCCACATCTCTCTTCTTTTTTGCATCAACATTTTCGTTTTTCCTGATAATTTATTTACATGCAACTTGTTCTTAGACCCAGCTAATTTTGTTGCTGTTTCCATAAGAGCTTTGGTTACTTTTCTGTTAACTTCAGAGATGTCCACTTCTTCTGATGTTAGGCCTTCTAAAGCAGAGAACCTGTTCTTTAGTTCCAACTTGAAGGTATTATGGTGTTTTTTAAGGTTGGTTATGTCAATATATTTTGTTTGTCTTATGAGCTTGCCACGTTCAAGTTTAGTGTTGAGGTGCATCTTACATCTCACCAATCTATGGTCACTACCTGTGTTGAACTTGTTTAGCACACTGCAGTCTTCTATGACGAATTTTTTGTTACACATAATAAAATCAATTTCACTTGTCGTCCCATTTGGATGTCTCCATGTCCATTTCCTGTGTGGCTTTTTCTTGAAGAAGGAGTTCAAGATGAAAAACCCTTCTGCCTCTGCAAACTCAACGAGAGTATTTCCACGCTGGTTTCTGTTGCCGTGACCGAATTTACCTACTGAAGTTTCATTCTGTTGCCGTTGCCCTATTTTTGCATTGAAATCTCCCATAATTATTTTCAAGTGCTGCTTACCTTTATTATTTAGATCACGAATTTCCTCATAAAATTCTTCAATGTCTTCTTCAGGATAACTTATGCACCATAAGTTTGAATAATCTGAGCCTGGTATCTTTTCGAGAGTTGGATAACAAGTCATGCAGCTCTGTCAGAGGAACTTTCAACTTCTACAACTTTATCCTTCAGTTTCTTGTTTATTATAAATCCAACACCACTAGTTCTGCCAGTATCTGTCCCACGATAGTAGAAGAGATGTCCACTTTTCAGTTCAATGAGATCTTCTCCTTTTCTCCTTACCTCACTTAGCCCGACGATGTCCCACTTGATCCTTTGTAGTTCCTCTTCCAATTCAAGAAGCCTTGAATCAGAAGATAGGGAGCGTCCATTGTACGTATATATATATACATTGTACGTATATATATATATATATTACGTATATATATAGTGGGTATGTAATTTCCTGCACTGTTGCCCTTCTGTTGTCTGTTACCAGTCTGGACACTCTCCGTTCCACCTGAGCAGTCACTAGTCGATGACGACCACACGTTGCACTTAGAGACCCACTTTTTTTTTTTGGTTGACAGTCCAGTCTTTAAACATTTTAACAACAGCTGCTCTGGAACATTTCACGAATGCGGCGGTATCGGTGATACCTGCTCCATGGCTTCGAGCTCCTGCAATCATCCCACGTTGAAAGTCCGTCAAAACGCATTTTTTACTCAGTAATCCCTTTCCGCAGCTGTGCATTCAGTTAGACCCTGCTGCCATTGCTGGAAACATACCTGGAACTTTATTTCTGGAATACTATTCAGTTGTTTTGTTACCTTTGAAGTAATCCCCTTTTGTCACCTTCCAAGTAGTTCCCTTTTGTCACCTTCGAAGCAATCCCCTTCCGCAGCTGTGCATTTAGTTAGACCCTGTTGTCATTGCTGGAAACATACCTGGAACTCTGTTTCTGGAATACTATTGAGTTCTTCTGTCACCTTCGAAGTAATCCCCTTCCGCAGCAATGCATTTAGTTAGACCCTGTTGCCATTGCTAGAAACATTCCTGGAACTCTGTTTCTGGAATACTATTGAGTACTTTTGTCACCTTCGAAGTAATCCCCTTCCGCAGCTATGCGTTTAGTTAGACCCTGTTGCCATTGTTGGAATGTTACCTGGAACTCTGTTTCTGGAATAATCTTGAGTACTTTTGTCACCTTCGAAATAATCCCCTTCCGCAGATATGCATTTTGTTAGACGCTGTTGCCATTGCTAGAAACATACCTGGAACTCTGTTTCTGGAATACTATTGAGTACTTTTGTCACCTTCGAAGTAATCCCTTCCGCAGCTATGCATTTAGTTTGGCCCTGTTGCCATTGTTGGAAACATACCTGGAACTTTGTTTCTGGAATACTTTTGAGTTTTTTTGTCACCTTCGAAATAATCCCCTTCCGCAGCAGTGCATTTAGTTTGGCCCTGTTGCCATTGCTGGAAACATACCTCGAACTCTGTTTCTGGAATACTATTGAGTACTTTTGTCACCTTCGAAGTAATCCCCTTCCGCAGCTGTGCATTTAGTTACACTCTGTTGCCATTGCTGGAATGATACCTTGGAACTCTGCTTCTGGAATACTCTTGAGTTCCTTTGTTACCATCGAAGTAATCACCTTCCGCAGATATGCATTTTGTTAGACGCTGTTGCCATTGCTCGGAACATACCTGAAACTCTGTTTCTGGAATACTCTTGAGTTCCTTTGTCACCTTCGAAATAATCATCTTCCACAGCTATGCCTTTAGTTAGATCATGTTGCCATTGCTGGAAACATACCTGGAACTCTGTTTGTGGTATACTCTTACGTTCCTTTGTCACGTTAGCTGGACGTCAGAAATGTCTAAAAATCTTCGTCCATTCATGGTAGTTTATAATTGGGAGAGGAGGGGGGACAGCGATGATCCAAAAATCACAAGGGTTGAAGTAAGGTGAATAGAGTGAATTATCCAACTTGGTAATTGATAATTATCTAAATAGTGAATTATCTAATTTGACAACTTTTTTTTTGATTGAAGGTTTAACGACCACCGTGAGCAACTCAATGGGCTATAAGAGCAGTCGTCCGTCCCTAATTTAGGGTCACTGGTTCAAGGGAAGGGAGAAAGCCAGTGCCGTAAGACAAACACAACATCCAGGCCTCACCGGGATTCAAACCCGGACCCCTTTGGGGCGAATGATCAGAAGCCATCTCTTAGACCACTGCGCCACCGGGCCGGCTTTCATAACTTCTTATCCAAGACATCGCGAACATTGAACACATCATAGCTTGTGGCACGGTCCGGCCACAGTTCAGCTCTTTTCCTACTAATAGAATCCCGTAACCTATTCAGAACCTCTACATATAGCATCACTGTTGGTTGATTGTTTGTTACTGCTCAACGAATGTGTGATAAACTATCCCCTTTTGATGGAAAAACAAAATACCATGGTCTTGAATTACGAGAGTGACATACGTGCTTTTTTCGGCTCTTTTGCCACTCGAAGACACTTTACTTTTTCATAGCATCCTCATCATATCCTACTTCCAATAGTTCTAACGTTTCAGTATCACTTTTATCGATCTTCACTCAGAATCTGATTTTAGTGCCCTGCTCTAAGTTTCTATCGCTCATTTTCGCCTCAAAACTGATTCACATACTTGCACTGCTTTCGCAATTGTGTGACGTACAACAGAGGTAAAGCACGTGTCAAGACGACAAATCTGCAGCGATACATTCTGTCCGTGTAGCTTAGTTGGGAAAGAAACTTACTCCGGAGTCAAGGGGCGCGAGTTCGATCTTGTCACGGACAAATTTGTGTTTTCACAGATCATAGGCATTTATTCCGCCTCCACGTCATTCCTCCCAGATGGTACGGTGAAACATAAATCACCCATCCTTCCGAACGCGTGAAAAAATATTAATATATAATATTAATTCAGTTGGCTCCAAGGACGTACTTTCGGGGTAACGTAAGTCGTCTGATAACTATATTTGCATTATACAAACGGCCCCATGAGCATTTGGGGGCGAGAACATGAACATATGAATTTATATTTCGCAAACAGGACTTCCAGGCAGGGGCAGAGGGTGTAGTGATGCGGGACATGTCATTGTAGGATACTTCATATCCACTGAGAGTGCACCCATACATGCATACTGAACATTATTCATGTCCATATCTGAACATTATTCATGATTAACTTTGTTTCTTTTCTTTCTTCAGTGTTCAGAGACCACCATGACTAATTCTAAGGGGTATAAGCATTTGCTCGTACTTGATTTGGAACCACTGGGTTCAGAGAAGCAAGAAAGTCGATGCATCAAGGCAAACATACTCCCCATCACTCATATGGGAATCGAACCTGGCTCCATCTCTGAATACAAGCCAGGAAAGAATGCCTCTGATCTGTCGACCACTGGAGCGGCCCTAATTGAGTTCTTCTAGAAGTATAAATCATTCAAGATGGATATTTCTAGAACGACAATGCACCATGCCACAAGTGTCGTCCAGAAAGTAATACCTGTTATGAAATAAAAACAAAATTAACCGACGCTGTCGGAGTTTTTGAATTTTATTAATACTATATATAATCACTGATTTTTTCACATAATAACCGCCGGTGTTTAGGCACTTGTCATATCGTGTGCGCAGTTTTTGAATACCTTCATCAGATACCTCGGCCGCCAGCTCCTGCAACCACTCTTGCACTTAGTCTTTCGAATCTAGTCGGGACTGTAGAACGGATGATCTATGTCCTCCGATTTGAAACCCGCAAGCAGGTGTTGCGTCTGACTTGCCACGTGAGGTCTCGCATTGTCGTTGAGGAACACCACACCCTTAGACAGCATGTCACTCCGCTTGTTTTGGATGGCCTTACTCAGCCGCTGCGGCGATCCACAATAGGCGTCGGCGTTGATGGTTGTGCCTCAGTGCGTTGACTCAACTAGCAATAGTGCTCTGTGGTCCCAAAACCCTCTAGCCATGATCTTTACCGAAATCGTTTGCTTACACTTGCGATGTTTCGTAGGGGACCGGGAATGGTGCCACTTAAGCGACTAAACTGAACTTTTATTCTCCGGCATTAAATGAATGACCCGCGTTTCATCACCTGCCACTATGTGGTTAACAAATTCATTGCCCGTTTTTGTGCATCGGCTCGAAAATCCCAAAGCTGCATCCATGCGGCACCTTTTGTGGTCATCAGTCTGCATTCGTGGTACTCACCTCACGTAAGTTTTCCTGTCGCGATGGTGTAGTGCTGATATTAATATCAGACCATCGAACTCCTCGGAGAAAGCATACTATCCGCCTTATCGAATTGTTATGAGGTGAAGTTGTTTTCCTTGGACGTCCACTTCTCTTCGGCTGCAAAATTCACCTGTATCTCGATATTTCATGATCGTACATACTGTATTATGAATAGCAGTCTTGCTCCCATTCACTTTTCTGCTTATGTCACGCTTGGAGTATCGTTCATGATATCCAATCGCCATTTACACTCGAACGACATTGAAATTCTGAAACCCAAATTTCCCGGTGGCGAAACTTTAACGCATATCATTCTACTCCGGAAACGAGGGTTTTCCCATTTAAGTTACGCCGGCAGGGGCTTATCAGTGCTACTTGCTGTCTTACCATGTGTGCGTTACCTCTGTAGTACGTCACGTATACCCGTCTCTCCTTTAAGAAGGAAGGAGACACGAAACCTCACGTTTCGAGTCAGCCGCAAACCGTAACTGAAGTAACTCTCTGTGGAAGAAGGAAGTTTCACTAATTCTTGATGATGTGTGGAAAGATCATCACACGTTTTTCGAAGAACCTAACATTCCAGATCATGTTTGGAAAGATCATCACACAGTTTTCAAAGAAAACACTCCAGATGATGTGTGAAAAGATCACACACTTTTTAAAGAACCTAGTATTGCAGACAATGTGTGGAAAGATCATCACACGTTTTTCGAAGAACCTAAAATTCCAGACGATCTCTGGAACGATCATACCCATTTTTCGAATAACCTAACATTCCAGACGATGTGTGGAAAAATCATCACATATTTTTCGAAGAACCTGAAATTCTAGACTATGTGTGGAAAGCCGATCACATATTTTTCAAAGGAACCTAACATTCCAGATGATGTTTGGAAAGATCATCACACAGTTTTCGAACAACCTAACAATCCAGACGATGTGTGGAAAGATCATCCCACAGTTTTCAAAGAAAACATTCCAAACTATGTGTGGAAAGATTACACACTTTTTGAAGAACCTAGCATTGCAGACGATGTATGGAAAGATCATAACACATTTTTCGAAGAACCTAACATTCCAGACGATGTTTGGAAATATCATCACACATATTTCGAAGAACCTAAAATTCTAGACTATATGTCGAAAGATCATCACAAATTTGTCGAAGAACCTAACATTCCAGACGATGTGTAGAAAGATCATCACACATTTTTTGGCCAGTCGGTCCATTTTAGATTCGGGCGCCAAAGTGAAATCCAAACTCGCCGATGGCGGAACTCGAATTCTTCTTCTGCGGAGCCTAATGCTTTCCCAATGAATCTACGCCGACACTGCCACTTGCCGTCTTGATATGTGAGCTACCTCTGTAGTACGTCACAAAATGCCGCCTAGGTGGCTGAGTAGTACGAAACGTTCGCTCCTTATAATTCGTCCGAGATGTGTACGGATCCAGGATTTGGGCGTAGACCCATCTCTGACGCATGAATGGACCGCCTTTGTTGCGGAACTGGCCATCCTTCCTCGCTGAAATCATTACATCTAAATTAGGGACAGGCGACTTTTTACAGTTAATACAGCTGCACACCGTGGTCCTTAAATCTTTGAATTAAACAAAATGCTGAATTGTGGCTGAAGCGAAATAAATCGATAGAATCCTTTTTTAAAAATTTTTGCATGTGTTCGTAAATGGAGGTTCCGTCTCCTTTAACCCGGCCGATGTATGCGAACCAGATAAGGCCCAAAATTTTCTCCGCTCCCCAAACAGGAATGTTAGCATAGTGACCAGGTTTTAAGAAAGCTACTGAAAAACAATTCCCCACTCTCTCATTTCAGAAGTACTGACCATAAACCTATCACTATTGCTGAGCGGTCCGTTTAAGTCCTTTATTCTCCCTCCATGGCCCAAAACATGTAGGGGAAGGGCTGATCCCCCTGACACAGACATCATGCCGCTGGGTAGAAACCAGTAACTGAAACATCTCTCTACTTCCTTAGATTGGTCGCCATTATTATAGTCGTTTTAGCGGATTATCAGTCAGAAAAGATTTAATGTCAATCATTTTTCTAAATGATAATTTCGAATAACAAAGCTCAGGGGAGATCAACACTTTCTGATTCGCAGGTTCACTTGTTCCAGCTGCGTTCGACTCGCTTTTTAGACAGCAAATATTTTTGTTAAGCTGTTTTCAGCCCATTTTGCTGACCCCGAGTAATCTCGTTCCAGCTGGTTACATGGTGAAGGTCTGTATGTTGGCAGATGGGTACAACGCAAACTACTTTAAGCTCATTTTTCTTCAGAAACCTAACGAACTTTTGATGAAGTCTAAATTTTCAGGACATTTGAGGGCAAACATCAAGATTTGGGGACAATTTGTTTCCCCAAAGATATCAGATGTTTTTGGGAACAATTTGCATCCTCAAACATGTCAGATGCTTTTGGGGACAATTTGCGTCTCCAAAGACGTCAGATGTTTTGGATGACAGTACACTAAATTCGCGGACTGACGTCAAGAATCGGGACCTCCGGTAACTATATGTTCAGCAAAATGTAAGTCGTGTGTGAACCTTCTCTGTGGGTGTAGACTTTACGTGCATGATTGTTGGTGGTGGTGAATCTGGTGGTTTTGTAGTTATGGAGCCATGCCATTATGAACAAGTTGATCCACTAAACAAGTGCAATGAGCAATAGGAGAAAGACACCACAAGTGTATCCTATTTAGTATTACACGTAACAGTTTAAAATAATTCGTCAACTGTTATTGATACCGTATGCTTTTAAAATTGGTCCTGGTTTGCTGTCATAAACTATTAAAAGCATTTTCAGTTGAATGAAAAGTGTTTTAATGGGATACATGCTACGTCATTTCTAAATACAGTGGGATCTCATTTACACGTTTTCCAGTTATAGGTTTCTCACTTTTGTACAGAATTCTGCGCAAGACTCGATGTTTAGGTGCAGTTTTTATCTCTTTTATATTCGATCATATGCAACACATTCATAAGCCTTTTGAGATTATATTTTAAGTTTTGAATTTCAGATTATCAAAAATACACGGTTCTTTAATTATTTTATGCGTAACCCGGTATGTTACAAATTTGAGAGAATCGAGATAGCATTTCTTTGCAGCCATGCTGCAACGAACTACTGTGAAACCTGGGTTATACGATTTTCTACGGCAAAGTTCTTTGAGACCTCGGTTATACGTTTTTCTACGGGAACCTTCTGTGAAACCGTTTATACGTTTTTCTAGGAGAAAGTTCTGTGAAACCTCGGTTATACGTTTTTCTTGGGGAAAGTTCTGTGAAACATCGGTTATAGGTTTTTCTAGGAGAAAGTTCTAAGAAACCTCGGTTATACATTTTTCTAGGAGAACGTTCTGTGAAACCTGTGATACGTTTCTCTAGGGGAATGTTCTGTGAAACCTCGGTTATACGGTTTTTTAGGGGAATGTTCTGTGAAACCTTGGTTACACGTATTTTAGGGGAATGTTCTGTGAAACGTCGGTTACACGTTTTTTAGGGGAATGTTCTGTGAAACCTGGGGTATACGTTTTTCTTGGGGAAAATTCTGTGAAACCTTGGTTATAAATTTTTCTAGGAGAAAGTTCTGTAAAACCTCAGTTATGCGTTTTTCTAAGGAAAAGTTCTGTAAAACCTCGGTTATACATTTTTCTAGGGGAACGTACTGTGAAACCTCTTATATGTTTCTCTAGAGGAAAGTTCTGTGAAACCTCAGTTATACGTTTTTCAGGTTAATGTTGTGTGAGACCTCGGTTATACGTTTTTCTGAGGGAAAGCTGTGTGAAACCTCGGTTACACGCTTTTCTTGGGATAGTTAAGTTAAACTTCGGTCATAGGTTTTTCTAGGAGAAAGTTTTGTGAAACTTCGGTAATACGTTTTTCTAAGGGAAAGTTCTGTGAAACCTCGGCTATACGTTTTTCTAGGGGAACGTTCTGTTAAACCTCAGTTATACGTTCTTCTAGGCGAAAGTTCTGTGAAACCTTGGTTATATATTTTTCTAGGGGAACGTTCTGTTAAACCTCAGTTATATGTTCTAGGGGAAAGTTCTGTGAAACCTCGGTTATACTTTTTCTAAGGGATGGCCTTAAAAGTGTAAGTTTAAAAATCGTATAAACGAAATTTCAGAATGTTACATACTGTTATAATATGTATGTTTTAAAGGTCTACAAGATATTCCCTAATAATGATTTATTTAAAGTCGAATTGGGGTGAAATTTAAAAAAAAAGCGTTACAAATTATTACACATTGTATAGCACTGCAAAGACAATCAAGCCTATGGAAATTAAATGTATCTTTTGACAGCTCTATCGGTCTATAAAAATCCTGATTCTAGATTAAGTGTAATCCAGTAAATCTGAGGCCAGTGCTTCAGTATGGAACTCATGAATTAACAGCTCTTCTTTTTCTGCGGATCAAACCAGAATGGTGAATATTGATGATATATTTAGAATTCTATTTTTCGTCGTCACGCAATAGTGGAGCCACAAAGCTACGTCCCGAAGAGTTGTCAAATTTTAAATAGCGCATATATATACTGAAGTGCCAAATGTCATGGGATGCGTACCCAGTATCGTGTAAGACCTCCTCTAGCCCGGCGAACTGCAGCAACTCGAAGTGGCCTCGATTTCACAAGTGGTCGGAAGACTTCCAACAGTTCCCTGGTATTTGTAAGTGTGGGATCTTGGGTGCGAGTTGTCCTTTCCACTATATTCCATAAGTGCACTATTGGGTTCATGTTGTATGAACGTGGTGGTCACACCATCCGTCGGAACTGTCCAGAATGCTCCTCGAACCAAATTTGGATAGCTTGGGCCGGATGACGAGGTGCATTGTTCGCCAAGAAAACCCCATCGCTTTTGGGGTACGTGAAGTCCATGAAGAGCGGCAACGTGACACCTAGCAGAGCAACTTCGGTTAATGACGTGTTTATGAGAACCAGAGCACTCTAGCCGTGCCACGTAAAGACACCCGACACATGTATGGAACCACCACCAGTTTACAAAATGCCTTGTTGACTGCTTGGGTCCATGGCCTCGTGCAGTCTGAGCCTCACGCGAACCCTATTATCAGATCGTAATTACTGATATCATGACTCATCGGAGCACACCATATGTTGTCAGTCTTCCAGTGTCCAATTACAGTGTTCACCAGCCCATATGAGGCTTTGTATCCGATGTCGTGGTGTTAACAAAGGCACTCTTGTGGGTCTTCTGCAGATAAACCTCATGGGTGCTAAAGTAAGCTGCACTGACCTAATGTATATGTCTCTGGTACCTCCTACATTGAAAGTGGATGTTATTTGAGCCAATGTCGCTAGTCTATTAGCATGGATAATCCTGGTCAAACGCCGCTGGTCACGGTTATTCATGACCCATGGTCGGCCACTGCGCGGTCCACGGTGGGCGCTAATGCCTTCCATGAAGTATACTCGGCACAACTTCTAAAAATTGTAGCGTGCGTTGTAGATTTCATACGCCGGCAACTCCAGTTAAAAGCTTGCGTACTCCTATCCCATTAGTTTTGGTACTTCAGTGTATATGTGTGTGAGTCTTGAAATGCGAAGCCAATTTTTCATCCAAACCGAAAGTAAACAACATACCCTTCTTTGATGGGATCAGGGTTCAATTTTGCCTGGAACACAACAACGCTCTGTCTTTTCCGTCCTGATGGCGCAGTGGTCTAATTGCTGGCTTATGACTATTCATCCGAGAAGGGTCCAGGTTCGAATCCTGGTGAGGCATGGATTTTATGTCTGCCTTACGACTCTGGTTCTCTTCCGTTCCTGGAACCAATGGCCGACTGCTTGTAGCACAACAAGTTGCTCAGGGTGGTCGTTAAACCTCCAATTTAAAAAAAAAAAAAAAAAACGCTCTCTCATTGTTTGAAAGTTGTAAAATCCCGAGTTAAGGGTAAAATAATTAAAGAACACTGCATTTCTGATAATCTGAAATTCAAATTGTAACGTATAGTGGCTAAAAGCGTGTAAATGAATTGCGTATGACCGATTGAAGAAAAACAATACAAACTACAGCACAATATCGAGCTTAAAGCTACTACGTATAAAAGTGAGAAACGTATGACAGCAATTCTACTACATTTACTAAATAACGTTCACCGTTTTCTATTTGCACCGAATTCAAGAAATTTTAAACATGAAAAGATTAGTGAATGTTTCACGAAGAACTATTGCTAAATCAATTGGCGGACAAACTGCTTTGAAATGAGTGATGCTTATGAGTAAAAGAAGTGTATTAGAAGTAATGAAAATATAAATATCTTATTAGGATTTACTAAGTCTTTTTCAAAGGCAAGGCTTTTGACGTAGAATACATCTATCGTTTCGTTCCAATACTGGGTCCCTTGGTAAAAATCCGTGTGTCCCAAAAAAGTGTACACCAGACGTCCTTGAATGATTTCAAAACTATAAAAACTAGCAAAGATATGAAATAACTGAGATGAAGGGAGGAAGGTCCAAGGAATCTACTGAAATAGCGTTCATGGTCAGATGACGCAATAGTGGGCGGCGTGCGCTTCCGTCATTTTGTGGTTAAATCCGGGCGCTATAGAACTTGTATAACATGGAACCGTAATGTGATAGCATGTACCGCGAGATGTCATTCGCTTCGTCCACGCGAGATCCATCAATATCTGTAATAATATTTGTTTGAAAAGTTGATTATGTGTTTAAAAAATTGTGAAATAGCTGAGAACTTTGTGAAAATTTTCGAAATGTCTCAATCATCATCATCATCGTCAACCATTATCAATCCACTGCTGGACGAAGGTCTCCCCAAGTTGTCTCCACAACGGTCTGTCTTGTGCCAGTCTCCTCCATGTCACCCCTGCATACTTTCGAATTTCATCCACCCATCTCCCATGTGGTCTTCTTCTGGGTCTTTTCCTGTCCCTTGGAATCCAATCTAAAATTTCGGCTGTCCATCGATGATCTGTCCTTCTGGCAGTATGTCCAGCCCATTGCCATTTCAGGGATTTAACTCTGATCATGATGTCTTCCACTCTTGTCATTTTTTCGGATCCACGAGTTCCTCTTCTTATCTCTCCTGGTTACACCAAGAATGCCCCTCTCCATGCTACTTTGAGTTGTCTGCAGCCTTTGTATGTCTCTTTTAGTTAAGGTCCACGTCTCTGCACCATACGTAAGCACTGGAAGGATGCATTGATCAAACACTTTTCTTTTAAGACATAATGGGCATATTGCTCTTGAAAATTATGCTGTTTCTTCCAAAAGCTCTCCAGGCAAGTTTTGTACGCCGATTAATTTCTTCATCAATGTGACCCTCACTTGATATCTGCTGTCCAAGATAAACGTACGTGTCTGTTATCTCCAGCTTTTCTCCATCAATCGATAAATCTTCATTTCTTGTAAAAGCATTGAACATCACTTTTGTCTTCTGAAAGTTCAATTTTAATTCCACTTCTTTAATCTTGTTAGCAAGTTCCTGGATCATACTCTGCAGCTCTGATGGGGTAGTTGCAAAAATGACTACGTCATCAGCAAAACGTAGGTGGGTTAGATAATCTCCATTAATCTTTATCCCCTTGTTTTCCCAGCTCAGCGACTGAAAAACACCCTCCAATGTGGCATTAAAGAGCTTCGGAGATATGGTGTCACCTTGTCTCACTCTCTTTCTAATTTTTACGTGTGTTGTATTTTCAAACAGCCTAATCTTTGCACTTGCATTTTCATAGATGTTATTAATAATATTAATCTATGCATCTTCAATACCGCAGGTTTTCAGAGCCATTGTAACTGCTGATGGTTTCACCGAATCAAAGGCTTTTTCATAATCGATAAAAGCCATTCACAATGGAAGTTCATATTCCCTCGCTCTTTCAATTAGTTCTCTCAGTACGTGGATATGATCTATTGTGCTGTAGCCACTCCTGAATCCAGCTTGTTCTCTCGGTTGAGCCATGTCCAGTGTTACCTTCAAGCGGTGTGAAAGAACTTTAGTGAAGATTTTATAAACTACTGATAGGAGGCTGATAGGTCTGTAGTTTCCGAGATCCTCAATGTCACCTTTCTTATGTAGCAGAAATGTCTCAATACCTTAATTTAAATAGATGGACTTGAATGCGAGAAAACGGATAATAGAAGACTACATGAGAGACATGTGCTTCGTCGACATCACACTGAACGGAAAGTCACGCTTCATTTTCGGATGCGTTTAACATTCACCCGAAAGTCCCCATCTCGGACCTTGAAATGTTTCTCTTTCCGATGATAATCAAGTACTCCGAGAACGCCAAGAAAATCAGCAAGAATATTATAGGGGACACAGAGGTACCACTGATAATCATGGGAGACTTTAACGTCGACGCTCAAACGAATCTACACGAGCTCGATTTCATGAATACTCAATTGAACTTGAACTTTGTGTCGACGCGATCGCCCACCACTCTGGGAAACACATACATCGACTTGACATTTGAGAGAAACATCTTCGTCGATGCCATGCCATACGTGAGCTACTTCTCGTACCATCGGCCCTTCGTCAACAAGACCATTCTCAGCCTAGAAAAAGCAAGCCATTCTTTTAAAATACAGTACTCTCTGCACATAATTACTGTAAACAGCAAAAATGAAAAAGAAATCTGTAAACCTAAACTTTGCGCATTCACTCATTTCTAACACTCACCCGACACCCAACAACCACGCCACGTATTCTACGCCCAAAAGACCTGCGGTCGTGGATTCGACACAACACCCGCCATTTTTTTTGTCACGAAAAGGCCCATAAATTTCGGTTTGAAGAAGCAAAACTAATCGAAAAGATAGATTCAACCACCAAACTTGATATTTTGGAAGCTTTTCATATATATCAAAATTCTCGCAACTTGTTAACGACATGGCATCCACCCCATTTCTATCAAGCGCGTGGAAGCAACTAACCAAACCTCGTGACTGCAAACATCATTTATGATAGCATGCACAATAGGGTGTTTCTTATTTTCAAAAATTATAAATCTTTTGCTCCCACCCCTTACAAATATTTGCTTGTGTGATAATAGACTTATGTTAAAATTTGATGAAGATTAAATGATATTTAGGGTCGCCCAAGC